>VYXF01002215.1:929457-1019605 GCA_013397295.1 Polioptila caerulea
TCCCGCCCGCGGCTCCCGGCGAGCGCCGTCCTTGCCCTTTGTGGTGCGGGAGGTGTTTGCCATGAGGTGGCTTTTGTGCCGCCGCGGTTTCCCCGGCCGCCGGCGGTGCTGCCGGGGCGGGCGGGCGGGCGGCAGCTCGGCTGTGCCCCGAAGTGCAGAGCGGGGAGGCAGCGATTCGCAAACCTCGTTCTCAGCGGTGCCTGGGCCTGCCCGTGCCGGTGCTGCCCAGCCCGGGCAGCAAACTGGTTGAGCGGGTATCGGGCGTGAACGCCGCACGGAGAGCCCTTATATAGGCACGGCTCCTGGTTAAGGTCCCTCCTCGCCGCTCAGCGAACATAACTTTTAATTTCCGAGGGTGAAAAGGCTGTGTGAGGTGTCGTGGAGGTTGCTGTGCTCTACGTGCGGAGCAGCACTGGCATGAATGGGATCAATTCCCCCAGCACCACGAGATGTTGGGGCCAAGGCTGGTGGCCGTGACCTTGGCTCTGGGCTTCACATGTAGGTGTTAGGGTGGGTCCGGCTGCTCCTGCTTCACATGACCTCTCCTGGGCTCGAGTATGAGATGAGTGGTGATTAAGGGGTTATGCAGGTGCTCATTACACTTTTAACTTAATTACCTGGTATGGAGCCTCTGCTTTATGGATTGTAAACCATCTAAACCTGGTGCGTATGAGGGAATTAATCTTCCCGTTTGTCCTAAGCCGCTGTAGTGATTAAAAGTACCTCTTTTCTAAAGCATAAGGAATTCTTCCCAATATTCGCTTGCACACTTCCCAGACATTTTTCGTGGTTTTTTTTAGTTTATACATTTTAACTTCAGAGGCAAACGTTGCAAAAAGCCTTCTCTCCTTATATTGACCAGTACATAATGTATTTTTCACCCTTTATGAGACTGGGAATCCATAGAAAAGGTAGCATGTACTATAATTAAAGATGGTATCAAATGGGTCATGTTGTAGGGCATGGACAGGCTGAGATAGATGTAATTACTTGTGGTCAAGCATTGGCATTTGAATGAGGCTCTTTTTTGTGGGACTTGCCAATTTTGTAACAAGCACAATAGCTACTAACTTGAATTGTGGAAATGATGCTCTCTTAATTCATGTTTGCTTGTATGTCTTGGTCCTGGAGTCCTCGTCTTGGTGACAGGGATTGGAAGAATCTTACCTCTCTGTTCCAGGGTAAGATGCTCCTTCCCACGGTGTTGTCCCACAAGAAGGTGCTGCCCTAACAACAGGCAGTGACTGTAGCCACCGTTCCCCTTCCCAAACTTTGTAATTCTCTGGCAGCATCTGAGTTTTGATCTGTAGGATCCTCCAGTGCTGGGGGAATTGCTAGGATGGCAGTGCAAGCAAGGCACTTCAGACTGTCTGCCCAGACCAAGCTGTAACAAACAAGCCTGCAATAAGGGAGCTTTTATGCATCTCTTGACTATTAGGGGAGAGAATATTGTTAGATTGTTTGTAACTCTGCAAATAAGGAGCAAAATTCTGTAGCACAAGAAAATAATATTTGCAGAGCTCAGTTATATCCCTTTGCCAGAAATCAAAGGCATGAGGCCAACAATAGCCTGAGAAGACACTGTAGGAATCTTTTTGTCAGGGAGAGTGTTAGGTGACCAATATGTAGGCCTTACTGCTGCTGCTGCCTATAGTAAAAGTAATGACTAAAGAGCATTTGAAGGACAAGTGGCTCAGTATTGAATCTCTCATCTTCCTTTTTCCTGCCTGGTGAGATTTGCTTAATGTGCTAGGAGGTTGAAATACTGGACCCTTTGATTTTCAGAGTAAAATGTGTTTGTTGGTTGTTTGGGGTTTTTCCTTATAGACAACATGATCATGCTTAAAAAATTTAAGATAAAAAATTATGTGTTTTCCTATCTTAGACTGTATATCATAAAACTAGTTTGTGTGAAAGGAATTAACGTGTGGGTTCCTTTAAAAATAGTGTGGGTTTTTATTCTTGATCTCATTGCTTTTCCAAGTAATTTCTTATAAGCCTAAACGATTTAAACAATGTATACTTACTCTCTTCTTTTTGCACTGTTCTGTTTTCTCTCATATATGGACACTCAAGGTTGTTTATCCCCAAGGTTAATTCATGTTCTGCTTTTCATGTGATGTTACCATTTGCAAGTATTGGCTTTAGTTCAGGGCAGTTTAATACACTACATTCTCTCAAGGTTACTGTTTTGGTATTTGAAGTATTGTAACATTGGTTTTGTCCTTAAAAAAGAAAAAGTCAAACCACTTTCCAATAAAGTTCATTAAACTGCGGTGAAGAAAATTATCTTGCCTTTGAATTCCAGGACTGCCGAAGTAAAAGGAAGGTGCATCACTTGAAATGCACAGGTTGGGGAGGTGAAGCATCTGAAAACTTTGGGTTTTATAGGACAATGTTGTATAATGTCACATACCTCTGTTTGCTTTGGTGGCTGGTGTCTCCATAGCAGTGGAAAGGCATCAGGAATGCTTTTTTAAATATTAGGTAATTATTTCTAGATGAGCTAATTGAAGAAGCATCTACATATTGAATGTAAATGAAACTCTGTATCTTGTGTGATGATTCTGTATGAAGATTTATGTAGTAAGGCTTTTAAAAATCTCATTCATAAATAAAATACAATTATAATTTTCTTGGTTATCAGTCATTCAATGTATGTGGACCAAAACTGACAGGGGAAATCCTTTAAAAATGTTATGTCTGTCATTCACTTACAAATGCTTTCTAAGGCTGCAGAATAGAGCAAGGCCTTAAATTCTGTTCACTTCTGGACTACTCAGGTGATTGGAAAAAAATGTCTGATTTCCTTCTTGTGTGTTTCACCTTTGCAAGAAGGTCCCAGTGTCAGGATTATTGAGTAGCTTGTTTGGCTTTTCTCTTTTGGTTATCTTGACCACTCCTTGTGAAATCAGGGTTTTGCACCAGCTCTCTGATAGGGCATTGCAGCTTCCAGCCCTTTGTGACTGGCTCAAGCTGTTCAGCAGATCCTAGAAGCAATAATTCTCAGTTTAGATTCTACATCAATTTATCTAATGCCTTTTGTTTGTTTGTTTTTTGAGATACTGTTTTATGGAATTTTTATCAATAACTGGATGTACAGGTTGGGGAGGGATGAAGCTGATCAGGAAGCTAATGCAAATTTTGGGAACACTAACTGCATTTAGTTACTTGTATTGCACACTCAGATTTAACTTTCTTGTGGACATCTACTGGTTGAGAGGGAAAATCTGGATAATATGCTTAAATAGTGGAAGGAGTAGTAATGCTCAGCCAAGGTTACTGGAGTAATCAAAAGCAGAGTTCAGTACTGTAACAGGATTTATTTTAATCTGCCTGTTTTAGGTCATTTTATGTAATTTCTGAGTTACTTTGCTGTAATTGACTCATGTTTGATATTTTCCTCACAACCTGATATATTACTGGTGTATTTTCTATGCCTGGAATTAGTGCATTAGTGCAGGAACAGCATATGTATCAGTTTTCCCAATATATCTGTGTTCAAGCAGCTTACCCAGTGAAAAAAGACTTGAAATCTTGGGTAGTCACGTTACCCTGGACTGACTTTAGATAGGGTATTTAGAAATACCTTTCACTGTGTCTTATCTCCACAATGATTAATGATAATGATGTGTCACTGTGTAAAGATAAGTGGGTTTCACAAAGTGGTGGTCTATCTAACCATTAAAATGGGAAAAGAGCCCCTCAAGATTAGCGTTGTGTTGTTTAAAAGACTGTAATGCATCTGAAAGTCTTTGTCATTCAAATAATACACTATTGTTTTTCTTCATTTGTGTCATGAAGCTGTCAAGATCCTCAAACCCTAGCAGTCTCCGTGGGTCTGAATGTTGTAAGAATCTTAGTAAAATACTTCTCGTTGTAGTTAAATAGTAATCTGAATGTTTCATATGGAATTACTTCTGGCTTTGGGTTGTCCTCTGTGTAAGTACATACATAATGCATGTACATTTCAGGCTTTTTGCAGTTGTAATGAACTAATATATTCAAATGCTTGTTGGTCACATTTGTAATTTTCTTCTTGTAACTCCTAAATGCATTATCCACAGCAGTTACACTTCCCCGTAACTATTTAATATCTATGCCCTCTGTGATCTGAAGTTCTGTGAAGTATTGTGCTTCTTTTCATTTAATGTATTATTTGTGTGCAAGTCATCTTTGTTTGTCAAATGCCAGATCAAACTGTTTTGCCCTAAATTCTGGGACGTCAGTTTCGCTTTTGCACTTGAATATCTGAAGGTTTTTGCTGCTTCTTTCATGTGTTTTCGTCTGCTTTCCTTTGATCCAGGGGGAGCTGATTATTCTTGTAGCGTTGAGGTGCTGCAGACAAATGTCTTCTTTGCTGAAATTGATGAAGCATTTCTGTGATCTTTGCATAAACTTCAGTTACACAGCAGGTGTTGGTTTTTTTAGCAGCTTTTTGGTGAGAAGGCCCAAAGCAGTGATGAATAGAAGAAGTATTCCTGATGTTGTGCCGGGTTTGCACAGTTGTGTTGTGGTAGCTGTTTGCTTAGGTGTGGGCTTGCTTTAAACTGGTTTTTTTCTGTGTGCCAAAGTTTGTTTTTCACTGTGTTTTCATGTTACTTTTCTTGGCATAAAGGTGCCAGTAGCAAACTTCTCATATAAATGTTTCACTTTTGTTGAATTAATTTCTTCACAATGTGCAAAATGCAGCTTTTTGTGTTCCAGTGTTACACGTATGTGCTTTTGATTGGACCAGTTGGAAGAACAATGTTGAATTCAATTTCTTCTAATGGTTTAACAGAAGAGATTTTTTCCTGTGCATCATAAAATATTTAATTTTTTTGAGCTCTGTTTTTCCTTATAAGAGTAAATACACGTTAGATGCAGTGTTGGACATTCAAATCCTTTTTTCTAGTTTGTGAAAAATCTGGAAACTTTCATTTTTCTGTATTTGGAGTACAGAAATAGATGAAATTGTCCAACCTTTCAAAGTCAGCCCCTTCAGTAGTAATTACATGTGTTGTTTTGTATTCCTGTGTGCTTGCATTTGCCTTCCAAGAGGACCTGTCCATGGAATATTTATTAACTTGGTGTGATATGATGAGCATTTTAGTCTGGGGTGTCTTCTGCATTGTTTGTGCCAGAGCCAGTTGCCTTGTGGGCTTTGCTCATGATAATGCATCTACTTGCACTAAAGGGAAAATGGATTTTCTGCCCCATAACCTTACCACCATCACAGGTGTGTTGTGCATTCAACCGGTTTAGAAGAAATAAAGTGAGGCTTTCGTAAATCTTTTTTTCTTTGTTGAATAGTTTCTATTAGATACTTCTTTTTCCTAGTAGTGATTTCAATAAATAAAATGAATTTATCACTTCTACCTGAGGTTTTGATAGGATGGGAATGGGTGTGTTAGATAAAAATACATGGTAGCATATATCAAAGAAAGTAGTAGAAACACTGCTACAGTTAGTACAGTTTTGTCTGTTTTGATGCCAGATGCTGGAGGATGCATTGTGGTTTTGTTTCACCAGGAAGATCTGCAAGTGTGCCTTGCCAGTTCAATCCATAGGAATTATCAAATTACTTGTCTCGTGCCAAGCAGAAGCTGTCAGGGCTCTGCTTTATTTCGGAAAAATGCTCATGCAAATATTCATAGCTTGAAATTAATTTTGCTCGTGGGTGTGGAATATTGAAATTCTTCTTGTGGCTAGGATCAAACGAGAAAGATACAAACTTTCCAAAGTTGTGGCATGCCTGGGTTTGTAACGACGGCAGGAGTGCTGAAGGGGTCCTAGCAGAGCTCTGCTGCCTTCTCGCTTAAGCAGCAGATGAAGTGAGAGCTGGAAGAATGCTCCAGTTTGAATAAACTAGCCTTGATTGTTGAGTTGGAATAAATTTTCAATATCCAATTATATTGGGAGTAAAATAAACTTAATTTTGAAAAAACTCCAGTCATGTGAAACAAAAATATTTTTTATGCTGCTAAGTTTGCTGGATGACAAATCACCCAAGAAAGGCCTTTTCTTTTGTCTCAGAAGGGAAAATAGGACAATATCACAGTGTTTATCCACACATCATTACTGTGATTTTTATGTTTTTAAGTTAAAGGATTTAGTTTCCCTTCCCTTAGGAGGGTGGTGTTAACAAATGGGAAGTGCTTTCCTTTTGCTGGTGGCTTGCCTGCATCTTGCCAGTTTTCATTCCCTTGTTTGTGTTGAATGTGGCATCTGTGTGTGTGTGTGCAGACCCAGACCTGTGTCAGGGGAAAGAGACCTCAGGGAGACAACTGGAATGTGCTGTTGGGCCTCTTAAAATGTTGTTAAACAGTGAGCAAATTATGGCTTCCAAAATAAATAGTGGATGAACTAGTTCTTCTTTCCCTCTCCTCAAGGAAAGGGATAGAGTAGGGCTTTACTTTCCATGTGGTTTCTTCACTTTTGATACCATACATCAGCCACAGGGTATACTTTCCCCATATGCTTAATGGTCTATTAATAGATGTAAGTATTTCCATTATGTTTCCTGGGTTTAGTGGCAATAAGTGCTGTGCTTACAAGTAAACAGGGCACTTCTCAGTGGTCAGAGGAAGCGGTTTTAGTGGTGCAGTGAAACAAGAAGGTGACCTTCCGTTGGCACAAACGAGTTTTTGATGAGGTTCTGGATGTGGATGCTGGGTTGCAGGATTGTGGGCCAGGATGTGCTTCATGGCTTGTTGAGGCCAGGTTATGGCACTGAATGAAAATGTTTGGGCGCTGCTCAGGGAAGAAATTGCTTAGAGAAAGTATTATGGAGAAAGGTTGCTTTTTAATGACATTATCAAGTTACAGAACCGAAAGAAAATTCGAAACAGAAATAACTGCACCGATTCAGACATTTACAGATAATGGAAATGGCTTGGTTTTCATAATAATTTTTATATTCTATGGGCTATTTTATATGTCTTTCATGCCTTGCAGTACATATTCCCTGTTTTGGGTTGGGGTTTTTTTTTTGCCTCTGAGGTTTTTGTAATCTATATTCTTATAACAGTCACTGCCCTTATCCAGTCTTCCTTTAAGTCTCATACAGACAAATGATGTCATCAAAAGAGTAAGTAGCCTGTATTTAATTTTAATATATTTAATCTGTGATGAAGTTGTCCAAATCATGTGTGAATGGAACTGAAAGTCATGTTACACAGTACAAGCACATCCACTTTCAGATCCAATTGTTGTCATGACTGGTCTGTCTGAAATACTGAAGATGAACTGAATACTACAGGGGAAGTCTTCATGCAACCTCCTTGTAGTGAGTGCTCCCTAAAGCATAGTGACAAGCTTACAGGCCATGTAGCAACTGAAAAGGTGTTTAAAATAGCACAGTGGAGCTCCTGGAAGATCACAAAATTCTCTGTTGATGAAAACCCCTGCCCTCCATAGAGCTTCTGGCGCTTACTTGCTGATAATGGTGCATCTGTGCTATTGATAAAGTGATACCCTACTGGGATAACTCTTAAGATTTTGGAAGTTGGCTTTTTATTTTTCTCTCCCTTATGATGTTTTCTTCCTTCCCTATTCTCATCCACTCACTCCTGCCTACAAGGTTGTAAGGTTGGCCACCTCAGCGAGAGAAACAGCGTCTCTCTCCCTGCTGTCCTCCCTGGTGCTTAGAAAAAGGCATTAATGGTGGGGTGTAAGAGCATAGCAAGCACCTAGTATGCTCCCTAGAGTCCCTCAAATTATGGTTACAGGACTTAGAGATGCATCCAGGAGATACATCTTGACTATATTTTCCATATGTACGTATTCCCATGCTGTAGTCAGCTTCTTGCTCCAATTTCATAGTTACACTCAATACAGTCATTCTTGCTCTTGGTGGCCCAGCAGAATTCACTCCATTCCATTCAGCCTAGGGAGTGGAGAGAGAGAAAAGCATGGTGGAGGAGACTGGGCCTGTCAGAGGGCTCCAGCAGGAGCTGACCTCTCCCCAGCCCACCTGCCTCCTGCAGTGGGACCCCAGAGGGCTGAAGTAGCTCTAAAATTATTCTTGTGGCAGCTGCAGGGAAGGCAGAGGTACCATGAATAGGAAAAAGGTGGAAAGGAAAAGAAAATGCATTCCATGCTATTTAACCTCTGCTTCAGGCATTACTGTTCAGAAATAGCTCATCACCATATCAAAGAGCTCTTTGAAAATCCAAGGTAACAAAAACAAATAGGTTGGAATGTCTTCCTCGTCTTCACAGCATCTCTTGGTTAACTGTTGCAGTGTGATATACTTCCTTAAGTTATAGACTTGGAAAAGTAGAGGGGCAAAAGTCCTCAAGATGGTTTGCTAATTGTTATTTTGCACTGAAACAAATCCAGAAATCTCCTGGTGATGCACCTATTTTGAGAAATTCTGGCCAAAACTTCCATGGTATAAAGTAGTACTTGGAAGATGTAATTTTCCTCTTCTGACCTTCATCCCCGATGGCTGAGAACTGTTGGACCTGATTCTGAGGAGCAATATTTCGAGCAGATTACATTATACAGTCCTTCATAAATTTGTATAACTGAAAAGCCCCAAGAAAGAAAATTCTTAAAGGAATATAGAAAACTGCTCAGTTTTAAGCTAGCTTTAATTCCAGCATTTTATATTTGAAAGCATTCAGCTGCCCCTCTCTGTTTCCAGCTGTGTCATCTAGTCCACTACTTCGTGCCTTGCCAGAATAAACCAAATTTGTTCTTCTTGGGTGTCATTTGGTAAAAAAATGTAGTTTCACCATTGTCTGACAGATGCCAAGTGCTGTTATTAGGGAGCAGTGAAATAAATAGGTATACCTATTTATTTGTAGGTAGGGCTAGAGTGACATTCTTTGAGTATACATTTTGGGGTCTTTGGGAATTTCCTGTGTAGTAGTTTACACAAGCTGGTAAGAACTGATGGTGTCAGATTTGTAGAGGAAAAGATTTTCAGTGTGCATCATCTAGCACTGCTTTGAGAAGGTGGTACAGGATTTTGCTTCTGGTTCTGGATTTAATGAAGCGTGTTGCACTGAAATAATCTGTCCCTGAGTCCTCAAGTGTTTCATCAGGAACAAGAATCTCTTCATCTTCTGCTGGTAGCTGACTGTCTCCTTTTGATTTGTTTAGTGCATCAATTAAAAAGTACTAAAAGAAAAGACAAAACTATTTCTTTCTTGCCAGTTAGATGGTCCTCTTGCCTATGCAGAGGAGCAATACCAAAATGTTTGCTTGCTTGTTTGGGAGAACTTAATTTCAAACTCATTTGTATTCTCAGGTAAGAAGTTTGGATGCTGATCTACTGAAGAAAAGTGGGGATTTTTTTTGTTTGTTTTGTTTTTTGTTTTTAGCATTAATCCTCATTGAGGTAGAGAAGGTGTGTATGGTTGGCTGTTTGTAATGCTACACCTGTAATTTTCTTTGTCCCATTGCCTGTTAGCCCAGATGAATGCATTCTTCTTTCTACTGTCAGCTGAGGCTTAGACAGAAGCCTTCTTGTGTGTGTGTAGACCTGTGCTTCCTTCTTCCCAACTTTCTTCTTACATGCACAGGACAGGATGTGGCTTTTGCTGCATGTCTGACTCCTGTCCTGTTCTAAAATATTTACTGGTTTCTATTTCTGCAGTCAACTCAGCCTACTCATCCCTCTCCTTTTCCCTTGCCATGGGTTTTTCAAGCCCTGACTCTGTATCCTCTGATTTGTATCTACATGTGAAGCAAAATTCTGGGAGACTGTAGGATTCCCATGTAAGTGCTGACTTCGAGCCTGAGTATTTGGTGATATGGGGCTGCACGTTCAGCACAGCTACTCTCTGTTGCCCCTCTCAAACAACAGCCTTTCCTCGTACAGGTGTGTCCTGAACTTTGCACTTAGTCTGTGTCTAATCAGCCCTGGCGAGGAGCTCCACAGTCAGCTGCCTTTGCTGAGAATCCTGTGATGAAGGTATCTTCCACTGTGGCAGGGTTTGTGGACAGATAATCTCTTCTTGCTAGACCAACCAGTTACAGTCCAAACAAGCAAAGTTCCTTGCCCATCAGTCTGAAGGAGCAGCTTGGTTCGTGATACATGGAAGTGGAGAGGAGAAAAGAACAGAAGTGGATGCACAAGCCTTGAGGGTCTTAAGGCAGCAGCTGATTCCTGCTCTTGGAGACACCCAGGATGTTGTGGCCCAGCCTTTAAAACTGGGACACAGCACCTGTGATCTTTTACTCTGCTGTAGCTGTGCTGCAGGGTGGCAGCCACTGCTCAGGGTGGTTCTGGTTGACTCAGTTCCAGTTCTAAAGAAGCACTAGACAAGAGGGTGGGAATAAAAGTTCAGATGTCTGATTTACTTTGGAAAGTATTCTAGTGTGGTTGCTGGCTTTGCAGGGTGAATATTTGCTATTATGTTTCAAGAACTGAGTAGGTGAAATTAAGGCACATCTCTCAGGGTTTAGAACAAAGCATAGAACCCATTGATGGGTTTTGGTTTTTTTGTGCTTATATCCAAAACTACTTTCACCTAATGAAGCAACTCTGGTGAGTCATTTTATTAACTAGAGTTGTAATGGTGGAATTCCAGATTAACAAAGGAAAACAAAACTGGTGTGAAAAAGAAATAAACAAAAAAACCCCAAGCCAAACAAAAATCCCTTTTTGACATACCTTTCATGTCAGGGTGTTTTGGATGTAAACTTCATGATTTTTAAAAGTAACTAAACCAAGAGAGGATTGCTGACCTGTATCATCATTGCATACAGTATTCAGATTCCTCGTGAATGCTGGAGATGGCAATCTTCTGAATGCACTCTTGCAATAATTGCTAAATATTAATCAATTTCTAAGTCTAGTAAGTAAGCTTAAGGCATTTAAGTAGGCAGTAAGGCTCTTTTTTCCATGTACTGCTGTTAATTTGGTCCTGGGTTTTTCACCTAGCTTTGCACTGTATAATAAAGATAAATGGCACTATTGGTTAGCTTGCATGGAAAAACGTGTTGCAGTCTCTGCTTTCCTTGTTTGAGACTTTCCTTTGTCAAAGAAAAATGTCAGATGAAAGCTTGCTGGAAGAAGTAAAAATGTCAGCCATAACCCTTAGTGAGCTTGGATTTTTTGTTCTTGATATGATGGGATTTATGGCACCAGGCTGTGGGCACATCTGGAGATAAATGAGCCGGCAAGCACATTGCTGTGGCTCTGTTTGCAGGGACTCTGCTGTTACAGGCTTCTGCCATTTCTTTGGTAGAAAGGAATTTAACAGGGTCAAGTGTATTGTATCACTAATGCAGTGACATCTTTGCTGTTTTTATCTAAGATTTTTCTGTAGGATGCCAGAGTTTAGGAGAGAGTAAGAGATCCTGCTGCCACCTACAGCATCAGCAAATACCAGAACTATTCTGAGCACATGCATGCTGTCCTTCAGTGTTTCAGGATTTAAGTTACTAAGATAGTTGGGGATATGCAGGAGTTATCTGGAAAAGCACCTTTTCTCTTACTTAGCTGAGCTATGGTTCTCACTGGGAGCCATAACTGGAACCCACTGTCAGAACCTTACATGCCCAAGGGCAAATCTTTTTCAGCAAATTTGAGGGGAAGGGAATTTATGAGGCCAAGTACAACTGCTTAGTTTCAGATTTAAGAGCTTTCAAAGTAATTATAAAAATGTTCTTGTTATTTAGCTTTGTTTCATTTGACTTGACAAAAAGTTCAGTGCAATTTAAATAAGGGAGGGGAATAAGGTCATGTTTTGAGTGTTATGTAAAATATCATTAAGTTTTTTTGCCTTTGAAAATAAGATATGTTTAAACTCCTATACAGATTGCCTGCTAAATATAGAGAACTATCAGCTCTTAACACTTTACTTGTAGCATGAGGGTGTTTGCTTTTTTAAATGGCTGGCAGAACAAATTGCAGACAGGAGGAGTGAGGGGTTTTTTGTGTACAGCACAGATGTGTAGGAGATAGAAAGTTAAACTTTGGAACAGAAGACTATTGAGAAAGTTGGAGATTTCCCTTACTATTTTCATGTCTCATCTTTTAAAATGTAATGAGATGAAAGGTGGTGTAGTTTCATTTGACTGACAGAATGAGAGTAGTAGTCAAGTATGTTTTGGGAGAGGAGGTTTTTAAACTGTGTCCTCATACGTGTGTGTGGAGGCAGGGGGTGGACTACAGAGCAGTATTTGTTGGCAGGGATAGTACGAACAGCCTGTTTTATTTTAGGAAGAGTTGGAAGGAATAGGTATGAAACTGCAGTTTTTTGAGAAGGAATGTAAAACTGAAGGTAGCTGAATGCTTAGAGAAGGTGATGAGGGAAGAAACGAACCTCAACAAAGGCGAATCTTGTACTTGATTTCCGGAAGGTGAGGAGGTGTGAGGTCTCTACAGTTCAAAGCTGAGACACTGAGCATCCACAAGTCCTGTGGATGGACCTTGTGTTGGTGTATAAGGCAGCATGGGGTTAACCTCAACTTATTGCAACGATGGAAAGCTTTCAGTTTCAAAAACCTGCATTTGGAATATATCATGAAAACATTAGTAATCTGATTTTTTATGCCTTTGTTAACACTACTGTAGCCTAGGTCTTTAAGCATGACTGGCATGAGCCATAATTGAGATAGCGTGCCCAGGATTGACAGCTCTGATGTCAGTAGGAAGGAAAGAATCCAGTTTTTCTTTAATTTTTTCTGTAGAAGCTTCTAGGTTCTTCTGAAAACAAACCAGGTCTCTCCTTCAGCTATACTTGGGTAGGTTCTGGCAAGTTATCCAGTGATTTTTCTGTGCAGCTGCCTGTTGTCAATGAGGGGAACAAAGCAGGAAGCTCTCACTGATGTCTTGTGTGGGAACAACAGAAAAGGGTATTCTTTGGTGCTATTTACATGTAGTATTTTCCTTTGGTAGCTGGTGCTACCAAGACATGACTGTGGTTATGAATATATATGAGTATATTACCAATAATGAGCAATTGGTATTGTTTTAATCCTTAATCCTTCTTATGATACATTGATTTTTTTTTTTTCCTCCAATATTGAGTATCTACTGTAAAAAATCTTTACTAATTGAAGTCACTAACTCAGGACATTTGTTCTGACGTTTCCCTTTCTACTTTGCTTACTTATTGAGGGGCTCGAGTTTTGTGAGGAAGACACGTTTGCTAACCAGTGGCTGTGGCTTGGTCTTCTGGAAGGGCAGAGAGCTCTTCAATCACTTGAATTTTAAAAAGACAAAGAAAAGGTATTAGATTGGGGAGATGAGACATTGGAAAGTGGATGAATGTTTTGTTTTTAGAGATGCTGACTTAAAAACAAGAATGAAGCTCATAATTTTAGTGTTGAAGCTCTGAAAAACTATGCAGTAAAAATAATAAGATGCTTAAGGTAAAATTGAGCAAACCCATGCTTAACAAAGAATGACATACATTAATTAAACAATAAACAGGCTCCATATACATTCTTATTCTGTGAAGAAATGCCATTATTAGAGGGTAACTCATCCATTTTCATTGTAGTCCTGTTATATATTTATTTATAAATGTAAAGATGTAAGGATTTTGTGTATTGATTTTTGTCTTTCCTTTAGTCAAATCTCTGCTTTTATGAAAGGATCTTTTAAAAGGAGCATCCTGTTTCTGTTAAATGATCCTGGAAAAGAAAATCGATGTATGAGGTTGCATACCAAAGCATCTACTAGATGCATTGAGTTAGTAATCTTTAATCCTGCATGTAAACAGAAAGAAAAATGATGTTCAGTAAGACTATTTTTTTCTTACTGTTTGTTATTTTTCATCTTCTGGTAACACATTTAACTTCTGCAGGATTTATGTGTGTATATATATATATATATATGTACACACAAGAGTTCTTCTGAAGTGTCCTGTGGTTATTTGTACTTGGAATTCTTCTGCACAGAGTTACAGGAAAGAAAATGATGTGCACCCCTTTGGTTCAGAGGGAATTATTGTCATGATGGGAAAAAGAATAATGGGATTAAGATTAAATAAAGGTCAAGAATTTTATGATGGCATTACTGTACTGCTGTTGTTTTCTCGTGACCTTTTGCAAGCATTTCTCTGGCTGTGCTTTCGTTAAACTACAAAAACTCTGAACTCTCTCCGGGTTTGTTTCTTATCTCTGAGGTTAACAAGGCATGAGCACTGTCTATTTCATGCTGCTCTGAGCATTCATCTTGAGCAAGTGCTGAACCTGGAAGGGTACATTGGAAAGCTGCTACTCTTACTATGTTGATTTGAAACTCTGCTAAACATTATGTGCTAATGAACATTTACACTGCTTTGTCACAGGTGAAGAAGATATTGTCAGGTGCAGATTTGTCAGTGTTACATCAGGAACTGGGTTCACTCCATCTATTTTAGGCATTCTGCTTGAATGTTTCAGTTCAGATTTAATCAATTTTGAGATGGTTTTATCTCTATAGCAGTCCAAGGAGATAATTATGAAATTAAATACCTTGTATTTCAGTTCCTTTGCTAAGATGCTTTAGCTGGTTTCTTCCATTCTTTTTAGTCCTACTGTTCTGTCCTTTCATTGCCTTGAGGTCTGTTCCTCTGACATTGTAGAAGTGCTGCCTTCATTCAGGAACCCAAAGGTTGGTGCTGTTGTGTAGAGTAATATGTAATGGAATTGAAAAATATGATCTTTAGATAGTCTAAATGTTAGAAAGTCCAATTTTAGAGCTCTTTTCAGCTAATGATCAAAGGCTTCTAAAACTCATCATTAAATGTCCCTTCCCTGAAGGGATCTATGTTCAACTGCTTAATGTTCTTCATTTGTCATCAATAAAAATGTAGAGTTTTGAGATTCCACCACCCCCCAAAAAATGTTTAAATAAAAACTTCCTCCTTTGCTATTACACATGCAGTGTCACTTTTTGGCTGTTAATAAGCAGGCAAATGAAGACAGTTGGTATTTTGAAAATACCTGTAGAAAGTCTGCCATTCCCTGTATGTGCCCTACTGCCTCACTGGCAGGAGAGTGCACAAATTGTATTATTGTGCACAATTAGGTTCTCTGCAGGAATTCATCTGACATCTGCCTGCCCTGGTTGTCTTGGGCTCCCTTTGAGTAGAGTGAAATAGGCACTTCCAAATTCCTCCCTCAGGAGGGGGTGACAGGTCTGAGAAGGACCCCAGCTCTCTGTAAAGTGAGTGAGAGGGAAGCTGGGGGCTGCTGGCTCTCAGAGGTGAGTGTCTGTTTACTTGGGCAGCTGAAGTCAGGCTGAATCTCACCCTTCCTGCTACACTGGAGGTGCTGTACCTGTCCTAATGTTCTGTTCTGTAAATGAGACAATTTGTGGCTGCCATTCACTTCATGATATGCTGACAGCTGTAGCAGTTGCTTTACTCTGTACTGCTCAGGCTTTGAGGATGCTCCAGAGGCACAGTAGGGCTGGTTATGGCCCCTCTGAGCACTTTGGAAGCTGCTGCCTGCAAGCCCAGAGGCAGGAAGTTTTCATGGATGCTGTTTACAAGTCAGGTTTACCATTTTGGTTGCAAAGGTTAAGTGGCAGTCTGCCCTGACATTTTTCCCTCTGTAGCAGTGTGTTGCTACTGGTTAGCAATTGATGGAGCCAGGGCCTTTCTCAGAAACCTTTTGTTGACTCAGGAAGATGTAGTCAGTGGGACTTTTCCAGTGGCAGCAGTTTGTTCTGAGCTGCTGTCTTCCTCAGTATACCTATGACCTTTCCTGGTGTGTGACTTAAAATGCCCCATCTAGGCAAGGGGAAGCTGCTTGTGATCTGTGTGACTTGTCTGATGGGCAGGATGTGGCCAGGAGGCTGTTTGGTTTGGCACCACTGAGTTGGTTGTTGGTAATAATTCAAATCACTTATCACTTCATTTAAATCTCTTCTTCATTTAAGAAGGTAGGCAGATTTCATAGGATGTTCTCTTTTAATTATAGATGCACTGATGTGTCATGAAGATATTTGTCATGCTCTTGCTTCTCTGGCTCTGAGAGCTTATTTTAATCATCAAAAGAATTACTGTTCCATATATACTGTCTATCACTCTAACCTTTGACCACTGAGGTTACAACACGTGCCACTTAAGCAAACACTACTTGTGGCTTTTTAGCTTTTTGCAATATAGTAATTAAATAGAAATGTGGGATAGAGGTATGAGAATTGCCAATCCCTGTTTTAGAAAAGTCTGTGTAAGGTGAACCTATATATACATGGATTCCTGTGAAGTCTGTCATTCAGCAAAGCATTTGAGACGAGATTTGAAAATATTTTTTAAAAACCCCATAATCATCAAGCTTCAGGCTTTTTATTTGAATCTTGATTATAAAAATGGTTTATCCGTGTAGGGTATTTTTATTGTTAAATTGAGGGTAGTCATGAAGACTGAGACTTAATGTACTTTATTAATTCTGTTTATTGGACCTTGATAGTGGGTACATGTTTTGCTTATTATGTTCTTCCTTGTGAATGTAAGATTACTTTCCAGATACACCTAGAAGGTCACAGAATTAGCAGGACTTGTAGCCTCCTGCTTTGGAGTTGAAGCCACTACTGATACTCCAAACCTTGAATAAATAAACCTTCTTTTTCTGCATCATTTGCTAAATACAGGTAGTATTTAGTCTTTGACCAGTTTTCGTGCCAGAGCTGCCTTATGTAATTTTTAATGCCTTATTACTATTATAACTATAATCACTGGGGGACAAGGACTGCCTTTTATCTTGTGTTTCTAATGCACAGTGCAGCTCTGAGCCAAATATTAAAGACTTTGTGCATTTTTTTCCTACAATAGAAAAGAATATTTTTTTTCTCCTAAAGAAAACCCAAAATCCATCAAAATAGTATTTTGTTTGAATCCTTAAAACATGGTTAAACAGCAGAGTAAAGGAGTATATTGAAAATAAAGGAACAAGGGGGAAATATATCCAAACGAGACAATGGAAGAGAGCATAATCTCTGGAAAGTGTTAAAAAATTTAAAATTGCAAGGCAAATATTTTTGAGGAGCAAACTGGCAAAGACATGAAAAGAGCAGTGAACCTGTCACCCTTCATACAGACCCTGCCAGACTTTGTGGTAGGTTGCTAAATGGTCCATGTGTGAAAGGAACAGTCAAGAAACATAAGGCTGGCAGACTAACTAACTGGAGCTTAGTTACTTGCTTTAGGGTTGTGTGTGGAGGAGCTTGGGGGTGTTTCTTTTCCAAGACTTTTTTAAAATGGAATACACCTTGATCTATTGCTTAAATTAAATTTGATCCTAGAGGAAATTAGCCTTAATACAAAGGTTTAAAAACTCTAGAGAGTGAAGAATTAAAAATGAAAGTTTTCAAGCATTAAACTGAGTTGGTGAAGTATGATAGACTGGGAAGGGCCTATGGGCTTTCTGTAAAGGAATATATTTTGTACAATTGGGCTTCTCACAAGAGGTCAGCAGATGGGGAAGGTGGAGTGATCCAGAAGGAGTATGCTTGGCTTTTATAAAAGATGTTTGTAGAAACCTTCATCAAAGACACTAAACATCTTGAAAGCTGTTTTCTGTCTAGTGTTTTCATAATTGATGTGAAAAAATGTGTGAATAAAAAAAAGTGATGGGGTTTTCTGTTGATAACATTTTAAGAATAGCCATATAAAGAATATTCATTAAAGTTTGTCAGAAAAATGAGTACCAAGTGACGGAGCAGATAAATCAGTGTCCACTGGTACAGATGGATGTCAGGAGTAATGCCTGTGGGAGACAATTTCTAAACAATGAGGTGTTTGAATTCCCCATGACATTGGGGGAGGCAGTCTTGGAGGAGCGCCCCTTGGTGGGGGTGACAGCCTTCCCTGCTGGAAGTTCCTGAGCTTGTGAGGATGGGTTTGGCTGGGATCTTCTCAGATCCCATGTCCTCAGTTAGTGATGAGCCTATAGCTGTGAGAAGTCTTTTGTTCTGAGTAGTATTGATGATCATTCAGAAGCTGCTTTTCTGTAGAGGTTTGCTATACAATACATGTGAGTGAAACTTTTTTTATAAAACCAGTAATTAAGAGTTTGTGATAGAAGTATTTCCTAAATATGATGTGTGATTTACTTTTAGAGAGAAAATGTATTGGTCATGTTAAAATTATTGATTCTTAATTTTAAATAATTTTAAAAACTTGATCTCTCTACAGAATTTGGCATATGTGAAAAGATTGCCTGTTATAAATGCCTTTGGCCATTGTTTGCACTGTCAAGTCTCAAATCTATTTGAAAGGTAACTTTCTGCTGAATATAATGCAACAAGGAAAAGTTTGTCAAGCCTGCCTCTTGTAAAATCTACATATCTACTCTGTATTTTCTGCTTCTTTTTGTTGTACAGATTAAGCATCCCATTTTATAAATATGTAACCATAGTGTAGAATTGTAGAGATTTTCAATTATCTGTTAAAGCTAGAAGTAATTTTGAGAATGAAAATTTAATTATATAGAGAGTATTGCCTTTTTTTCCTTATTCAGTATTTTCTGTTTTAATCAGATATAAATGTAATCCTCCATACCAAAATGAATTCTTTCTTAGTGGTTTATGTTCAAGGGGACTTTTAAAGTTGTCCTTTAAAATCCTAGGGTGGTTTTAATCAAGATTAAACAACTTTTTTTTTTTTTTTCCCCCAGAAGCCAGAAATATTTTTGTTTTTTGAAGATGATGATGTTACTATTAGTAGTTTATCTCAAAACATCTGCTGTTTCTAGAACATGTATTGTCTGGTGCTACTGAGCAGAAAATATGTCTCTATAATATAGGACATATTGTTTGTCCTGCAGATAATCAGGTGATCTTGTAATTGTGTAGTGGTATGAAGTCAAGTCAGAGTTCTTTGCTTTAGAAGGCTATTTATTCTTACTCTGTTGACATTTTAAATCAGGCAAATGGTGTTTCTGATGGAGTTCAAATATCATGGCTTTTACTGTAAATAAGTGGAGATAAAACGAAGATAAGTGAAGCAAGTGTAAAAAGCAAGATGAGTGGAGCTAGTGTATTGAAGACTTAACACAGTTCAGCATTTCCATTTTCCATTGTTGATTCCCCCTGCCCCCATCACTTCCTTGTATGCAAATTTACACACGTGGCCTAATATGCCTTTTCTGCCTCTGTCTCTCACCTTCAGGAATGGAATCACTATATTGTATTTGCTTGTCTTTTGTCCTTGTCAAAATGTTCACATCTTTATCTCCTCTCTGTATGTTATGTATGTCCTGGTTGTCCAGAACTGGTCTCTGCAAAGTAAAGCAATCCATGCTTGTCACTTCCATGCTTGGCTCTACTGGTTTCAAGTTCAAATTAAGAGCATTACTTGGCTGTGATACAAATCCACCTGCTCCCTTTAATTTTGAACTGTTTGATGAAGCAGTATCTTATTGAAATCTCATTCTTAGGTGTCTATTACATGAACATCCTGTTTTTCCTTCAAATAGCTGTGTAGTGTACAGAAGTTAGCTATTAGTTATTACATCAATGAGACAGGATTGGAACACTGTCGAAAATGCTGGCATCCCTGATTGCATTTTGCTTGTTTTGTGGATGCCTGTTCAGTCAGGACAAGGAAGGAGGGAGATCCCTTCCCTGCTTTGCCCCATCCCAGGAAACAGCTCTTTGCCCACTCCTGGTGGTGTATCCCATTTGTCTCCCCAGGCTGCCCTGGGACAGCCTTCTGCCTAGCCCTGGTTCCTGAGCTTGGCTGTTACACCTGTTCTGACTAACCTCAGCCTAAAGCTGTACAGTGTGCTCGAAGTTTGGCTCCTTTCATGATGATGCAGACTATTTCTTGTGCTTTTCTTTTCTGACCCATGGAAGAATTACTGTTAACAATGTGCAAAAGTACATTGATATCAAAGAACTGAAGTTTTGACCCTTGAAAAGGGGCACAGTGCTCTGAACCCCTCTAGGCCTTTGGGATGTGCACATTAAGGGAATTTTCACTGGATTACTCTAAAAGATTGACTGGCTTTGTAAAGTGTTCTGAACTAGGGCTTGAGTGGCTGCAGAGAATACAAACTAGAAGAGCTTGTAGTTAGATCCTCATAATACCCTAATTTTGTCTTCCCACATACACTGTTGGCTTCTGTTTTTGTTTTTAAAAGCTTTTTTTGCCTCTGGAGGCTTTCAAAGTGATGCTGTTTCTTCTCTAGGTTCCATATGCCAAAATAGTTTGCTTGGTTTGGATTTTTTTGTGTGCAGATGGTGGAGGATGCCTCTGCTTTATTACGTGCTCCTCAGTGTTCTCAAACAAATAAGATAAATAATAAAATTGATATATAAAATGGTCTCAGTTGCTCCCAGTAAAAGCCCTTCCTCCTTGCCCTGTAGAGCCATCTGTGCCTTTGATTTTCATTCACTCAATGATGTTCTTAAGCAAAGACCAGGGCAGTGATTGTCCCCCTGTACTTGGCAATGGTGAGGCTGCACCTCAAGCCCTGTGTCCATTTCCAGAGCCATCACTACAAAATAGAGGGGCTGGAGCGTGTCCAGAGAAGGGCAGCAGAGCTGGGAAAGGGTCTGGAGTGTAAGTCAGTGAGGAGCAGCTGGGTCTCTTTAGCCTGGAGGAAAGGGGGCTCAGGGAAGATGTTATCACACTCTAAAACTACCTGAAAGGAAGTTGTAGCCAGGTGGGGGTTGGACTCTTTTGGCAGGCAACCAGTGACAGGAGTAGAGGAAATGACTTCCAGCTGTGTCAGGGGGGGTTCAGGTTGGATATTAGGAAGAATTTCTTCACTGAAAGAGTTGTCGAGCATTGGAATGGGCTCCCTCATGAAGTGGTGGAGTCATCACTCCTCGATGTGTTCAAGAAATGACTGCTTTGGCTAACAGGGTGGTGTTTGGTCAAAGATTGGACTCAATGGTCTTGGAGTCTTTTCCAACCTGAACAATTTTATGATTCAATGAAAAGCATTTGGATGGGTGAAGTTAAAATACTGCAACAGATTAAATAGTCTGAAAGAAACTAGTTGTCATACTCAGGCATAGCATTGTATTTAAGTGTATGATTAAATAAATTCAAGCCTTAAACAAAATTCTAAGTCATGCACATCAGGTTGTGTGGCTTAGGTGTAAAATTCACTGATTTGGGCAGGTCAGCCCTTACCTCCTAGCTTTAAAGAGCTGTGCTGTCACCTCCCTCCCGTGTATCAGACTGTTACAGCTGTAACCTGCCAAACCACTCCAAGGCAGAGGTGATGGTGCAGAAGTGCTGTGGTGTTGGATGTGCTGCTCGGGCTGTCTCTTGCTTTCCTCTCATTAGCAGTGACCCTCCCACACCTCTCTGCCTGGCCCAGTCAGTGTACAGTCTCCTTTCCAGGGCAGGCAAGAAGCTGAGGGATGTGCTCTGCCTTTGTGCAAACACAACATAGAAATCCCCAAATAGGATCTGCTGCTTGCAGGCTTGAGCTATTTTGGTTAGGCACACTCTAGATTGCTTGTATCTACACATAAGTTAGTAATTCTTTCCTCAAGGCCAAATATTTCTACTTGAAGCTATTTTGGTACAGTGAGTGGGTTGAAAATTTTCTTACTAAGCCTTAAAAAGTAGTCAGAAAACAGCCTAGTATTTTCAAATACCGTGCTTGAGTGTGTGACAGACTTGCTGGGTGAGTAATCTACATGAGTTATCCATAGAATACTCATCACCTTGGTGTTGGAATACTAAATCATGTGTGCTGTAGATTCCTGGGCTCTATAGGGACTCTGATGGCTTGTTCTGTTCCTTGCCTCTCGGGTGCCAGCTCACTGCTGGGACATTATACTGAGTAGGTAATTCTTCCAAAGAGATTTCAGAGGGGCAGGCTGAACACGAGCCTTGCTGCAGCAGTGTGGAGGTGTTTCCAGCTGTCACAGGCAGCAAGCCAGTTCTCTTGGAGACACAGCCTTGCATGTGGCCATTAATGGATTTCTGTACCTGCACAGAGCCCTCCTGCTTGGGGCTGGGGGACTCCGACTGTTCGGATCCACTGCAGGATAAAGGCACATATCTGTGTGATCCTGTAGACCTCCCTCACTCCTGCAGCACATCTGATACATCAGGTCTACAATACAATGGTTAATAAATCTTCTTTTGCTGTAGAAGTTTAAAAGCAGAGTTGCAACTTTAGGCCACAACTACATAAAAAATCCCATAATTAGGTCTTGGCATGGTAATGTCTTAATTTCTTTAAAATAAATTGACTCCCTAGGAAGAGCTGTTATACTGAGAATGAGCTTCATTTGTCATTTACAAATAAGTGAATTTCATAACAGCTTGAATGCCTTATGTTGAGCTGCTTATTTCTGATTTAATGAATAATGGAAGAACTGGAGGACACTTCATGGTGGGTTTTTTTTGTTTTTTAGTTGCATAATTTGATAAACCTAATAGATTTTAATAATTATGAAATCAGAGACAAGCTCTTGTTCCCCACATCAGTATCCCACATGTTGTGAAACAAATAGGTGTGATCCACACTTCCTCAAGCCAGTTGACTAGGGCATATATATAAAATTATGATGATCCATTCCACTTGAAAAAATTGAGTATTTTTGTATGGAAATTAGATTCTGAGCGCCAGAAGGCAGTTATCAAAAATACCATTTGCTTGGCTGCTGTAAGCTGGCCCAGTTCCTCTCTTGTGGCTTGGATCTTGAAATGAAAGTTAATACAGTTACTTCTCACACTGCTGTGATCCAATCAGATATGTAGCTATGCTGATTATCACTACTTAAATGTGCCTGGTTTTGATTGCCCTATTGCCCTAGGAAAATAATGCCCCAGTATGCTGGTTATTTTTGTGACTGAATTTGAAGCTGCTGTAGCATAGAAGCAATAGCATCCAAATGATCTCGTCTGTTATAATTATGTATAGTAGATGAGAGCCTAGTACTACTCACTGCAAAAGCAAATTTGTTCTGAAATTGACTGTAAAGTGCTATGAAAACATTCCTTTAGCAAAGAGGCAATTTTCTTTTTAAGGATTGTGTGCAGGCTCACTCCAAATTAGCTGCATTAAGGTAATCACAATATTCACTAAGTAAAAACAGTGTATATTTTGTGTACAGATGCTCAAGGGCATCCTTTTGTATTGAAATGATGACTGCAGAACTAGTACTGAAAGAACTCTTTGTTGTGGGTGAGTTTTTTGGTGTGGGTTTTTGGTTGCCTTTTTTTTTTTAATTCTGATTTTATTTATAAAGGAGGAGCAGATCTGCAAAGTTGACTGTGTTCCTTCATCTTGCTTTCAGTGATGTAGTGCAGTAATGTGAAGCTTTTAATTGGCCTGTAAGTGGGGGCTCTGCTATGTGTGTGTTGGCTCCTTTTGCTCACTGAACCAGGAACAAGATCCCAAAATTGTTCTGCTCGCTCAGTTCTCACAAGTGACAGGAAGAGCTTGCAGCGCCCACAGCCTGCCTGCAAGGCCCCTGAGCCATTCCCCTCTCCTGATCCCATTTAGCAGGGGGAAGTTTTTTTACATCTGTACGAAGCTTTTCTACTAAAGCAAGCCTGTCGCCCTCAGTTTCTGAGAATTGCATTGAAGTGGCTTTGGTAGCCAAAGAGTTACTTTGAAAAGTGGTGTATGAAGTAGAAATTATCATTGTTTTGTCTGTGTAGCATGACAAGATGTTGTTTAGAAGGTGGCAAATAAAGCTTTAAAGCTTGAAAGCAGAGAGATTTGAGGACTCAGAAATGGTAACTTCACAGAATTAAATATCTTTGCAGATGAGTATAGGTGGAGTGAAAAAGGAAAGAAATATTCCTTAAAAGGGGTTCAGACTCTGTCAAAACAGCTTTAGCCAAGGGTGAGAAAGTGATATGGTTTTCCTGTATATCATCATTGTAAACTTACTGATGTGTTATTTCTGAATGATGTGATAGTTTCCATTTATAATCTCAAAATTGTTATCAGTGATTTTTCTATTTTATGAAATACAGTGGGCACTTTATAAAGAAATACATATTGGACTTGCTGGTTGTATAAGTAGAAACAAAGGGAGAATTCTTCTGTCTAATAAGGCAATGAGCAAACTTGAAATCTTTTTGAAGTTAAGGTTATAGTTCTTACACTTAAAAAAATGAAAGTCATCTGTACCTGTCTACCTCTCATGGAAAACATAAAACCAGATGGAGTGAGAATTCTATGTAAAGCCACAAGATAAGCCAACTTTAGTCATAATAAAAGGGATGCCCAGTACATCATCCATGTGTCCTTGAATCCTTTTAGATAAAAACGTACTGATGTTGTTCTAGTTTGGGTCAGGTCATTGCAAGGATATTCAGATATGCCAAATACTTGCAGATTGCCTCGATATTATGTTGGGGTATGTGTTCAATTTTAAGAACTAATCAGAAAGACTTTGTAAAAATTAATTCAGTCTTCGATTTAAGGTAGTTCCGGTGTACTGACATTGCTTTCTACTTTTTATTTTTTATTTTTACCATGTCCTTGTTCCTTAAGCAATCAAATATCAATGCTTATATACACATGATGTGTAAGGTGAGGCTTGCAGAAAACACTTCAAGTTAAATTTCACTTGTTCTTGTGATTGCCACATTTCCTTTAGAAAAACCATTTCAAATGATTGTGAAGAGATGGTGTTAGTATTCCCTTTTAATAGCTTTGACTGCTACAGTCACAAGAGAATTATTTACTGAAGAGTGTTTAACTGGTTATAACAAATTATGTTGTTTCAAGTATCCTCCTATGTACATTTTGATTAAGATATGACTTGGAAGTTTAAAAGTAGAGGCATATGTGTATTTTAGAATCCAATAGAACTTGATTTTATGGAATTGTGATGTTGAAATATTGGTGTGCACTTTTATATAGGAAATCATGTAATCTAGAATTTTGAGGCATAAAATTCAACAGATGGTTTCTAAAAGCCCTATGTGATTTAGGATCAGTTTGATTTTTAATTCTGTAGCTGAATGATAATCCCTCAGTGAAGTTTGAATGATGGAGGGATCATAAGAATTCTTAAACATAGAGTAAGAACAGTTTTTCACTAGAGGATTTATATCCCATTTCTAAACTTAGGCTATTTTTATTGAATATTTTATTATTAAAGTAGTACTGAAAGCTCTATATTGACATCTGGATACTGATTAATAACTGACTTTTTTTTTCATCAAATATTTCTGGACTAATATGGTGCAAAAAGAAAAATATACCTATTTTCCCAGCCAGGTGAGTACAAAACATGCTTCTGATTCTTGTCAGGGAGCACCTAGATAAAATTCTAGAAAACATGAGCTTTGAAATATTTATATTCTAATACTTCATTTATATATAATTCATTTGTTTGCAGTGATTCTCTGTTTTTTTCTGTTGGAAAACAAAGGGATTCTTAGTGTAAGGTATACTGGAGAAAATTATGCTTGCACATCTCTTAAATAAAATTGACAATAGTACCTAATGTAGTCAGCTACTGTAAGGAAACAAGTGTACTTTTCTACTGTCATTTTAAGTCTGTCCTGTCTTAATGAACCCTGATGAAAAAATCAGCAGTGTGCTTTTGTGTTGTGTTCCAAACATGCAAACATATCAGAATTCTTTGGCTTATAATTAGCACAATTGGCTCAGATCATTTTGATGCTCCTGACTAGGCTGCTGTCCTGCTTACAGTACTCCAGGACCCTGCTGCAGGTCTGTTCCTCGAGTTTCAGTAGGAGAACATCCACCTCTTGTTTCTGCCCTTTCATCTGTGCTGCAATCTGGGCTTCTGCTCACATCTTTCTTCTGCCCCACTGGGTATCAGCAGGCACTTGTTTTTATTTTTCTGTTCTTCCTGTTGGATAGCAGGCATTGAACCTGGAGAAGAGAAGGCTCAGGAAGACCTCATCACCTTATTCCAGTACTTAAAGGATGGCTACATAGAAAATAGAAGCCCTGTCTTCTCAAGTAGGTACCTGGAGAAAGCAAAAAGGAATGGTACCAGGAGAGGCTTTACCTTGATCAAAGAAATAGATTTTTTTTATAGTGACAACAATAATCACTGTAACAAGCTTCTGAGGGACAAGGTGGAAGTTTTCAGGATGGGGTTGGACAGGATGTTACGTAATCCCATCTGGGCTTCATCTCTTGTGGAATATTGGACCAGATGATCTTTTGAGGTCCTTTCCTGCCTGGGCAGTGCTGTGGTTGTATGAACCTACAACCCTTCAGAGCACAAACTCGAGAAAGCAAAAAGCCAACTACATATTTGCAGTACCAAAACTGAAGTTTTGGAGTAAGAGCTGATGTGTGACTTTTGTAAGCAAAACCCACGTATGGTTTCTCTGTGAGGCCTGGGGCTGCTCTGGGCCAGGAGCAGCAGCCTCATGGCTGGCAGGGGTTGTGGCAAAGCCCATAGAAGTGTCCAAACCACCTTCCCTTGTGAATGGAGCGGCTGAGTGTGGGGGAGAGACTTTATGCTCCTGAAAAATGTCTATTTTCTGGCTGTGGGCGTCTCAAGCTTCCCAAAACAGTGAGCACGAGTGGGGTGTGTGGGTTTGCTTGCATCTGGTGTGCTGGAGCATGCCAGCCACCTCTGACAGCAGAGTGCTGCTGGCACCTGCCCTGCCAAGGGTGTCACACCAGCCCCAGCAGTGCCTCGGGAGCCTCCTGGGGCGGTTTGTGAGCCAGGGAAGGGGCATGTGATTGTGGGGTGCAGGACAGCTGAAAGCCACAGGGCTGCAGGAACAGCGTGCTGCATGTGGCAGGTGGCATCCTGTGTGAGGGGTGAGGTTTGGAGGGGAGGCAGGAGCTCATGCAGATTTGTGCTGAGAAGTGGGAAGGTGCAGGGCATGCCTGAGAAGGGGTGTGTGTGCATAGGCAGAGCCTGAAGGCAGGGAGCTGCTTTTAATGGAACTTGAATTATTTCGCAGAAGAAGGGGAAAGGTAGGGAGAGGACATCTTTATTTATTCCTTGTTCTCTCTTTAATCATAAGAGATGAAAACTGCTTAGAATGAGGAGAAACTGCAGAACTCAGCACACTGGTACTCTCTACAGCCAAACTCCATGAAGGTGGAAACAGGTAATGATCCTAGTAACACTGAAGTATCTTCTCAGAAGCGTTGTATACGTATTTGTATTTCTCAGGTGTATATAAATACAACTTGTTTTCTTTGCTAAATAAATTCTAAAAATAAGCATAGGGTAACACTCACCTCCATTAAAGCTTAATATGTGTATTGTTCTTTACACATCAAAATTCTTAACATGGCTATAACATGCTTGGTGCTGCCCATTTGGTCAGTTCCTGGTCTGCCTTGCACAAAGAGGTTGTGGCAATAGTTTTTCCATTGATACTTGAGAGCACTTTCCTGCCCTTGAGACTGTTTCCAAGCCAGGATGCTCACCCATTTTCAAGGTTAAATAAGCCTGCCATGCCATCTCCAATGAATAAACAAACACAAGAGGTGTTTGAAAAGACAGATGTTCACACAGCACTACTATTTATCACTCTGCTTAGGAAAACTGTTCCAGTTTTCATGGTTTTTGTTCTTCAATTTCTGTCCTCCCCCTTCAACCATACATATGTATGTGAGAGGATCCTATTTATCTAGTCACACATTTACTTACTATTTATTCTTCATGGTGTAAATCAATCTAAAATGGCTGAGTAAGAGCTAATCCAGTCTTTGGCTCTTCATATAACAGCCAAAACTTCCGAAAGAACTCTGCCATCCAGAAAAGTGATCTTTAATTATATGCTCACTATATAAGGTATATATATTTTTACCTAGAAAGAGGGTATTTACAGGGTGCTACTCACTTATTCTTCTATAGAAGTTAGCTTTGTATAAATCACAGTAATCGACCTATCAATTTTTCACAAAGTGTGCAAAGTGCTTAGAAAAAGCCTGCATCCACTTCCAGTGAGAGGAAGGAAGCTCAGTTGCCAACGTCACTAACTGCAGATGTTTTTGTCCCAAGTAATTTTGAATGCAACTGAATAGCCTCTATTCACACATTTTTTATATTCATGAGAGGAGAGAAACATATATGATCTCTTCAAATAGTGTTTAGGAATGTTGTCTTTGAGATTATCATGCTGTTTGCTTAAGTGGTCGTCAGAAACATCCTTAAGAGCTCCTCTTCAGCAGAGAGAAGGAAATCATTGTGGCTTGTCTGCGGCAGTGGCAGTTATAGACAAGACTCAGGAGAGGCTGTACTTTACTTTTTATTCAAAATAGACCCTGCAGAGTGTTTTCTGAAAACAGCTCTTAGTGCTGGCCGTGGTATTGCAGTTGAAGAATGATTTTATTTCCCTGCTGTTGTTTTTTCTCAGCTGCACTGTGCAGGATATTGTCTCCCATCTGGCTAGGTCTTTATGATATTAAGAATGAGAGTTGTTTGCAAAGCAGACTGATTTCATTTTCACCTTGAGTGCTTCCTATTTTCAGACTGAAACCTTTCATATTTCCTCCTGGCTCTACCTTTATCAATTGCAGAACTTGCTGTGTTTGTATGGAGTTGTCCTATTTTGTTTTATTTTCATTAATATGTGGATCTTTAACTGGGTTTTAATAGACTTACCACCTTGGACTTTTAGAGCTGCAGATTTTATTAGGCAAGTAGCCCATATCTTTCAGCTGAACTGCCATGATGGATTACATAGGGTAGGAATCTGTCCTCCAGCAGATGTGTATTCAAAACACCCTTCATCTTAAGTCTTGCTTTTTGAGGTTGCAAAATAAAAACTCTTCATTTCTTCGCTCAAAACCTGCTGATTCTCGTTGACATTCCAGCCTTTAGTTTGGGGAAATGTTGATGAGCAGCATGTCCAAAAACTTAGGAAGAAGGTGAGAGGTTAATACGAAGTGAGGTGGGAGAACCCAAAACATGGCTGTGTATGTTTAACATTTTCTTTCCCCTGAAATTGTTTTTATCTGATCACTTCTCATTTATTAAGCAGGAGCAGCTGCTGGTTTCTTGGGGTGTGTATTATGGAGCAGAATAACTTTTCCTTCCCTTCTTTTAGCAGCTGTTGGCCTCTGTGCAGTGAGCAAATGGATAGTTTGCTGTCTTCTCATTACTTGTGCACCAGTAGCCATTTCTGTGTGTAAAATTGTTTATTTATGAGCCTCTTTTATGTATAAAGTATTAGACCCAGCATGATCACAGGCATGAGTAGTGGGCATGTGTTACTTATTAAGATAGAAATAGAAGAATGTAGTAATACCAGTTTTAAACAGCTTTTCTGTCAAAAGCACATACTTCATAATCACCTGTTAAAAAACCAAGAGAAGTAAATATCACTATACAAAGCTTGTTTTGTTTTAAACCAATTCATATAACAGTTGGACTTGATGAGACATTTGTGTTTAAAAACCTGGTACACTACTTGCTGTTGACATAGCTGTTATTTTACTCAGTTGTTATCTAGTGGGCAGACTAGTTATCACCCTATTACCTTTCTTTTGTTGTTTAATTTGTTGCTGTTTTATATGGTGAAAAATCATCCTATTTTATGCCAGCTAGTGATTCTTGGAAACCAGAAGTGGAAAAGAGTGTGCAGGTTTCTGTTGCAGTGAAAGGAATGAGGAATAAAAAGCAGCCTGGGAAAAAGTCGGTGTTTAGTGGTCCTGTTTGCAGGGCTGTTCTGTGATGGTGTGCAGCCTGTGCTCTCCCTGTACAGTGAAGGAGGTTTTGGGATGTGAGTTACAGACGTAGAGCTGAGCACTTCGATGGTTCTCTCATGTCAAACAAAGGAGTAATTTGGAGTTTTGTGCATTGGCAATAATGCAGCACATTTCTGTGCTCTCTCCCCCAGCACTGCAGAGTGGGCATAGCAGGGCCATGCCAGTAGGGAGGGCAGCTGAATCCAGGGACCCAGCTGGGATGGACGGGAGTTGGGCTGGAGATGGGGCTGCCAGCAACTTACCCAGAGGTACAGCCTGTCTGCAACCTCAGTTTGGGTCTGTCCATATGGCATTGGCCCCTTCTCCGTGCCAGAGGTGTCCTCAAGGGAGTGGTGTGCTGTGTGAAAACCCTCTTAATAAAAGGGTGGATGTGGAGGGCAGATGGGTGCAAGGTCATTTCAGTGTCTGCCCAAACCTCTCGGGCAGTAGATCTGTTACTGCATGGTGCTCAGAGTGCTTGGACCTTGGCTTTTGTGGGCACTCCTGAGATCGTGTGGTGTGGTTTGGATTTAGGCTTGCTTGCAAATTCCTTTGGATGAACCCCTTGTGTTGTCAAGTGTCTGTGCAGTTTGTAAACAGTATAAAGTTGTAATTAAGGGATTTCCAAGTAATTTTTAATACCTTTAGCAACTATTTCTCACTTGTGATTTAGTTTAGATTGCATAATTAATGGGAAATTATTTCAGTCAATCATATGAAACTTACCTGCTACAGCCCATTTATTTTTGAGGTACAACATAGCAATAGGACATGTTTATATGTGGTAAATCCTAAATAACTTACTGCAAACAGCAACAAAAAGTGATGAAATGACAGTCTAACTTGAATGAACCTGGTAGATTGCTGGAAGATAAAGTTAGTCCATTGATAATTGTATGGTATTTCTGTAATTGTGTTGCAAACTTGCACTGGTTTATTCCTGAAGTATAGCTGAGAAGGTATTTTTAAAGTAAAACTTATTTAGTTTTGTAGGATCCAGAAGAGGAATTTTTTAAAATAATTGATTATGTTCTTGGTCTGAGGAAAGTTTTGTATGTGTCTCTACTCTGTAGCTGTAATGTCAGCTCTGGCAGCCTGAGAGGTGGACAGTCTCATTGGAAACCACACTGAGATGTTAAGGGCAAGGATAAAGATAAATTATTCAGACACTGAATTACTGAACACGCAAGATTTAATGGTGCAAATGTCAAGAACTGAAGTACTATATAAAACCAGAACTTTCTTACTGGTTTTGTGACATGAAAAGAGAACTGATCAGATAGAAAAGAACATAGTTTGGGGTGTGATGTTGATATTGGGGTAGGCAAGGGTGATAAGACAGGTCATTACAATAATTAAACCAGGATTATTTTACTTTTTTTTGGTGCAAAGTGTTAAGCTTTTGACTGTAAATTCATTTGGTTTGGTGCCAAATAAAGCTGTTTGTTTTATTTGCAGGATCAGTCAGGTTAAATTTTCTGCCAGTAATTGTTTTATTAAAACCACAACTGTGATACATCAGAAAAGGGGGAGAGGGAGGAATAAAGAATAAGAGGAAGTTAAAAAGTAAATTTTAAATAGAAAATACCAGCTAACCCATATACAGGCTAATTGTAGACTTACAAAGTCTAAACACACATTAGAAGGAATTAAGCCAACTAGCCTCTATCTTCCAAAATGTATAATTACATTGTATTACAAGTAGATAATTTAATTGCTAAATCATCATTCAAGTGTTTTCAAAATGAATTAGAACAAAGTATTGCTTGCCAAGTGTATGCGACCTTCAATTCTTCACATTCATCATGCATTTCTCTCTATTGAAGAGCTTTTTTTTATCCCCACAAATCATCCACACCACGTGTTACTAGACTATGTCATAGCATTAAATAAATCTGTGTGCCAAAAAAGAGTCAGGCTGTGTGATTAGATTTGGTGGCTTCAGTGAGGCATTTCACACGGGAGAAGGCTGAGTGGAAATTCAGGCATCATCAACCTTAATACATTTATGCTACTCTTCACTTGTGCAAATGATTACCTTTGTTTCCTTTTAGAGCTCAGTATGTTTCCAGCAAATATTTTTCTCAAACTCGGCTGTCAGCCTCCACTTTTTTAGCTAAACAGTGATGTTTTGATGAACTGCAAGCACTCTGTTTCTCATTCTGCTTTTTATAAATAATCCAAAAGACATTACCACTGAAAATTATCCTGCCATTATTGTTGGTCAGTTTATCTTGGCAGTTTTACATTGTGACATTGGATTAAGCTTCTTTTACAGTTCCTATCTTATATTTTGTCTCTGACTTGCTTTAAGCCTGTCAGTTTAAAAGTCATGCAGTTAATTAGGTGAATATCAGTATAGCATAGCATCATATGTCTTTTTCCTGAGATATTTAAACTGTGTGTTTAAATTTGTTTTTTGGCTAATCTATTGGCTATCCTCTCATTTTTCATGTTACCTTTATTGTAGGTGAGTTATTCACAAAACATGCAGGAGTTAGACATTTTTCTCAGAACTATTAGGCTATCAAAAACCATAACATGCAGATTTCTGTATTTTTTCTTTATAGAAACTTCCATGAGTTTTAATAGATTTTTCTGAGTTCTTGTGGGTTTTTTTTTTTACTCAAGGCTGTCATGTTGTTAGTAGCTGGGGCCTTGAAGATAGAAAGCCTTTATTGATGTAGGGCATTGTATACTTAATACACTGTATTCTTGAGGTATACAAATGAATAAGGATTTTCGATGCAGGTTTTAAGTGTCTTGCTACAATTTCAAGAACTCAGTTGTCTGTATTTCTTCAAAAAGAAATTAAATGTAGAGGATTACACCTATTTGTCTGTCTATCCTTTTTTCTCACCAATAATTAGCTGTTGAAGCTATTGTCACCTTCAACCAAATTTGTCATAAATGACAGTCTAAAGTGTGCTATGTTCCCTCAAAGATGATAAAACCATGTGATGCCCCAGAGTGCAGTAATTAGGCCTATATTACATGGCCTAAATTTCACCACTTTCAGGAGAGAATTGTTTAGGAATGACCCTGACCTCTGAGAGCACTTCAGTAGAGAATCTGGTGTCAAGGCACAGCCCTGTAAGAAATTAGGCTTTTCAGTGCCCTGTAGAGGCTTTTGTGAAGTCACTTGTTTGAAGAATTTAAATTACCAGGAAAATAAAAATCTGTGGGCCAGATTTCTAGCTCTGCCCTTATTTATGAATGNGAATTAGAACAAAGTATTGCTTGCCAAGTGTATGCGACCTTCAATTCTTCACATTCATCATGCATTTATCTCTATTGAAGAGCTTTTTTTTTTTATCCCCACGAATCATCCACACCACGTGTTACTAGACTATGTCATAGCATTAAATAAATCTGTGTGCCAAAAAAGAGTCAGGCTGTGTGATTAGATTTGGTGGCTTCAGTGTGGCATTTCACACGGGAGAAGGCTGAGTGGAAATTCAGGCATTATCAACCTTAATACATTTATGCTACTCTTCACTTGTGCAAATGATTACCTTTGTTTCCTTTTAGAGCTCAGTATGTTTCCAGCAAATATTTTTCTCAAACTCGGCTGTCAGCCTCCACTTTTTTAGCTAAACAGTGATGTTTTGATGAACTGCAAGCACTCTGTTTCTCATTCTGCTTTTTATAAATAATCCAAAAGACATTACCACTGAAAATTATCCTGCCATTATTGTTGGTCAGTTTATCTTGGCAGTTTTACATTGTGACATTGGATTAAGCTTCTTTTACAGTTCCTATCTTATATTTTGTCTCTGACTTGCTTTAAGCCTGTCAGTTTAAAAGTCATGCAGTTAATTAGGTGAATATCAGTATAGCATAGCATCATATGTCTTTTTCCTGAGATATTTAAACTGTGTGTTTAAATTTGTTTTTTGGCTAATCTATTGGCTATCCTCTCATTTTTCTTGTTACCTTTATTGTAGGTGAGTTATTCACAAAACATGCAGGAGTTAGACATTTTTCTCAGAACTATTAGGCTATCAAAAACCATAACATGCAGATTTCTGTATTTTTTCTTTATAGAAACTTCCATGAGTTTTAATAGATTTTTCTGAGTTCTTGTGGGTTTTCTTTTTACTCAAGGCTGTCATGTTGTTAGTAGCTGGGGCCTTGAAGATAGAAAGCCTTTATTGATGTAGGGCATTGTATACTTAATACACTGTATTCTTGAGGTATACAAATGAATAAGGATTTTCGATGCAGGTTTTAAGTGTCTTGCTACAATTTCAAGAACTCAGTTGTCTGTATTTCTTCAAAAAGAAATTAAATGTAGAGGATTACACCTATTTGTCTGTCTATCCTTTTTTCTCACCAATAATTAGCTGTTGAAGCTATTGTCACCTTCAACCAAATTTGTCATAAATGACAGTCTAAAGTGTGCTATGTTCCCTCAAAGATGATAAAACCATGTGATGCCCCAGAGTGCAGTAATTAGGCCTATATTACATGGCCTAAATTTCACCACTTTCAGGAGAGAATTGTTTAGGAATGACCCTGACCTCTGAGAGCACTTCAGTAGAGAATCTGGTGTCAAGGCACAGCCCTGTAAGAAATTAGGCTTTTCAGTGCCCTGTAGAGGCTTTTGTGAAGTCACTTGTTTGAAGAATTTAAATTACCAGGAAAATAAAAATCTGTGGGCCAGATTTCTAGCTCTGCCCTTATTTATGAATGAGAACAGAAATTTGCTTTGCAAAGTGTGACAAAATCATGTGGAAGAGTATACAACGGCAGAAGGAACAAAGTAATAAAAGAAATTGCCTTTGAACCAAATAACTTTTCTTATACTGTGGTGGAAAACCATATGAGCATTTTAATGGACATCTGTAATTTTGGACAAATATAAACTACATTTTTTTTCTTAAAACTTTTAAAATCATGTTCTACTTGTTTTGTGCACAGAAAGCATCTGGACACTGATGTTGAGTTACCGACACTTACATGCCAGCTTTGGACTTTGTCCTGAATCAAGTCAGTCTCCTTGAGTTGGCTGAAGGATCAACAGAAATACTCCAAGAAATGTAGTTCTAGAAGTACCTGTATTTTCTTCAAAAATGAGTCAGTGTCTCTGGTCTTTGAAATGACTTCTGGTAACAGTGAAAAGAAAACACTGTGCTTGTGGAGTGCACATGTATGTGCAAGGGCCTGTGTGTGTCTAAAGGCTCTAAAATGCTCCTGCCATGGGAGCTGCAGGTGGGTCCTGGTTCTGCCCTGGTGCCTGCAGTGCCTGCTCCTGCACAGGGCTTCCCTGAGCAGGGGCACAGGCAGAGCTGTCACAGCAGGGAAAGCTGCACCTTGCTGGCTGCAATATTAACTCTGCCTCTCCACTTGTTCCTCCCTGGGCCCCGCAGGTCTCAAAAGAAGAGAGGAGACACCAGTGCAAACTGCGGTTTCCCTCCATCCTGAGTAGGGTTGCCACACGTCAATGCAAAAGTTTAGATGAACTTTGACAGAAAATACTGGGTACAGGATCTGATCCCTGTGCTAAGTGCTCCTTACTGCAAAGCTTAGTGACCCACTCTGTTTTAATTGGCCTCCTCGTGTTGGTCTAAGGCCTGCCAGGCCTGAATTCAGTGTATGTTTTCATCTTAGCATATCATTTAAGCACTTTGCATACAGTTTAGTCACTTTATACTCTGATTTATCCTTTAATTTTATAGATTTTTGTAAATCTTTGTAAATGCTCCAAATTCTTACCCGGAAAAAACCTCAACCTTCTTTTTGAGACTTGAAAAATCAGTGGGTGCATAATCCACTCACCTCTCTTCCTTGGAAAGTTTGAGTTTAGTAAATTATCTTTATTATTCTGTAGGTTAAGAGCTCCATGAATAATGTGATTTGTGTTCTGAGTTTGCATAAACAACTAATATAATTTATAGCTGGAATGCAGTGAATAATCCTCTGAGAAATTAGAGATTAAACAAAGATTTATCTTTTCAGTGGCAAAAAGGCAAACTTAATCTTTCTTACATTTGTTAAGATATTGAATCTCCAAATAAATTCCACTTAGGAACATCAGTTCACATAACTCTTTCAAAAGATGCAGAAATGTTCAGCCTTATTTGTGTATCCATCCATCTCCATGCTGTCTCTTGCCCTTGAAAAATAATCTTCCAAGTACTAACCTAATAGGTCCAAGGTCTTCTGTTTCCATGAAATGGAAACATTGTCAGAATGGAGCAGGATTTAGACAAGGGCGGGGTGGGACCCAACGTGTCACAGTTCTCACTGTTCCCTCACTGCCCTGGGCTCCTTCAACAGGCTACACCAGCCCCATGCATAACTGAGGTTGCCTGGGTCAGTGTTAAGGCAATCTCTGCTGTGGGATATTTCCTAGACTTCTAGAAGCCCCAAGTAATTCAGACACTTTAATATAGTTCAAGGGTAAGAGTTGAATGAGGTTCTTGCTTCAGGAGGCTTGATTGGTTTCTAACAGAGGCAATTAACACTTTGTATGTACAGTGGCCAATATTAAATTGTTGGGCCAAGAACAGTCATTATAAATGATTGTACAGAGATGCATGCATTATGTACAGAAGGATGCATGTCAATATAATGTTTTTGTTCTCTGGGGCAGAGATGTTGCCAGCACATGGTCAGGTCTCAGCAGTGTCCTGCAGGTGGACTTGCATGCACTGGAAGCTTTGTGCTTGGAATTCCTTGAGTGTCAGAGGCTCACAGCTAAAGCACGAGTAGAAAAGTAAGCAGATGTCCCAACAAGGATGTGTTAGCTCCTGATGGAAGGTCTAGAATGATTAGATTCTCAGATGAGACTGCATAAATGCCAGAGGGAAAAGTTAATGTTCTGGATTTAAAAGGCTATTTGGATCCCACCAGTAAATTATGTGCTTTATTAAGAATTATACATAGGAACCAAGACTAGGGAATGCAAAGCCAGGGGCTGTGTGGAATACATTTGATGAATTGACATTGACCATAAATATAGTTAAAACTGTATGTCCATACATAGCATTATAAATATGAACTATGTTGGTGTAGTTCATCTACTAAAATGCAAGGAAAAACTTTTAAGCAAACATTTAATTGTTAAAGCCTTTCTTCCCTATGAGGACTTGCTGTGTGTGTTCCTAGAATAAATTGTTTTGGTTTTAATAGTCAATGGGTCTTCTCCCTGAAATAAATGACTGGGAAATATAATTAGTGTGAAGCACATCAAAAGCAACGTTTTAACTGTTGCTCCTGAGCATAGCCAAGTCCACAGAGGATGATCATGTGTGCTGGGGATTAATCAGCTTTGCTTCTTTTTATTTAGGAAGCTTTTGCCAAATCACAGGGAAAATGTGCTTTCTACATCTGATGCTGGTAGCTGCTTCTATTTGGAATGCTACACTGTTTCAGCTATAAAGGTGTGGGTAGAGCAAAATGGAGGTTATTTAGGTTAGTCCTAAATAGCTGCGTGTCATGTTAATAAGTCATCAACACTTTTTTTTGATAGACAGATGTATATGAATGGAAAATGGCAAATGGAGTCTTCCTTTGTTAAATGCTTTATATTCACTTTGCTCACCACAAAAAACAGAACAGAAACATCCTGAAGCTTTCTCCAAATCTTCGCTCAGGGAGGACAGAGTATAGTGGTAGATGAAGGTAATGTTAAAACTTAATTTTACTATCTGAGGAAAAAACATTTGGACCTGCTGTGGTAATAAAGGACATGCTGGCAGCACCTCATGCCTCCATAAGCATTGTTAGGAGCCAAGTGTGTTTTCTTGGTTCTCTAATTGTATCTTAGCTGCAACTCAGAGCAAATCCCAAAGCACTGGTGTCTCTTTTGCAGTTTCTATTAAATTAGACTTGAAATGAAAACGAAACTAGTAAAAGGAATCTGCAGAACCATCCCTGTGCACACAAGTGCTGTGGTAAGTTCAAGGTCTGTGCTGTGCTGTACAAATTGCCACCTCTGAGATGCTCGTTCACCAAACCTCTGTTATCCAAGTGTGAGCCTTTTATTTGTAGATTTGTTTTGTTTTGTTTTATCATTTCTTCTGTGATCAGTCTTAAATTTTTTACGGACAATTTGTGAGAGCGTGTTGACAAATCCTTGTCATTTTCACTTCAAACTCCAAAAGAAAACTTTCTGGTGGAAGTTGGTTTGGAAGCAAGCTGTAATTTTTGTCATACTTTTGTTTAAGTACCTAGACATAGAGACTAATTAACAGTTTGATTATAGGATTTTAAAAAATCTTTATTGTCTGCCTCATCTGCAGGCAGTTACTTTGCTGCAGAAATCCATGGCCTGCAAAAAGGCCACAGGGGCAGGCAGGATGTACAGGAACTGCTGGGGCTTCCTCCAAAATGCAGTCCTGTGATCCCTGAGTCAGCTGAAGTTAGAGATTTGCAGCTGCTATGGACTGGTGCTGTGAGGAGCAGCTCTGGCAGCAGAGCCTTTTTAGTGCCTTGAACTGGGCAGATGGACACATTCCAGGTAACTGCCACAGTGGGAAAATCATTCCAACTTCCCCCTTCTCCATGAAGCAAAATTTTAATGCTAGGTGCTGATGTGGGGGCTTTGGGGGTGTCTGGTCTGTCTGGAGGGGAAGGCAACTGGGGTTGCATGGCCAAAGAGCCTGAGTGTGAAGGCAGGAGCTCAGCCCAGTGTGCTCCAAATTACCTGGATGCTCACATCTGGGGAGCTCTCTGTTTTCTACAGATAATATTTGCAAGTACTGGCTCCTGCACCTCTCGGTTTGAAATGTGCAGCATGGGGTGCTGCTGTGGAGGTTTGAGGTGTTCAGCAGGAACATGAGCTGTGGTGCAGGTCAGCTCCTTGGCAGCTGAGGGCTGCACAAGGCTTCTGCTAAAGCTCCTCCTGCCTGGACACAGCAAAGCAGCCCAGGGCTCCCTTGGCCTTTGCTGTCTTTGTGCACTTCACCTGTCACTGAGGAGTGCAACACAGCGGTGACATTTGTAAAACCACCGGAGCATAAGGTCACTCTTGTGTGCCACACACCAGCAAAGCCAATTAACTTGAACAGGAAGTGGGGTTTAATGTGCATTTGGGGATTACAAGCTAGCTGGAGGTGGGAGAAATGGATACTTACAGTTCCCATCTGGTCTGCTCATGCTAAAAATATCTGAATTTCTCAGTGAGATGCCAGTGTTTGACTAAGCTCTGGTTATCTAATACCTAATAATCAATATATAACATCAGCAGATGTTATACATAGATGTGTATTGTCAGCCCAGAAAAACTTTTAATTAGAATTGAATTGTGCTAGACTACACTATACACACAACTACAGCTATAAATTTTCATGTGTGTAAATCTGGGAGAAGGATACTGTCAAGCACTGGTTAAGCCTCTGGACGCCTGAGATTACAGGAGCACATAAATAAAACATCAGTGTATAATACACATTGGACACAGTGCTGCTCACTACATCTATGCACTATAGATCCAAAGCTTTTTTTCTTGATCATTTTGGTAACAAAAATTGTTACCAATAAGTGGAATTTATTTCATTTTGATTTTTATGTTCCTAAAATGAAGCTATTCGGGTTGAATTTACTGTGATGAGAAACAAATTTATCTCATCTTAAAAAGTCTCCCTTAGATAATTTGAGCAAAATAACTGTGACTTGAGGTTTATTGTCTTACACTGAGGCTTTTTCTTGCAAAAGTCAAAGTAAAGTGAACCAGGTGAGCAGTGTCTACTGTATTTGTAGCTACTCTCCTACCAAAAAGTGACTTTTCCATTCAATATGACAGTACATGAGTGACAGGACCTTTTTTTTCAGACTTGGGTGGGGTAAGTATGGGCTTCCTGATCCTAACAAGGTATTTCCATATCTTCTGTTTTAACACAGTCATTCCGCTGAAGTCAGTGAAACTAGTCTGTGCAAGTTTATCAATGCATAAATTGTAAATACAAGTTGGGACTACTGTTGATTCAGGAGATAGGCAGTAAGTGAACAAAAGAAGAAAAGTATTTCAGTCATGGGAAAAAATTGGGTATTTGAAATGTTTATAGCTTTGGGGTTCATGGGTTTGCTTGTTGTTTTAGTACAAAATTTCCAGGTAGTGCCACCTTGGAAAACCCTAGAAGTTTCAAAATGTTAATTGTGAATTAGAAACAGTATTTTTGGTTTTTTGGGGGGTTGAGGATTTGGTTTGGGTTTTTGGTTTTTTGGTGTTTTTTTTTTTTCTTCCTTTCCAGAATGCTCAGTGTTTCCTTCTAGAAGGTTGCTGGACAGGAAATAGAAGGGAAGATCCTAGCTACAGATGCCAAATGGGTCTGGGGTCTAGTGGTGTTTGAAAAATACAGCTGTGAATGTTCACATGTGGACAGTCTGTGAGAAAGACATTGCTAAGCTGGTTAAGCCTCTGGACTCCTTTCTGCCTGGGAGGTTTCAGAAGCACATGAATAAAACATCAGTGTAGAAAATGTGGACACTTGGTGTGGGCTGTGGGAGGGGCTGTCTAGCAGGGACCTGCTCAGTAAACTAAATAAATAATAACACAAGATTAATTATCTAGTGTTTTCATAAGTAAAAACGTTCTGCTAATGTATCTTAGCATTCTCTGAGTGCTCTTGAGGTGCATCTGCTGTGTCTGCCTGATACTGGAGTCTCCTGGGGGCATTGTTAGGGCTGCACACATATTTGTACACAATCCCATGGAGCTGATTAGGTGTCTGTGGGCTCATGCAAAACCTAGAAGATCTGCCATTTATATTTTAGCAAGTTTTTCCTCCTCATGCAGTAATTAAGATATGTCTGTTAGAATGTGTGATCACAAAATGACCTATATATACTCTGTGTATCATTTCAAGGTTATTTGGCCAGCATTTTGGAGCAATTTCACCCTAAAGTTAAATAAACATGCCAGTAGGATAGATTTTGCTACTGAGGAGTGTTTTACAGCTGAAGTTCTTGATTCAAATGGATAAATTGAAAATGCAGGGTGGGGAGCAGGCGCATAAGGCAGATGTCCTAGTTGTTTAACCAGAGCGTGCAGTCCCTGACAGCTTCTCTGGTCTATCTGCCAGGCCACCTCTGAGACAATTAGCCTGGGGTTCTGAAATGTCTCTGTGTTTGGCAACTGTTTGCCTTTAATAACTTCATCCACTTAACATCTTTATAACAACAAATAGCCATCCTGGTATTTTAATTAGACATAGTGGAAAATGCTCCTTTTTCTTATTTGGTTATATTTGAAAGCCAGCCTGGCAAATATAAAAATAAAATTAAGTATCTGAAACTTGGGAAATTCTGATCCTTTGTTTTAGGATTTTTGAATGCAATAGAATAGAGAGCTTTTTTAATTAATGAAAATATAGAAAAATATCAAAAAGGACAACTGCCCTAAGTCTTACTGAAACTACCTGTGAAGCTCTTGTGGTGTTTGCATGTTGCCTCTACCTGAAAGCCTCTCAGCTATGTAATAATTAAAATTTAGGAAAAGTGCCTTTTGCCAATAGAAAGTGCCATCCAGGTACAGTCACATGCAGCTTTGTAACTATTTTTCCCTTCAAAGTATAGTTAATAGCTGAACATGAATACTTGAACATTTGTTCATTCAGAAATACCCAGAGGGAAATGGTGACAGGTGGGAAAAGTCTGTTCATTTTTGTCTCAAAGAACAGTCCCAAGGGATACAAAGCAGGTTTTAGGGAGGAAAACATCAGTTCTATGGATGATTTTGTTATTTGAAACTAATAGAGTTTGCCAGCAGAGCAGTGGGTGTAAGTGCATTGATGTTGCAGGCAAGGCCATCCATTGGCAGAACTTCATCCAAACTGGGATCTATGCTAATTCAGCAGCATCAGGGTAGATGACACATACTGTGGGAAAGGTCTAAAAGCATTGGACAATGTCAGGTAGAATGGACAAGGGTCTAGAATGTGTTGGATGTGGTCATGCAGGATGGCCAAAGGTCTCAGTGTGTGGAACACTGTTATGTAGAGCTGGTCTCAGATGCTCAGCTGACATTTCTTCTGTCAGGATACCCAGCAAGGGCTTCAATATCTGCTATGTATAAATACATTGTGAAACCAGATGCCATGGGGTATTAAAGGGGACAGATGGGGGTGTGGGTTCAAAAACAAAATGGAAAAAAAAAAAAAATTAATAGAGACCTTACCTGCTGACAATTACTCAGGTGTGAATTTCCGGAGAGGAGATGCCCATGCTGCCTGTTGGTCCTTTTGAAATGTAGTCTCAGCTTCCAATAACCTAATTGTCTTGCTTAAGTACTTGTTTTCTCACCAAAAACCGGATATGGATTTCAAAAGACAGAGCTTGCCTTGTGTCTCATCAGGAGAGGACAGCCTTCCTTTGTCTTGAGCAACCACCAAGAGGCTTTCACAAGCAGTATGTGGAGCAGAGCAGTGTGTGTGGATATGTTCTGGCACTGTTTCCTTAGGCTGAATAGGTTTGCCTTGCCCATAAAAAAGGGTTGAAGCAGTGATTAACACGTTGGGTTTTACTTCTGTGAATATTTATTTTCAAGGAACATGGAAACATTGAAGGAATCCTGCAGCATGAGCTCATGCATTATTGCTGCAGGTCTGCTACTGACATTCAAACTGATTTTATGTTACGGTCTTTTTCTTTAGAAATGCTCATTGTAACAAAGTCCCAGCTGAACAGCTGGCCCTCCTCAATCAAAAAATGAGGCACAATCTCAAGGAATTAGCCCAGTGCCTGAGTGCAAGCCTTTGAGAGTGGGGACTCTGTGCAAAGGAGACTTTTGGGGAGGGCTGGGAGAATAGAGTAAGAAGTAGAAGTAATTTATACGTGTGTATTTCCTGAGAGTAAAATCTTCGATGCTATTATTTAAGCACTTTCCTTATTCCTCTGCAGCTCTGGGAATAAACGTTTATTAGGGAATTTTCTGCCAGCATCCCCTTGTATTCATTACTCTGGTTGGCAGAAGAACAACCCGCCTGCATTTCCGTCCTGACTCTTAAACATGTTGTTAGCTGTTACGTGCCTCTCTAAGTGAGGGATCAGAGGCTTAGCTGTAAATATGAGGAAGGCTCCGGATAAAGCTGCGTATACAGACTTAACCCGGGGTCAGAGCTCATTGAGAGCGGTTTCGCCGCGGGGTTTTGTGGTTCCTCCAGCCTTTCTCCTGCCCTCTGCCGGCAGTTCCCTGGTACGGGACAGGGATGCCCTTGACTCTTCCCGGGATGGTTACCTGTGCCGACTTGCTGCTTGCAGTCTGCTTTGCCAAACGGAATTGGAATCCCTGTCATTAATGAAATTCCTTGCCACAGGTAACTGCTGTGCCCTCTGCATTTATAATGTTATAGGAATGTTATATGAAGATGCATAAAGTATGGTAGTTTTGGCCTTTGAAAATCATCCCAACTTACAAGCTATCACCCAGGGATCAGTTAGTCTGTCCTTCAAAACTAGATTTACTTTCTGAAGGCTAGCAAGTTTCTGACCTTGGCAGGCATGCTGATTTGCAGAGTTGAGTACATGAGTTGAGAAATGCCAGCATTGAGGATGCCTGTGCTATTTTAATGCTGCTCTTGCCATCTTGTGTTTGATGCCTGTATGTATTGAAATGCAGTTTTCCTGCACTGGTTTTTGGTGGGTTTTTTTTCCATGTTGGTGTATTGCATATGTAATGAACAGGAATTCCGTGTATTTGTAGTTTCACCTGTGACACAGCCAAGTGTGGAGTGCTGTTCTCCAAAAAGCCTTCAGGTATAGCTCTGCCTGCTTTTCAGTTTCAGAAAGAAATGAAGCAAGAAGCACTAATAACTTTGGATTTGATTCCGCTCTTATGCACTGAATGAACAAGCAAAGGGACCTAAAAGAAAAAAATGTTATATGTATGTAAAAGCAGGCACAATAAAGATTGTACAGACTGTTTCAATTTTGATACATTCTCATTTCTTAAATATGTGACATTACAGCCTTGATCATCTTTTAGTATTTTCTGAATTGGGTTAAGATATTCAAATGCTTGAGAAAGCCATCCTGAAAAATTGTGCATCACCTTTGTATAGCAATGGGGTTGTGAGCAAGGCTTTTAGATCCACTTCTACCAGTTGTGTTTGTGAAGCAATTGAAGTAGAGATGAGTTAGCTGTGATTTTATTGATATGTGTAATGGATACATTTTTGTTTTCAGATTTCTGAGATTGTTACTGTAAGCCAGGAGAGTGATGAGAATCAGTGCAGGATTTTGTGAACATAATTCATGGACGTGAATTCTCTTACTGTTCCTTTCTATCCCTCCATTTATCCCCATTCTTGTTTCCGTACTTTAGGTTCCACCTCTCCATCTGTGTTACATCCTTTGCCACAGAAGACCTTAACTTGTGCCTCTGCTTCTTTCCCTTTCTCCACCCTCCTTGTTTCCCTCTGCTGCTTCTAGCCTAAGTTGTAGGTTTCATGTTTGTTTGACTTTAGGACCACTGAAGAACTTTCCACTGGAGCTGTAAAATACTTATGCTGATTCACCTTCTTGGCTACTTATTGCAGGCCCCTTCAAAGCAATTACAAACCTTTTACAAACCATGGCTGCTTTACTGAGCTGCCACCTCTTGTTTCCTTCTTCCTTGTCAAATCTCAAAATAAATGTCAGACAAGTGAGCAAACAAGAGTATGGAAGTAGGATGAGTCTTTGGTAATTAATATATAAATATGTATTTGACCCACAAATTTAATTGTAATTAACCTGCTGGGAGCTATAATCACATTTTTCCAGGGACCTGGCTGCCTTCAGGTAGTCACAGTCTGTGTGAGCTGGGGAGGATTAGAGATGGTCTTTGAAGGTGCTCCTTGGGGAGAAAGCAAGCTGTTATTGTAATGGGGGACAGCTGAGATCCTACCTTCATCACCAGGGGCCACTGAGCTGGCTTTCAGCCTTCCTACAGAACTGTGCTGAAAACTGCAGAATTTTATAGAAAGGTACTTCCTATGCAAAATCCTTGCTCCCACAGACAGGATGCCTTTGGAAAGGAACCTGCAAGTGTGACTTTTCAGGAAGGTAGTTGGGGTTGCAGTCTATGTAATTTTTCCTTTTGTATTTATCTGATAAAATTAACAAGTGCAGTTCTCAGAGCAAAAGGAAGGGGACTTAATTGGAATTCAGTAACTCAGTAGGGAGCCCAGATAATGATTGCAAATGATGTAAACTGTGCTGTGAGACACCATGTCTGTTTGCACTGCAGCACTGCTGAGACCTCAGGAGAAGACAGGGAAAGGAGGGCACTGGAGGCCCTGTGAGCTGTTTTCAGAGGATGCCATCCCCTGGATGGTCTGTCAGGGCACTAGTTGGTGGCCTTACTGCTGCTGTTGCAGAAGGTCCATCTTAGGTCCCTTTGGTGCTTGTTCCAGGGCATGCAGGCAGGTGACCCCAAGGCACCCGGGGTGTCATGCTCTTCCTTCCTACCTCCTGAAATTGGGCTTTTCAGCTGCTCATGCTCTGCAAAGAACTGGGGTGTCTGGATCCAGGTACAAAACATCCTTAGGCAACCTCCTCCCAAACATGTATCCTACTTTTAGATTCCAGCTCCAGGAGGAAACAAAGTGTTTCCTGCCTGGAAAAGAGGGCAGGAGGGCTGCTGCTTCTGTAGCCTCATCCAGCAGTAATTGCTGGTTGTTGAAATGAGCTGGTGCTGAGCGAGCAAGGAAACTGGGGGGCTGTTGTCAGCCATAAATATGAAGGCTGGGACTCCTCATAGCTGCCTGCTGCTTTTCTGAGTTACCTTTTTCTTTCTAGCCAAAAAATTTAAAATGAACTTATTAACAAAGATAAATGCGTGTTAATCGCATCCTTATGGTTTTTCCCAAGGAAGTTTTGAAACAAGCACTGACAGCATGCTTGTTTGCTCTGAGAGGAGGAGTCAGGCATTTCCACTGAGGAACCGTGCTTGGAGTTCAGCAGTAGGTGGGGGACTGTGCTCAAGAGGTACCCAAATCCCAGCTCATTAACCTGCTGCAAACAAGAGCAAAATTGGTTTTGTTAGTGTTTTGTTATTGGTTGTGTTATTGTTTTGTTAAATTCAGTAGTTATGATTTCTTTTTGATTGATTCTTTTAATTTCTTTTGGCTCCTTCTTTCTAGTTTTGCTAACAGCTTTTTAAGGCTTTTTTTTTTCCCTCCCTCTGTCTTCAGCTATTGATGGATTTCTAAAAACTGATGAAAGACAAAGACTGGCAAAGGAAAGAAGAGAAGAAAGGGAGAAATACCTTGGTAAGTTGGCAGGAGATGTATGTATTATTTATATATACGTTTTAATAGGCTTAACTAACATAGCATTTTTTGTGTTCTGAATTTAAAATCTCGTTCAGTCTGTTCCTAGTCTTTGTCCCTTCTTTTAACTTAAATTATTAAAAAATAATCTCTCTTTCTGGATTTCCAGTCAAATATTTAATATTTTATATTTACAAGTTGACTTTCTTATTTGATTTGTGTGCCTTTGAATATAGGTTTATGTTCAAGATACTGCTGTTCTGATTCTGGTTTGTGAAAAAACCAAATAAGCCTTGAATAATACTCAGAATAATATATAGGATTATTTGGTAAAGCAACCTCAATTTTAATCTGTTTGGTTTTAGCCATATTGAAATACATAATAGAGTTGTTAAGTACATAATTAAAGTGTGTATTTTCCTGTTAGTTGTAAAATGGTTAATCTTTCAGGAGACTGATAAAAAACATTCAGTTCCTGAATAACATAGGCAATGATTTCAGATTTTGTTTAAAACAATCAGTTATTTTTAATCTATTAATTAAGTTAATTAAATATGACCTGGGAAATGTTGAGAGAGTTGTAAAATATATATGTAAAAAGTATAAATATATATTTAAGAGGAGTGGGTGTATACACAACGAAAATATCCATATATGTGTTTGTGTGTACATATATATATCTGTATCTATTTATATGTGTATATATGAAATTTTCTGCTCAACATTGATTTGGAGTTCCTGTATTTCTCTCTGTTTATAAAAAAGTGTTAAACAGTTAACTTCACTTTTCCTCATTGTAATGACAAGACAGATCAGTAGCACTGTTCCTAGAGATTATCTGACAATACCTTGCAGAAGGAATTGTCAGTGTTTTATGATTTTTGTAAAATTTAAGGTAAGCATATATTTTGAGGAAATGTCAACAAGTATGTGCACCTGTCATAATAATAATAGGAAAATGCTGTTTTTCTTGCATTAAATAAACAAACTGTTGACCATTTCTTTACAAAGTCTGGGGCTTGAGACCAGTGACGTGACATTTTTCATTACCATGGGCTTGGTCAGCACGATTCCTTTTGGTAGTTCTGATGAAAATCTGCTTCTCTTTAGTACTTAATCTTGCCCAAACTTCTGTCTATATGGGACTTACTTCTCTTCCAGGTATGCTCAGTGTAGGCTCTCTCTTGTTTCCTCCTGATTATCCCTTCTTTTCTGGTTCCCAAGAAAGTGATATGATGATTAGATTGCAAAGGATTTGGAGCAGAAGAGATGAGAAGGAAACTGAAACCTGGAGATTTTGGGAGTGGTTGGCCGAGGGGATTTGGAAGGTGGTGTCTGCAGTTTTCTCCCAGATATCATATATCTTGGAAACATATTTCTTTAGAGTTAAGACCATTTCTGTAATGAGGAGCTCTGGTTTTTGGTCACAGTTTGATTGTGAGAATTTTCTTTTAGAAGTTCAGAAAAAAGCAGCATGTTCCCACAAGGGTCAGATCTTTAAGCAGTCAGCAGGTACTATGTAGCAATATGAACTAACTTCTCCACCCAAGCCAAAACTCATTAATCAGTGGTTTAGCATCCCTAAATCGAGCAATAAGAATTGTACATGTGTCCGTGATGACAGAATTGTTTACTTCTCTGTCCAGAATCAGTCCCAGGTTTCACCTGCTTCCTCAGAAGGTAATCTTAGCACAATCTCTGGACACCTCACTTTGTTTTTTATGAACTCCAGCATGCTTTTCTCACCCGCTCTACCTGATGTGGCTAGCAGTTGGAACAATTAATGCCTGGTCACTTGTTATCCACTGTCTCTGAGGTAACTTTTTCTGTTGGCAAGTCTGAACTTCATGCATTCAGTCCAGGTTCACTGCCTCACTGACACTGCCCTCATACTGCCTTGTCTTGAGTGCGGAAGATGAGTGGATTTTCACAGACAAAAGAGGAAGACAACATCGACTGTATTTCTAACATTAATAAGCCAAAAGGCATTCTGGAAAGCAGGCTGGATTTGAGGAGGAAGTATTGAAGAAGGATTCTGTATTCAAGGGAAAGCAATGGAATATTGGAAAAGGATCGGGGTGTTGAGAGGACTCTGACTTTCACTCAAGGGAGTGAGGATGGAATGGGGCTAAGAGGGACCAAAAGTCACAGCTGTGACTAAAGAGCTGGGAGCAGGAACTGAGGGGAAAAGGCTGATCTGAGAAGAGGCATTTGAGGTGGCTGGGCAAGAGCCTAGGAATGATGGGAAGATAATATGAGGGAGTGAGAAGGGTGATGATGTGCTGCACAAGCAAACAGGAACTGAAGAAACACAGGCTGATGAATAAGTGAGCAGGAAGAAAGGCTAGCTCTTGTATAAACATTGTTAATTCTGGCTTTCCCTGACTTTCGAGTTCTTAGCCTGGCATTATTCCTTCTTTGACATTGACTGTGTGTTGGTATGTGACACTACAGGCTTGTGTGTATGTAGGCATGCTTACTGAACTCCTGCCTTTTTATGGAATACACTTGCATGGGAAATGGATTTTTCCTCTCAATTTGCCACATTAACTCCTGCTACTTGTTCTCCTATGTACATCTGAAGCAACAGTCCAGTATGTATTGTTGCAGTCTGAGTTTCTGAAATGTCAAGGTAATGTCCCATGAAGATTATTACTCCAGTTGGAATAAACAGCTGGGCAAAATCTCAGTAACAGAAGTAATTTTTTTTTTCATGTGAAGAGGCAGATGTGGGTAAAGATGTAGTACCAAATCATGAGCTGAAAGATGTATTTTCAAAACTTCATAGAAAACTTAGCATATGTTGTTTATATGTGTCTATTTTAGAGGCAGCTCTGTAACAAGAAGTGCAGTTTTAAAGAAGTCCCAAAGGCTTTTGCATCAATATATACAGCTGATTTCCTTCAAAGCTTACTTGGAAGTATATCTGAAAAAATAATTTTGCTTTAAGCTTCAGTGGGATTTGAAACATTAATAAAAAATGCTAAACTGTTCTGTACACTGTTTTTACATAGGTAAGGGGTACAAACTGGCACCTTGTGTACAAGATTTCCCTATTTATTTATTGAGCAAATCACTTTGATCTACTAATAATTTCAGCACTTTGTGCACTCTATTTTTAATCTTAGTGGACTAAACCCCTGTGTACTTGTATTTGTTGTTTTACACTATTGTTTCATGTTACCAAATAATTTTAAAATAGAAGAAAATTTGCATGACATGAAATGCACCTTTTTCTCTGCACAAGCTGCTAGGGAGCAGCAGATACTGGAGAAGGAGAGAAGAGCAAAACTTCAGTATGAAAAGCAAATGGAGGAGCGATGGAGAAGACTAGAGGAGCAGAGGCAGAGAGAGGAGCAGAAGAGAGCAGCTGTTGAAGAAAAGCGGAGACAAAAGCTTAAAGAGGAGGAGGTGAGGTCCTCTGGGAGATGTATGGCAGCATTGAACATGGCTGGATATTGACATGCATTAAACGATTGGGGGTGGGGGCAGGACTGGAGACATGTGGGCAATTACTGCAGGAACTGCAAACCTCATCACCACAGCTGTGAGTAGTCTGCCAGTGTACCTCAAAAACACTTTCCAAACATTCTTTTTAAAATTTTTGTCTGATCTCCTGGAATAGTCATCTACTATTGCTAGCATATCTGCGACTCTGATTGTCAAATCTAAAGCACCAGCTTTCTGTAAAGGAGTCTTTAAAGATGAATGTTTCCAAAAAGGGAAATATTTTTCTTATTGTTCTGTTTACTGTCCATGAAACAGAAATAATGTTTGTGAAAATGTGTTCTTCCATTTTTCCTTGGTGACAGAAACTCAGAAACTTGTACTTAAAGCAGTGAAGAATCTAGGCTGTTTTCAAATTCTAACATAAAACAGAATCACATATTTTTAAACATCTTCATACCCTTCCTCTCTTCTATGCTCCCTGCTGAGATCATTTAAGATTCTTTTTTTGCTCCAGTGAGTCCAATTTCTGGTACACCTCTCTGAATGCTGGGTGTGTATGTGTATCTCTGCATGACATTATGTGGAGAATACTAGCATTGCTGCCCACAACTGATAAAGAATTAATGATTTTTGGAAAAGGGAGCAGTAGTTAAAAAAAAAAATGCCAAAAGAAAATATTTCCTCAATTCCTAGATATAAAAAAGCTTTAGAAATCCACAATTCTTAACCTCCGTTTTTCTGCCCTGTCCTTTCATCAAAATAACTTTACAAAACAAGTAAAACACTTCTGCATGATTTCACAATAACATACAGCTGTTCATAGAATATTTTGTTTGATTTTTCACTTTACTTGAAGAGAAGATTGTATCCTGTTATCCTTTGTTCCACTTTAACACGCTCATTGTGGCTTCTATGTAATGGCTGAGAATGAATTTTAAAATATTGTGTCATGTGGTTTGTTTCAAAGTCTTTTAAGAAGAATGGGAAAAAGCAGAAACAAAGGGTAGGAGGTCTCTCTTCTGTGGTACCAGCATTGAAGTTGTGCTCCTTCTGCAGCATTTCCTGCTGTAATAACCTATGCAGCTAAGCAAAACCAATTCCCTTAGTGAGGGTTGTAAGGGGAAGGGGCAAGTACAAAACCATCCAAACCCTGTCCCCAAAATTTTCAGCGGAGCAGGAGGACTGAAAGGCAGAGAGGTGTAGGAAGAGCAAGTATCCACCAGCTTTTCCTGCATTCATGGTCTGCCTTTGCTGAAGAAATGCGAGCAGAGTTGTTGGATGTGAGAGGCTGTGACAGATCAGACCCAAAGCGTTGGTTTAGCGGGGCCTGACCCCATCTTCTGTAGTGGCCTCCTGCACTTCCCCAGAGATGAGCACAAGAGGCTGAGCACACCGTGATGTTTTCCCCAGCATCAGCAAGCCTGAGACACTGCACGTGTGAGGGCAGAATTCTGTAATGGTGAGGGAGAGGCTGATTCCAAGTGTTTGGTCATAATGTGAGTACCACTCCTAGCTCTGCTCACCAGGCCAGTCCTTTATGCTTCAAGTGTCCAAAGCCTTTTTTGGAAGTCAAAACAGGCCTGGGTGTGGATTCTTTCCTTTTCCTTTGCACCCTTCTCCTCCCCCAGGCTGAGGAGCCTGAGAGAAGGCTACGTGGGCAGGAGGACAGGAGAGGATGCTTGCTTGCTTGTTTGGGGTTGGTTTAAACCTGTGGGAGGAAAAAGTCCAGGAACCTCTGAAGGAGAAGAGGGTGCACAGGGGAGGGTGAGAAAAGGAGGAAAGTGGGAATAGGAGACATCATCACCTCCTAGCTTCCCTTCACAGTTTCTTGTCCCTCAGTTCTCATATTCTGTTTCAATTCTACTAAAGGATCTTCCAGTTTAGCCCCACCTTGCTTGGCCCTTGCTCTTGTGATGAACCCCTCAAACTCTGTGCACAGTAACAGTGGAAGTCTGAGTAAGGATGGTGATGAACTTGCAGCACCCTGGGCATTTCAAGTTACTCCCTGCTTGTGAGTAATTTTGGCCATTTAAGACCATCTTTACTGGAAGAGCTTTGAACGTGTATTTCCCCACCTGGGGTGTGTGTGGGGGGTGTGCTCAGGCCAGTGAGCCAGTGTGTGCTGCAGTATCTTCTCAGTGTTTCTCCTTTAAACACCAGTTTACACTGGCTGGATACTGGAGTACCCATTTTACTTGCTCATCGGGTGTCTGAAATGACAAGTAGAGAGATTTTCTTCCTTGCTCTCTGCCTTGCTGGTTGTCTTTTATATTTTCACTGAATTATTTTTCCTTGTTTTTTAACAGAGCAGAAAGTAGTGCACATTCATGATAGGAAGAGGTTATATAAATCTCTCTCTACAAAATATTGTTGTTGCATCTGAAAGAGTCTGAGAAGAATAGATCTTAGCAAACTGATGGGGACTTGTTGGCTCCTATATCAGTGCATCTTCTGCTTGCAAAGGACTGCTTTAGGTGGCTAAAATGCAATTTATTTTGCTTCCTTTTCCCCCTCTACAATGCCAAGTAAGACATGGTGGTTTGCAAATCTCTCGGTAAGAACTGAGGTATTATGTCAGTTCTTTGGGACAGCTGGAACTTTTTGCAGAGTACAGTGAAAGTGTCGGATTCTTCAGAAGGAAATGAATAAATAATGTTTAGAAATTATTCTGTCTACATTGACTGCATCTTTCTTATCTACAGAGGTCTTCAGTATCACTGCCCTTCCCTTTGTATTACTTTTAAAGCTGCCCACTTCTTTTAGTAAAAGCAGTCTGAGCCTTGAGGAAAGCACTGTGTTGTTCTACAAAAGTGATTTAAAAGTTTCTTTTAACAGGGAACTGGACAAAAGTAAAGCTAGTCCTTTTTCAGTTAAAATATTTTTTTCTCTTTTCCTGTCTTGAACTTCCATGTGACTTGGAGATACCTTGTAAATAGATGTCTAGCTGAACACAGGTTATTGGGAAGAGATTGTTTTGGTGTGTGTGCACTCTTTGTTACATATGTAAAAGTATGTGCTTAGACACAACAGAGTGAAAGGCTCTCAAGATGTTGTAGCTTTAATTACTTACTGTACTCCACTCCAAAGATGAAGCCAACTGATAATGTCAGGAAACAGTGAGCTTCTTGCATACAGTGCTATATATAAAGTGGGGAGGAAGAGATGGTTTGGGGCTCTTTCAGATGTTTGTCTTGCAGATGAGATTGGTTTAGAATTATTTACACAAACTATTTTAGGTCATAATATTTTAAACATTTTTTTTCCTTGTTGTCACATCTGTGTTGTATTTTACCCAGAGAAAATAACTTAGTTGTGAGAAAACAAGTCATTTGAGTTTTGAGGGGCAGGTTTTTGTTTGTTTTTAATTCAGACAGTCCAAATGCTGCTTCTATTGCTCAGGCTGAGGAAAACTTGCATGAGTAACTGGATTTTGGAAAGTAATGTATATTTTAGATGCTAGCAGTAGATGGCTCTCTCTTATGGTTTTATTCATTCTTAGTTTAACCTACATGCAGTGCTTGTGCATTATAGAGTTTTTTGTGCAAAAACTCACTCTATCTTTAGAGCAGACATTGTTTCCTCTATCTGTAGCTGTTAGAGTTCCCAGATGAGATCACTTGCATAGTCTGGTATGTTTTCAAGAAGGTGCTTCATCTATAACACAGACTGGAAGGGTTTTCTGCATTGTTTGCTGATGAAGGAAGGCTTTGTCTTGTGGTTTAGTTTTTGTCATGGAACAAATTATTAATGTATGAGTTGTTTATGCTATGCTTGCTTATGTCTTATTATTTTCTTTTGCTTTTTAGTTTTGTGCCAACTTAAAATGTTTTTTAATAACTATCCTTCCTTTGTGAAAAGCAGCATTTGTATTATTCTTTATCTGACCTATATCTGCAGAGGTTTTGTGAGCTTTAATAATTCTATTCTGTATGACTCTAATGAAAAGGCTCTTTGCAAACGAAAATGAATGATCCTCTCCAAATAATGTAACTGACGATTTCAGCCTCAGATTGTAGGCAGCATGGGCTTTCAAATGTGTAGGAAACATAATTTAATATCTTTAATCTATTTTAGCATGCATTTTATTCTTGAAAAAATACTTTGATAGTAGGTAGTGTGTTTTCTGTGGCTTGCAAACTATAGAATATTGATTATTCCAAGCTTTGTTAAAAAGCCCCAAACAAGAGAGCAAACATAAATAATTGAAACATGACTGTTTTAATCTATCTTATATTTTTTGATTAATGAATAACAATATTCATTAGAAATAGAAAATTTAAAAAAAAGGTTCTATGTAAAAGTATGCTTTAATGAGAAATAAATGGGAGGGTGAAGGCTGTGGGTAGAAAGGTAGGATAGTAGCTGCTTAGTAGAAGACAGTGGTGAAAAGAAGCACTCTGCAGAGAAGAACTGATGATGAAATATGTGAGGTTTGGAAAAACTGTGAATTAAGTTAGAGAGGTGGGAAGCTTAAAGTAAAAAAGTATGAACTTGTAATGCAAAGCCTGCACATGCAGGATTTAAATGTGAAACTTGTATCATCAAGTAGCGAGAGAAGGAAGAAAGACTGAGAGGACTGACTTCAGATTCCAGAGAGTGGAAAATGTTTCCTTTTCACAGGCAGGGTGTGTGCAAGGAGCAAATGGGGTATTCAGGGCTGTGGGGGGCTTTCTGTGCTCTTGCAGAAGAGGCTGCGCTTCAGCCTTGTGGTCCTTCGTTCATTTGCTCTGTAGGAAGGAGGAAAGAGGCAGAGCTCTCATTTTCATGCCTGCCTGGACACTGATGGCACTGAGTAGACAGAGAGGGGGATGAAGGGGGAGAGGGAGGGCAGGGAAGCAGCTGCCTGCTCTCAGCGGTCTTTGAATGATGTTACCTGATAGACCGTGAGCTCACAACATGACTGAAAGATCGTCTTCCTGGAGACAGCAGCAGAAATTGTGACAGCAGTGTGGGTCACCTGGCCAAAAGGTAACAGGGACAGGAGAGCTGGGAAAGATAGAGGATGCAAGAAATTCCTTTTTTCACTCTAGAATATTTTATTGTACAAGTGATTTGTAATAGAATTAGAAGAGATCTTAAAGATTAAAAGGTAGTAGCTTGCTGTTGATACTGATGGATGGATGAGGTGCAAAAAATGAGCTCCAAAATAAATTACTGCAAGTCAAGGTAGTAGAAGAGATTTTTCAAAGATGTGGAAGAGGCAAAAGTATATTGTAGATAACCAGAAGATGATGAGGGGACATCTGGCAATGTAGAAAGTCAGTGACCAGGGTCAGAAACCCAGGAAGGTAAGACAAAGTTTACAGGCACATGTATAAAAGTATGGAGATTACTGGAGGTGCCTGATGTTAGGGTCTGATGTGCTGAAGGAGCTCCATCAGAGACAACTGGCTCATCACCAGTGCAGAGCCTGAAGGAAACACTCTTGAACAAAGACTGAAATTTTTTGGTAAGATAGCTCAAGAAAGCCAGACCAAAGGCATTAATCAGTGAGAGAAAGTAATCTGGCCGAAAGATGTATGAAGGGTTTTCCACACAATTTATCTGAGCTGCCAGAAGATATTGGAGATAGAGCAGGGGATTGATAAAAATCCAGATGGGTATGGTATGATCACAGAAGCCTGCAGGATCCAGTTTGAAGTGGCTAAGAGTAGGAGTTTTTATACTTGACCAAAAGGACACGGCAAAGGCTATTACCTTTGGAATAGCACCAAAAATACTAATAGGATCAAAGGGCTGAAACTCGCTGGGGCAGGAGCTGGAGGCAGCAAGAGTAGACTTATCTTTCACAGTAGGGGTTGGGCTGCTGAAATGTGAGGGTGAGGAGGTTGCCAGATGCGAATGAGGTACTGGGAGGAGGAGAGGAAGAGGCTGTTTGATGATGGAATTGTGGGTGGGGAAGAACCACATTTTATCTGCTTGAAAGGAGAAAAAGAAAAGGTGCAGGGATCATTGCCACAACAATAAATCACTGAGAAACTAGCAGAGGGAGGAGGTGGGAATGAAACTCATGGAGGTCTTTGAGAGTCAAGAGGTGATGGAGAGGGAATAAAGTGACCATGCTCAGCTGTAACTTAAAGGTAGAGCAAGATGTGGGGAGAGAAAAAATTAATTCTGTTCTTCCCCCTAAGAAGAGGAAAATCCTAACTCATGGAGGACAACGTAGGCGGGGGGGGNAGAAAGTAAATCTTGGAGCAGTATGATGTAGGCATGCACTAAAATAAACAGAGAAGAAAAAAAATCAGGTCTTAAACACCTAGACTTAAGGAACATAATAGAAGGAGGGAGTTCTTGTAAAAATAAATAAATAAGTAGGGCATCCTGCAAAGTAACCTACTTTGGGTTGAAGTGATCATTTATCTGAGTGACTAGGTGGAGCCACTGGCATTGCAGCAATTTAACTGTGCTCAGAAAGGGATGGGAAAGAATCCTGATGTCTGCATAGACAAGAAGGAGTTAATGCTTGTCGAGCATTATTCTTATACAAATTAAGTCCGGAGCACAGCAGCAGCCTCACCAGCAGGAGCAGATGCTAGGCAGTGATGCAACCTGTGTTATTTACTTAGGCCTCTCTAGTGACCTCAGTGGCTTGCAGACAAAGGATACACATATCTGGAGGTAGGTAGCATGCTGATACCTTCTATATTCAGTTCTTTTTCTTTTATTGCGAGCAACCTCCTGTAAACATCTTGTGTGGAGCAACAGGGGGACTGTGTATTTTTAGCATGGTTTGGAAGGCGGGGGAAGGAAGCCCCCAAAGAACTGATTGACATTTGTGTCTGGGTTTGTACCCAAATTACCAGGAACGTTTAGAAGCCATGATGCGCCGGTCCCTCGAACGCAGCCAGCAGCTGGAACAGAAGCAGAAGCGATGGTCGTGGGGAGGAGCACTGGCTGCAGGCTCAGGAGGCAGAGATGGTGAGTGAAACAGGCTGCCTGCATTGCAGATCTGGAAGTGAAAAATGCATGAGATTGTGAAGATGGGAAGTATGATGGGTTTCTAGTTAGGGTGGTACTGTAGGGGCTACTGCCTTAGGGCGTGAATAAGTGCTTTGTAATTGCTTGCCGGGCTTCCTCTCCCTTATTCCTTCTGTGGAGACAGGTTCCTCCTAACTTTAGGAATGCAGATAATTTTAATAGAGTAACCAGAATCTGTTTGGAGGATGCTAAGTGCTAAAATTAAAATTGATGTATGGTTTCCCTTAGTAGCTTCTTCCACATTGTCTTCCCACGCAAACAGTTAGCAAATTTAATATTCACCAAAGGACTGAGTCCTGTGTAAGGCTTGCAAAAGACGATCAATAGATGTTTGGTACTTCTAAAAACCTGATGGGAATTTCTAGATGACTATGCAGCATGTGCAGTTTAAAATAGTTTGCATTTTTTCCCCATGTACATGCTGTTACTGCTATTTTTGCTTTGGCTTCAGAGGAAATTCTTTTTATTACATAATGAGTCATGTGCTGCTTTTATATTTCAGAAAGATGCATGTTTTCTCTTTTAAATCATACAATTTATTTGAATTTGTCAAGTTTGAATAAATTGATGTTATAGGGAAAAACACCCATGTTTGGGTGTTGATGAAATATAACAATTACTCTCTTTTAAACAGTGTGTAAGTATACTTAACTTTAAAAAAACAAACTCCATTTCATATAATAATTTTCATGATATGTCATTAAAAAAGCCAGGAAATTAAATATATATAATAATGAAAGAAGTCTCTTATACATTAAGAAAGAAACCAGTTTTCTTTGTGATGCAGTTTGTGCTTAATTCCAGCTCCCCCAACTTATTCAGTAATTTCTTTCACCTCTTTTTGCTCTGATTTCTCTGCTGTGTAGGTGAATCAGAAAATACCCCACCCCCTGTTCTAGGTTTAGCTGCCAACACCCTTCCTCCAGACCCTGTGACCTCTACTGCTCCTGCTGATTCCTTCAATGGTATTTCAGAGAATCACAGTACCATCATGTCTCGTTTATAACTGTTCTAATCACTGTAATCCATCCACTGATCTTGTTCTTCCTAACCACTGTTTTCTTATCATTTCAGTCTGGTACTCTACGGCCATTACCCTTAGTGATGTAGACCAGTGTCTTTTAATTTCCTTTTAATTTTGCCATGGTGGAGCAGTGCATGCCTCACATTCCAGCACAGTAGAGGCATTTCATGGTTTTCTCAGTAACTGTAGGCTTCTACTGCTCAGATTCTCATCTTTGTTAATTCTGCAGGTGCTCTGTGTGTGTGGATAATTACACATGTATTTGACAGTTCTAATGGACGTGCACAGGTGCTGTTGAGAAAAATTTCAGTTGCACAGTAAGAAAATGTGTTATGAAGGCCATGTTTCATCAAAACAACCCTCCTTTTCCATCTCAAGGGCGTTCTTCTGCAATATTTTAGGAACAAATAAATTTGGTATAAACAGCCTAGTTAGGTTTTCAGTCTCCTGAAATGAATTTTGGCCAGGCTGGTATTTGTAACAAACTCAAGTGGTTGACTTTGTTTAAGCAATCATGTTTTATATTGTTCAGTTATCTTTTTTTTTTTTCTGGAGGGTTTTATTTGTGATTTGTTGGGGTTTTAAAAATTATTATTCCCATAAAAGGACTCTGAAGTAGAGAAGTCCTCCAAAATTACAAATAGATTGCATATAGGATTTCTAGTCTTGATTGCAAATGTACTTGGCATTTTGGAAAGAAAACACAGCCTGTGCTTTTGAGAAGTAGGTTCCTTCTCTCCCTCAAAGGAGGAGTTAAGCATGACTATTGCTCCTGCAGAATTCACAGTAAATGTTGTTCTGCCTATGATCTCACAGAACTATTATTTCGGTGCAAACAGATTCAATTTTTTCACTGATTGTTGTTCATGTACAAAGATATTTGCCTGTGCAACTGATGTTTTGCAGCACACCAGCATTATATGTGCTTTTTTAAAAAAGCAAATGTAGTGAATTGCATTGTTTACTGTAGCAATGGAGGCAAATCTTGGAAACCCCACTAAGGCAATGATTCGATGGACATAACAGGGAATGCACTAACTGAGGAGATGTAGAATTAGGGCCACATACACATCTCTAGCTGAAAGTATTTTTTGTTTTGAAAGAAATAAAATTCAAATGTAGGGGGCAAAGCTTCTGAGTCTCAGATAGTGATCATCATGCACTGGTACTCTGTAGTAATACCTGAGTAACATTTCTCTTTCATTCAGTTGAATAAATGCCGAGGTAGGAAATGGGTATTGTGCTCAGACTTTGTCAAATGGTATTTCAGAAGAAAAATATACAAAAAACTGAACTATTTTCTTTTTAGTTCTTCTCAAGCACAAAAAGATAAAAGAAACAGCTGATGCCAGCTCAGTCATTAAAACAGTGAGAGTTCATACAGATGCATGAATGTTGGTTATTTCATTTTCATATTAATGTCTGATGTGAACTTCAGCTCTTGCAGACTGAAGGTAGAGGGGAGGGGGAATGAAGATGAGTTCAGAGTGGTCATGTGTGCAATTTGTTTTCTTTGGGTAACTTTATACTTGTATTGAGCTGGTATTGAGTGTCTTGTATCAGAATAGCTTTACTTGTTCAGACGTATATAATTATTTATCAGTGTCAGTATAAAAAAGAGGCTGTTGTGAAACTGGAGTGTTAAATTCACAAGCAGAAAAGTTTCCTGCCAAAGCCTGTGGTGTAGGTCGCTGGTCCTCAGCGGTCAGAAAGAGCTCATCTCGTGCCAGTTCAGTGCTATGATCAGTGCAAGGGCCACGAGTACAAGTGCAAGGTTAATTTTTGGAGTTTATCAACACTGTGGTGCGAATACAAATATCTTCAATGCGTTTCTCTGCAGCATGTGACAAACTTTCAGCTTCTACAATGAATCTGCCAAAGCAAATGGAGTCGCCAATCAGTAAACGCCTCTCGTCCTCCACCGCGGCCATAGCGCATTCCCCCGACAGAGGCAAGTGAACGTGCTGGGCTCCTGCCAGCATCAGCTCTCCTTCTGCTAAAGCACTTCTGGTCCATATAGCTTTGGGGTTTGCTTGTGTCTGGTATTCAAAGGCTCTCAAACATCTGTGACATTCTGTATTAATAACGTGGTTCTGCAGCCTGTCCCAAGGCTGTGCTGCCGTGCTGGAGATCATAGTCCAGCAACAAATGCTGTGAGCTTTTTACTGATTCTTTTCCAGATTTTGATACTCCAGCAAACATGGTTATAAGTACAGGCTGCAACTGCAGCAGTTTCCTATAACTGTACTGCTTGTGACCTTCTAGCAAAATAAGGAAAACCAAGCAAAGCCAAGGTGTGGTCTGGCAGTAGATATGGGATGTTCCATAGGCAGGGGTTGGTCTGATGAGCCACCTGGGAGACTTCAATCTGGTGACCAGAGTTGTAGAGCCCATTAATTTCTTACGAAACTGTGGTCCTTGAGAGACTCTGCAAAAGATGATCATCTTGTAGGATTAGTGGTTGCTAAACACAACAAAGAGGACTGAAGGGTTTATCTCACTTTGAATTCTTTGGATTTTTTTTAGGTTTATTTTGTGTTTGCTTTTTTTCCTTCTACCTCAGTTTGGTTTTTGGTTTTTTTTTTTTGAACTCTAATGGTAAAAAATATATTTACTGCAATAAATTACTAGGAAGGCTTGTTTCTAGAATGAAAAAGAGAAGGTAAATTTATTTTAGTTTTTGGATTGCTTAAGCTCATCAGTAGCTTTGAGGTTTTTATGACAGATGGCTATATATACATGTAATAGGAACATCTATAAATATGTCTTATATAGTTGACACTTATATTTATGGGGTAGGAAGTAATGCAGGCATATTGTATAAATAAGACTTACGTAATGTGGTGAGATGGCAGATTTCAAATGCAGTCCCAGCACGGGTGGCACATTAGTGAGCAGCTGTGCTGTTCTACCAAGTGTTGTACCTTTCCTACCTGGAAAGAACACAAATCTTTTTCGTGCTGAGTCATGAAAGCAACCATTTTGCAGAATGGAACATGGCTCTGAGTAAAACCAAAATACAACATGATCTGAACCTTACTGTGTGTAATGTATACGTGGGAAACTTAAAACAATGGAGAAATAAGGTTTTTTTCAGAGGGAATTAAAATTATCTTCAAGTATTTTAAATCTCAAAAAGTTCAGTATTTTTTTGTCATTTCATTTAATCATTTCATAATTTTGTCTGTTATTTTAATGTAACTTTGTTTTATTTCTTTGCATTTTAAATTTTATTTTATTTGCTCCCATCCTTCAGCTCACCGCATGCATCTTAGTCCAATGGAAAACTTTATTGTTTCTCGACTGCTGACTCCCACACAGTCATCTTTAGCCAGAAGCAGGAGTACATTAATGCTTTCTGAGCAGTACAATACTCCAGGTAAAAATGTGACTTTCCTCAGTTTGAAACCATTGAGGTATGTTTTTAGCTGGATTTATGTAGCTGCTGGAAGAAATGGAGTACTATGAAACAAATGATAATTTACAGGATAGTACAAAATGAACGGTGAACTAAGTTTTAGATAGCAGTGTATTTACAATCTTTGAAAAGCACATTATCTTGTCTGTGCTGTTCTGAATATCTATTTTAGAAAAAAAAATCATTAAAACTGCAGACTATCAAAAAAATGATTATATTCATTTAAGAAACTGATTTTTAGACAAGGATGTGACAACTCTCAGAGGCTTTGATTGATTAATTAATGTCAGCCCTGTCATAGCTGAATAGTATGTAGAACAAAAATCCCAGTTCACCATTGAGCCTTAATTATTTTTACCAGGGTTCCAGTTTCTATCTGTTAAATATCTTTTTGCCTTTAACTGTGTGACTGTGTGTATGTGACACCACCTATATATAGGTATACATACACATATGAAAAACCTATATATACCTATATATAGAGGTGTACATACACATATGAAGAAACAGAATATTGAGAGGAAGGTGTCAGTTCCAGAAATTATTGATCTTTAAGGGATGATAGTTACCATTCCTGTGTGTAAAGGGTAGACTAATAAAACCATTATTTTGCAAAAATCTACAAAAATAATGTTTCCAGTCCTGCTAATACTTAGGCAAGTGCCTGACTTTGAGTAGTTTCTGCTTATATTGCTATACCTGGTCATAGTGGTGGCTGAAACAAGACAAAAGTTTAACAGCCCTTTTTACTTTTAATAGAACAAACAGAAAAAGCACCCCAAAGCGTACACCCAAATGCCTGTCTGCAAAAGGAAACACTTTTCCAGGATTAAACTATTTGGATGATAAAAGACTGATCTTTTTTATGATGAGTGTTTTCACATATCTTGGTTAAAATAGGCTAAAGTTCTGCATCTGTGCTTCTCATGCAAAGCTATTTAAAAATGAATTGCTAAGTAAACCTACTTTCCCTTTTGTGTTACTTCTCTGTTCAGCACATAAGGATATTGATATTGAATGCCTCTAAAATTGCTTCTCTTGTTTCTGCATTAAAAACAGCCTGTTCTGGAAGCAGAAATGTTGTCATATAGTACTTGAGAAAGTTCCCAGTTTGCTTACTGCTCAGGGACCAGCTACTGCCAAGAGTGAGCAAAACCCAACTCAAAATTAGATCAGTACATTCTGCTTAAGATTTTGAGCTGAATTGCTGAGGCCATCTATGGATGATTTTTTTCTGTCTTGTATTTGATGTGAAAGAAATCAATAAGGATGACTTTTGTCCTTCCTCACTCTGTTTGTAAACTCTCAGGTTTATCTCTCTCCATCACAGGATCTTTAAAGTAACACACTGACATGTCTGACAAGGGTACAATTTGTTCTGCAAGCTGCTTTTTCATTGAGCTGAAACAGGGCGGCTGATTTTGGGAACAGCTTTTTGAACAAGCATCCTCTTGTCATTTCCCCACAAGGCAATCAGGCTGTAGCACAGGTTGTGAACAACAATCTCAGAGGCCATTGACATTTTGTCAGTAATTACCAGCAAAATAGTTGAGGGAGATCTCCCATTTGTCATCTACTTTCACCATAGAAGTAGCTTTGTGAACAGGGAAAAGGGATCTTCCTTTCCAAGAGCTCATACTGTGCCTCCTGTCATTATGCTGGGGTCAAAATTGCTCTGCTACTGCATTTTCTGTAAGCTTAGAAATGAGGAGCCTCAGTTTCAGACTCTACAGCAACACATTATTAATGTCACTCGAAGTCAAGGTATTCAGGGGAACAGCTGTTGCTGGATACATAATTAATTCTTTTAACAGTTGAGGTAAAAGTATTTCTCTTAGGCAGCTTTTAAGTTTCTGAACGTTTTTATTAATATACAGTGACCTTATGCCAATTGGCTGGAAAGTGGGTCAAAGAATACAAAGATACAGTTAAACTTCAAAGCATTCAAAAAGGCTTCATAAAAATTTTGTTAGGGCTACCTCCAATAAAAAATTTGGGAATGTGACTTTCTTTACATGAGTGCATAATTACTGGTTTTTCAAAGTCAATATCCCTCCTGACTTTTGTTGACTGAGATTGGAAACATCCTAGCACTTGATTGCAATGAATGTGTCTTATTGATAAGACATATACTCTGTTGATTGTTCTATATGTACGTGAAAGTTTTGTCTTAGATGGCAATATGAACAATATCAGGAGTAAAATACCCCATTTAAAAAAATCCTGTTCATATTGCAAATAAAAAGAAGTTGCCCTGTAAGCTGTAATGCATGTGTCACACTCTTATTGATGTCTCCCTCAAATAACAATGACTGAAATACCTACAGCAGCATTTAGTTTAGGTTTGGGTTTTTGGTTTTTTTTTTTTTTTAGTTTTTTTTAATTAAATATTATTTGGGAAAGTAATTAACATATTTAGGAGCCCTTGCATGTTTAGGTGTTAAAAAAGAAATAATTCCCTATGCTTCTGTCACCTTTCCTGTTTTGCAGTATGTGTTCAAAAGTCACCCAACTAGCATTATTTGCTTACTATTTTTATCATGTGCAAAAGAAACTGGACTTCTTAGAAGAACAAAGAGTCACAGTATTAGTCAGGTGATTCAAAAGGTATATGAGTAAAAGAGTATTAAATTTTAGAGATCATTTTTTCCTGTAAAAGGTTTCAGTTGAGACATTTTTAATAAACATGGGATCATGTTGAATGCATTATATGAGACATTTTAAAACACTAAAGTAGTAGTTAAAACTACCTTTGAACATTATAACATAAAAGTATGCTGTTTTCTCCCCTCCTTTACTTCCTCTATCTGTGCTCCCTTTTGCTCTTGCTATTGTACTATAACTCTTTAGTATTCCATATCTGTCCTCGTGTAGCACCAGCTAGTCCTCTTAAATCTCCCTACAAGCCTTCCCCCACCCGAAGCACTGACAGGAAGAAGGCAACTTCACCCTCCACTGCCAATGCCATGAAAGGGGCAGCTGCAGCTGAAGTTACTCAGGTGAGTTTGGAATGGTTTTGATTTCACTGCTGGGTAAACTGATGCAGTTTCTGCTTTTTATCTTTCCCTTTGCATGATTACAAATGAAGTGCTTTCCTGCTATGAGAAATGGCAGTAGAAAAGTAAGCCCTGCCAACACCTGTTGCCTTTGAGCTCCTATTAAGAAGCATTTTAAATATCTTCTTCCTCCTGGGAATCAGTGTTGAGTGCTGGTATTGGAACACAAACACCCTTATTTTCAGAGAACTGAGGCACTGAAGTGTACGTTTTTGGACTTGCTTGTAACTTCTGAGAAAGGGGATGACAAATAGTATTCTCCCCTGAGTATGACTATCCAGTCTTTCTGGTTAATGAGCAAGCTCCATATATTTCAGAAACTCCCCAAGTGTATTGATAATGCCTCTGTTTTACCCCAATTGCTTTAACTCTTTCTGTGGACACTTTTAATGCTGTTTGCTTAAAAGATGCATTATCAATCCACCGTAGTTTCCAGAAGAGAAAAGGCAAGTCACTGACCTTCACTGAGTCTACACAGTTTAAGGCATGCTTTAAAAAAATTCTGTGTTAGAACTGTAATATTCACATAAGGTCCTGTATCTTGTAATACTTAATGATAGGGGGATTTGTGCCATCTAAATTAGCTGCAAGTGAGAGAACCAAAGCTAGGAGTGAAGATTTGTGTAGTGTCAGTCTTAGGGGTGATTCAGTGTTACATGCAGCAACATTTCTGTGAGATGCCTGTTTGCACTGCTGATCAGATCTAAGCAGGGGCATATGGATGATCTTGAAGGTTCCACCAAGTGCCACCACCCCTCCCAAGAACTCTTACAGAGGCTCTGATGTGTATTACTTATCTGAAATTTGCGTGCTCTGCCTATGCAAGACGGGGGTGGGTGTGTGCTATGTCTATGTAAAATAAAAAACTATTAATAGCACCTCAGTTGAGATCTGCTGTTTAAAAAACTTTTACAAGTGTGCCACACATATCTTTTTATATGCCATCTTGCTAATAAAACAATCAAATGCATTTTTGATTTATTGATCCTAATTATGGAAATTAAAATGAACTGTGCTTCTAGACTGAGAAGATAAAGAAGGAGAAGCGATCTACAACCCCTGGGTCATCATCTGGTATGGGATCTCCTCTGAGAAGGTCTGATTCTCCTGCTGCCATGTCCAGAAGATCTGCATCACCTGCAACACCTAAGTATGCCTTTCTTATTAGTGGACTATTACCTGTGAATTTCTCATTACCTGTAAATAAGGCAGAGGTTCTTGGGGAACTTCCTTTGAAGTGTTGTGTAAACTCAAGTTAATTTTACTTATACGTGCACGCATATACAGGTGGGTGAGAGGAGAGGTGTAGATGACAAATCTGGTGTCTGTAATATTGTGTTAGTACCCACTAGAGAGAGTTCTCTCTCCCTTTCCTCAGTCTTGAGATTACAGTGCATTTCATTATTCATATGAAATTTTACTTCCCATTTATTTTTAAATATGCTTTTTTTTGTTTGGTTTTGAAGGAACTGCCTAATGTGAAGAAATGCACTCATCATGAATACTAACTAGAAATTCCAGCATCTAATATATGCATTTCCTATTGTTGGCATGACCATCTGGTGCCATAAATACACTTAACTATGTGTCATCTAAATCATTGGTTTTAACCTTTGCTCATTTGCAGACTTCTGTGGTTTTGTGGCGCTTTTTTATGTTTTTTTGTTTGTTTTGTGTGTGGGTTTTTTGTTTTGTTTTGTTTTTTTTAATGCAGAGCAGTGGATCTATAGCATATCTGGGCTTTCTGGCAACTGACTTGCATTTCTTGATTGCCTTTTGCTGAAAACTGTATTCTGTGTATCACAGCTTGCAATTCAAGTCTAAGCAAATGGGTCTCCCAGAACAGAATATTAAATCTGGCCCTAATGTAGGAGTATGCTAAAGTAGTCCTGGTCTATAGTACTTATCTAGTTTATTTGACTGGTTGATTGGTTTGGGTTTTTTCCCTTAGATCCTATTTGTGGGTTCCACTTCTGTCTTGAAAATTGTCTTATTTATTTATCTTTTTTAATCTGAAGCTGGACATATTTTGAACCAGGCTTGATGATCCCTTTCTGACAAATTTCTTCTGCCTGAAAAACCAGCTGGTGTTGCTTTTCTGTTTCAGCTCTGAGGGCATAGCCCTTTAGTGGGGGATGATTTTGTGTGTGAATCTGATGTTAGACAACATAAGGAAACCATCTGACTCTCAGCATTCTTTCTGATTTAGACATCCCCTTGCATTTAACTGGGACACTGCCATTCTTGGTTTATATTAGAAGGCTAAAAATCCTTAAATTTCCAATATTATATATGTAATATCATCAGATTCTGTGGTATGAACCACATCCATTTTGTGAAAAATTGAATGAAATGCAATGTTAACGACAATCAGCTTTCATATTACAATTTTGAGCAGATCATTGTCTAGTGGCACTCTGCAATGTAAAGTTAAAAAAAAAGTTTGGGCTCTAAGACTGTATATTATTCTGCAAGTACTCTCCCTGCTCAGAATGCATTTTTCAGTTTGTTCAGCTGGTATAAGAGACAAACCAAGAGACACATTTAGTTCCCAAAATGATTGGTGGGAAATGAATTAGCTGAGAGTCAAGTGCTTCTTGCTGGGCAGGCAAAGGCTAATGTAGACAATCAGAGAAATGCCCAGTAGTTAAAAGAAAAAGTTCTTGGGAGACAGTTCTTTGGTGCTTTGTGGGGAAGGTATACCCAGTCTTAATTTGTAGCACTAATTTCCATAAAAGATTAGGAAATGATGGAGATTTTTTTTTCCAGAAGTGTTAATTATGATAACCTTTGTATAGTAAAATGTTTTCATGCCTATAAGGAATACTGTTTTTAGAAAAGAAACAGATGCTGCATGGAGGAATTAAGAAGCCTACTGGTGTGTTTCTCTGTGATTGTGAGCCACAGTAGTGGCTTTTTTCTCCCCCACCTCCTTCTCTTTCTCAAGGGAATCTGATTCTGACCATGACTAGAAATGTATTACCAAGCATTTAGTCTTAACGTGGCCCAATTAGAATTATTGATTGTAGAAAGAGGATTCTCCTTTCAGCACTTTCAAAACTTCCCCTCATAATTCTAAAATAAAAAGGAGCTCTAATGACCATATTGTATTATTATATATAGATGATAATTGTGATAATATATGCATTTTTTCATACAACAAATTCCACTGCTAATTTTCATTGAGGAGTTAAGATTTTACAATCTAAAGGAAGGTTCCAAAAGCCATAGTGTCTGTATTTAAATCTATGACCAGCAAGATCATTAATCTGACATTTAAGTATGATTTTAGTCTGACTAGATATGTATACAAATACTCATTCTCCTTGCAAACCTAAGGATCTTTTACACGTTTAATCTTTCTCCTTCTAGCACACTCTATGACTGAAACAATACCCTGGAAGAAATAAGAATACATATTGTACAGCATTAGTAGTTAGTGATCCTGCATAGCACCTTAACCTCTAAAGCTGTTGAGGAAACAATCAAGTATGGCCAGTGATTTACATGACAATTAGCTGTATGCCTTTCTTTTCTCAAGAATATGTGACTTGGCATTCAAGTTTTCTTGGTATTGTTCTAGTTACTAGTTCTTCACAGCTGTCATCTTAGTTTCTGAGTGCCAGTAACTTGTCTTCTTAATATGCTGTTTCATTATTTATTAAATAAAAAGCTCTTTTTATCATGGTGAAGTAGCTGAAACAGGATCAAACAAGACAATAGAACTTCAGCCTAAATAGACACAGTGATTAAAGGCAGAAGAGAGCTACAGTAATTACATAAATAAAATACTAATGTTTTGAATGGGCAAATTTTACTGAGAAAGCAAAAAAGGTCAGCCCAAAAGCATAACATCTGAGATGAGTGAACAGATGTACATGTAAAAAGGAGAAAAGGGGAAAAAATGAAAATGTGCTGGACAACAATTAAAAATGGGGAAGGAATTAAAAACTTGATGTTATTTGGAAAAGAAAATTTATCAAGAAACATCACAGAAAGAAATCCAAAACTACTATTTTGAATCTTAATGTGGATCAGATGATTAAGATTAAATTTAATGGATTAGAGAATTTGAACAATTGAGAAGTTGTCTTTAGTTTTTTTTCAACTTCTATTGGATACTGATGCTGTAAAATGCTCATTTTCTTCACATCTTTCACAAGATCAATAATAACAGGATGAGGGGTTTGGGTATTTTTTTGTTTTATGCTTCATCTTCAAAGATCTATACATTATTCAGTTTATTCTTGCAGTATCCCTCAGAGAATAGGTAAGTGTGCTTTCTTATAGATCAGGAAGGCAATAAAGCCTGTGTCCTTCACAAGTCTTTGGGTAAATAGTCCCTAAATAAATCAATGGCACCTGACTGAATCAAGGAAGTAGGACTTAGTTTTAAGTGTCTTCAGATGAACCATAGCATAAGCCAGTGAATAAAAATCGAAAGCTCTGCCAAGCCTCTGTGTCACGTTCTTTTGCCAAAGCATAACCTCATGAGAGAAGGAGAAGGGGGGAGGGGAAAGGTAACTCATGAGTGCTGCTGCTGATGGGTGGTGCTTCATGTTTCCTTTCCAGATCCCAGGCTTGTCATTGTCCTTTGCTCATGGTTTCACTGACTGTACCCCTCACCTGGTGGTTCTGTTGGGTGACAGCCCCCTGTAGCCTGGGGGAAACAGAAATGTGCATGCTCAGTCAAATTGCAGGATACTGATGGAATATGAACATAGACTAATATAAAAAAGTGCCCCCAAACTCATTAAATGTTTACAACTGAGTTACTGGAAAGGTGTCTGCATGTGGTGAATTCCCCACAGAAGTACCTTCTATGTCCTGCAGTGACCCATTTTAGATTTTATTTTATATGTGCTACATTTACTACTCTTGATTTTTGTTTTGACTTGGGAAGATAAAAACAAGGGGTAGCATGTTGGATCATGAGTATTTTGAGGGATTTTTCAGCAGTTAGCTAGATAACAGGCCAGTTCAAGATTTTGAAACGTCTGTAATAGTGCAGCTCTTCAAAAAACTATCCTACAGACCTATGCTGAGTTTCTTCTATTTTAAGAACGGTACAAAGAGAATTGAATCTGTCTTTGGCTATAAAAGATCAAAACTAAGTGAAAGAAAACTGCTTTTGAGAAAGTGTCACAGAGCAAAAATGTCAGAATCTAGAAATAGCTTGTGATCCAAGCAATGTCAGAAAGCAGACCTGAGAACATGCAGATCCTTGGTGTGGCTTCAGCAGTTTTTGTTGAATTAATAGGTGGAAAGGGGAAAAATAATGCAGCTCTGGCATTGCTGAAGATTTCTGATTTCCAGTCAGCTTCGTGAACAGCCGTAACAAGTGACCTGCTGCGTAGGTGGTTTTTCAGGAGAGCATGCTGTTCTCTGCCCTGCTGTTTATGGCCAGAGCTGGATGTGATCTCTGATTTGTGTGCTACATGTGCTTTATTTTCTCTGCATAACAAAAGTAAGCTCAGAACCCCCCATCTGCTCTTCCTGAGACACTGTTCTGCAGAAAGGACTATCCCTTTTGTAATGAAATAGGAGCCATTGTAATTAAGAATCAGCGGATCCTCACACCTGATAGATGTTCTAGCAGTGCATGTAGAGGGGCAGCTTCTTTCATGCTGCTGCTGCCCCTGTGTCAGCTCAGGGCAGTGAGTAAACTAATGTTTCTTGGCGAGAAAAGGCGCTTCTGTGTTCCCCTGTAAAACCCACTTACTGAGAAGGAGCTGTCTGACAACAGACATACTACCACTTTCTGGATTTTTGTGATTTGTCATCTTAATTCTCCAATCCTTATCAGGCATATTCTGTGTTTACCACTTTCTTTAAACCTAAACAGGCTTCTATACAAGTGATTATAAATTTTTTTGTCTTAATAATTCCTCTTTTTTTTTTTGCCTTCTAAATCAAGTTTGGCTCTTTCTGGTGTAAAGCAGCATAACTTAAATACTATTTAGAAGGAGTGTTTTTTCCAGTAACAATTCTGCCTGTGTCAAGGTATGCTAAAGATGCTAAGTTGAGAATATGTTTTAAATACAAAGGGGAAAACAATGTTGATTTAATACTTTCTACTGGCATCTAGTAAATGATATTGAAATTCTGAAAAAAATATTCTCATTCCTGATGGACTTTCTCAGCTTTGCGCTCCACACACTGCACTATTCTCATCCTTGCAGTAATCAATCTTTTCTATTTTTTGCACTTTCAACTACTTGACATGAAAATCTACTATTTTCTTGTTGTTCTGGTCTAAGAGCCTGTAGTGGTTTTGGTAAAAAAAATTACTGTAGGTCTAAAAGTTCAAAGATGCAGTACCTAAATAATACATTCAGGACACGTTTCTAATCCTCCAGCTGAGTTGTGCAGCCAGTCTGCTCTAATGCCTACGCAGTGCAAGAGCTGTGGCTCTCATGACTAGACTCCTTCCTACCGACCTCTTTGATTGTCATGTCTTTATTAGAGAACAATTACTTCTGTACTAATACTGAGAATGATTCAGCCTTAGTTATTAGCCTGTTTTGCTCCTTCTGTCACAACAAGTTAAATCAAAAGCATTGCAAGGAACGTGTGGTAAAGTTGGAAATGTGAACCAAAGACAGTGAGAAGGGACTCTGCTTTGAAGAAGTGTCTAATTAGCAAGAAGCACCCTCTGTGCTGCAGAAAAACATGAGAAAAATGTTTTCTGTCTATTTACCAATTATATTTTTATGAAATGCAGTTGGAAATAACTGCAATGATGAGGCAATGTGAGATGTACACGTGTAGGTGGGGCCTTGAAATCTGCCTTTGCTTTCAGAAGGACCTGGAAATCCAGCTGTATTCTAAAGAGGAACCTAAGACAATCCTAAGACCAGATTTGATCAACACTACACTAAGAGTGTCTCCCATTGCTGTTTTTTTCCAGAAGTGGAATCAGACTTTCCTGTTCACATCTCCTAAAGCCTGTTTCTGTCATGTTACAGCAGGAACCATAGGTGGCAGCAGGACTGACAAGGACAGGGACCTTGCCTGCAGCACCCCATCCCTTAGCAGGCAAAAGAAGTGACCAGGGTCAATCAAAAGCCCAGCAAACAAAGGCCTTACTGAGGCAAGTCCAAGGACAAGCCAGGACATCATGTCAGGATCAGCAGGTTAGGAAGCCAAGAAGAACAGGCTTACCTACAGCTGAGCTCAGCCAAGGACCAAGGGCAAGGGCCTGAGCTGACAGGAGCTCCTGGGCCTGCGGGCAGGGGGTACCTGAGATGAACTTCAAATTTAGTTGGATGCTACTGTTCCTGCCTGAGGGCTTTTGGAATCTCTGGAGGCTCTTCAGTGGGAGTAAGAAAGTAGGGATGGTGCAATACTCTGTGCTGTTTTCCTCCCCACAGACCAGGCAGCTCTGAGTGAGCTCCTTGTATTCTAATGTCTCAACCTCTTTCAAATGCAGTCTAATAGAGTAGAAAAGAACCCTTTTTTCTACAGAATTCATGAGTTTGGGGAGGAGTTGGAGGATGTCTTATTTTTATTGTCTGCTCTGTAATGCAAATGCTGTTCTGGTTATAATAGTCTCTGACCACACAATACTATAGTTAGATCTATACAAAACTTGCCACTCCAGTCCATTAATTTTCAGCTGTTGTTCATGATTTTCACGCTTGTGGTCTGCCAGAATGAGTGTATAGTCCAGAAAGCATGTTATAGTATATGAAACTCTATACTGTGTAGATCAAAAAAGTGATAAGGGATAATACATTTATATCCTAATTGCATATCCAGGAAGAAGGTTAGAAATACATGTGTAATGTTCACTTTAATGTAAGATAATTTATTCTAATGAGACTCACATAAATCATTATCTTAAGATTGTAATCTCTTTATTCTTATAGTACTTAGTCACACATCCCAGCCTTTCTTAACGTTACAAGTGCTAGTTACTGGTGTTACATAAATAATGAATGGTGTTTATGTGTAGTTTTAGGTTTCCTGGCAATCTGTTGTCTTTATGTGCACCTATTTTCAGTGAATATCAGGTTCCACTTTCCCAGAACTTACTTCTGGGTTATCACTTCACCTGAAGTGTGCAACAGCCAGATGAGCAGTGGGCTGCATTGCTGCTGTGCTTCACCATCACCACAAGTGCAGCTTGTGGAAGGCTGCAGGGGCTGAGTTTGGAATCTGGAGTCTGTTGTGTTGGTGCTGAAACATGCACTATCTCAAACAGTGCTGCTGGCAATATAATGGTTTGATTAGTTCTGTTTCTTCCTGTAGTACCTAGCCTTACCTTTGTATATACTGGTATTTGGTGCTTTTTTTGAAAACCAGATACTATTAGAAAATTACCATGGCTCCCAAGGTGATATTCAGATGGAGCAGCACACTGTAGTTCATTGTAATTTCTACAGACAGAGAGCAGCCATAGCTTTGGTTTACTTGTTGAGAAGGACTGTAGAAACAGTAAATTTGACAGAATTCTTTTGAAATGGTCATTACTAAAATCATCGGTTTAGGTAGTCCATGATTTCCTCTCTCTCACCTTGACCTTAGACAGTATTATTGGCTTATTTTAATGAGAATTTTCTGTAGTCATGTGCCCTTCCACGTCAGTTCCATGCATTTGAAGTTCTGATTGCATCCAGGTGGTTCTTTTCAGTATTGTGCATAACAGGTGATACTCCTCTGTATCAAAAAAGAATGAGAAATGTGAAGATGGAGTTTGATTCCAAGCTGTGTAACATCTGGCTTTGTTTGATTTTTGTTTTCCCTCATCAGGACAGTTGCAAAGACTTATCCTCAGTCTCCTAAACACACCAAACAATATCCAGCTTCTCCTGTGAAGCATCGTGCCACTTCCAGTCTCAGCCAGGAAACACCTAAAAAGAAGGCAGACAAGGAGAAAGAAAATGTCGGTCACCTGAAGTCCCCAGGAGCACGTGCTGATGACGTGGGCCAGGTGGCTCCTGAGAAGCATGTGCCTTCTGCTGGAAAGGCTGAGAACAGTGAAGGTGAGCCTTACTGCAAGATGTTAGTGTGAGATACCATGAGTCTTTGAGGCTTTTAAACAGTGATGAGCTGTTCTTTTCAGGAAGCTGCTCAGTCACAGGCTTATGAGAATGCCTAAAGATACCTACTGGAACCTGTGGTACACAGTTTTCACTAATGTACCAAAAGCACTTGTTAATGAGGATGTGAAAATGCTGACATCCAGGGCTGCCCTTATCTATTCCATCTTCTCTCTGCTGAAAATGCTGAAGTGTGCTTTTAAAAAGGTGTCTTCCCACTCTGAACCAGGCCCATTTCAGCCTCTGTATGAACCGGGAATTGCTGGATACTCTCTTTGTTCCCTGCCTGACTTTCCACCCTTGGTTGTCTTCTCCTAGGGAAGATCACAGCAGGAACAAGTGATGCAGAAGAAGCTGCAAAAATCCTAGCTGAGAAAAGACGACAGGCCCGCCTGCAAAAAGAACAAGAGGAAAGGGAGAGACAGGAAAGAGAAGAACGAGAAAGGTCTCTCTATTGCTTTATGAAAGTTATTACCTAATAATTTAACCTGTATCACTGGAGATGCTTGAAACTGTGGTAATTTTGGAATCAAGTGGGCACTTATATGTATTTGTTAATTTCTTTAATTTCAGACTCATATTTCATTAGTGTCTTTTGCAGACTCTATGATTAGTGACGTTAGAAAATAATAATTTGGTCTTTTCAAGAACCCTGAATAAACTCTTACTTTTCCAAATACTTCCAGCATGTCCATGCTGAAGTGTAGTGCAAACTGCAGTCTGGACATACCTGAAGTATTTCACATTGTAAAAAAAAATATTTGAGGTGGCTTTAAATGAGCAAGATCACGTAGCAGAAACAGTCTTGCAGCAGCAGGATGCATTAAATGGCAAAGCTTGAATCATTCATAATTATCCTGAAGTTCATCTTCCTGCCCAACTCTGCTGCAGGCATTGAGGGCTTTGAGTGTGGGCAGAATGAAGGTTGCTGTGTCTGAGCAGTGAAGTTCTAGCTCTGTTCTGGGAACAGGCTTTTGGGTTGCAAATGTCAGCAAAACATGCATTTCCTTCAAACCCCTAATAGGAAATCACTAACTCTGCTAGTCTAGTTTCAGCTTTGGGTTTTCTTATTAAAAACACACGGTGGAATGACCAGCTCCTACCACTTACAAAGCAATTCTTAAGGAGCATGATGTCCCTCAGTGGGCCAGGGAACAACACACGTGTAATTCAGACTCCTTCCAGTGTTCCCTTGTGGTTTGCTGCTACTCATCCCACCTGTTGATCTTCAAATGAAGCAAAGGATAAAAGAACTTGCTTGTTTATAGATACCAGCATTCTGGGTGTCAAGTACAGGGGAAGACGAAGATCATTCTTGAAACTTAATTTTATGACACTGTAATTGAAATTAGAACAGAAATGTTTTCTTCGATCACACGTGTTTTTTCAATGGAAATTATAACTTCTATGAAGCATTTTAGGCATTAAAAGTAAGATGGGAGTAAAAGCAATCTGGAATTTTGAGCATGTTCTCAGTGTCTTCACTGTATTCTGGCATCTTTCACGAAAATATGTGCTGATGAATGTGTTACCAGTTACTGACGTACATACAATAGGATTCATGCTGAACAAGATGAAGACTTTTGAGTCTTCTTAAAAGTCTTCACTTTAAAAGTCTTAACTTTCTGTTACATTTTTTGCAGGCTTGAAAGAGAAGAGCAGAAAAGAAAGGCAGAAGAAGAAAGACTTCGTCTGGAAGAAGAAGCTCGTAAGAAGGAGGAGGAAAGAAAACGTGAAGAAGAAGCAGCTAGAAAAAGGGCAGAAGAGGAAGCCAGGAGAAGAGCTGAGGAAGAAAAAATGCTAAAGGAAAAGCAAGAAAAAGAGCTCCAAGCCAAACTTGAAAAACAGGTATCATCTCAAACAGAAATGTGAAATTTTTATACATGTAAAAAAATACCTCTTAATATTTGGTAGTCTGCCTGAAATAAATAATGGCCCTAACATATTTTGCACATTTTGATTAGAGGGAAGACGCTGAAGTCAAAGCCCGAGAGGCAGCTGAACAACTTCGTCTTGAAAGGGAACAAATCATGCAGCAAATTGAGCAAGAAAGGCTGGAGCGGAAGAAGGTGGGTATTTGCATGTCAGGATAATTATTTCATTTCTTGTTTAAATACATAACCCAGGAAGTACCCAGTAGTATCTACTAACAGTAATCTGGAGGGATTAGAGGTGAATAGTTATGCCAAACTTAGTATTTGTTACTTGCCTGTTAGGGGAACATAGACATCATCAAAATTTGTAACAAAGTGGAATTGCCTGAGGCAAATGATTTTCTACTGGGCACTGAGCAAACAGAGCCAGCCTCTACCTGAAAAGATAAATGCCTGAGACAGACAAGGAACGGCATGCCAAGGCAAATGTCAATTGCTGCCTGTCCCAGGACATCATGAACTACTGAGAAACATGAGTGACTTTGTTTAAAACTTACTCAGCAAAAGCTCTGTGTCATTAATTGAGAAAGTTTGTGATTAACAAACAGCTTTTCCCCCACCTGGCTGTCTCTGGTTGCATCATGCAGAGGAGCAGGATTGTCTGGCCACTGCTGCACACAGAAGTGGCTGAAGCTGCATAAATTAGCTCTGTTCCCAGCTGTGTGGCAGGAAAGAGAACAGCTCCAGAACCCCTGTCTGGTTACAAAAGGAAATCTATCCATATATGTTATTCCAATATGTTTTAAACTATTCACCACTGAAGGGGAGGCATATTCCAGTTGCAGATTAAAATATCAAACCAAAGTGTTTTACATCTCAAATCATTTCCTTTTTAGTGAAGAAAAAAGGAAAACAAAAGTATTGTAGGATAATGCCGTACACATTTCCAGCAAGAATAACTTCAGATGTTTCATTTTGCTCTTCTATTTCAAGAAGGCTAACTATTTTTAAAGGAACTGTTTGGAAATAGTTGGAAAAGCAACTAGATTAAAATAACCACTGTTGGTTTTAAACAAATGTCTTGTTCCAGAACTGAGCATAACTCATAGCTGCAAACACCTTGTATTAAAATCTTGTTTCTAAAGTGCATCTGCTGAGAAAGTCATGTTCTATAAGATCTGAAAGGTTAAAGCCAGCTGCAAGATGTTTTCTATCTTTAATTTTCTTTATTTTTCTGATTTGTTCTCCCTTTTCCAAGACAGGCAGAGAGGATGTCATGACAGTTAAAAAAGGTTCTTTGTCTTTTTTTCCTCCTGTCTCTTGTGTTACACATTCTGTCTGCCATCTCATCCTCAAATTTATTTTGATTTTTAGAGAATAGATGAAATAATGAAGAGAACAAGGAAGAGTGAAACCCCAGAAATAAAGGTATGAAACAGTATGTGGTTGCAGGATTGTTTTGTTTTGTTTTATTATCATGTGTGGAAGTTAAATTCTAGGATAGTTCCATGTTAGTAAGTGTACTTAGGTACACTCTAGACCTGGATTTTAGATGTGTTTCAAACTGAGAGTTTCTGTTGCTGTGTCACAGTCACTGCTACAGAGACAAAGCTTTTATGCAGCCTTTGCAGGTGGAATAATTGTCCCTCTCACTACCTAGCTAGGGGCAACAGCCCATTCCTGCATGCTGGAGCTGTGCTGTTTGCTGCTGCTGCTGTCTTCCTGCTTTGTACCACCAGTGAATGAGTTACTGAGCTCTCTTTGTTACACCTGTCAGGAATGGGGGATTGAAAAGAAGGCAGTTGTGTCCAGCTAAGAAGTGACAGTCAGGTTTTAATTTCTAATCTACTAAGGAAACTGTTGGTTCAGTCACTTTCAGAGAATGTCTTCTTTTTTTAATTTTAAAAAAATGCTATGCCTAACTAAAAAGGGGAAAAAAGTCCTGTCTTCCTGTCTTTGTCACCCTGTGGCCCTGGGCAGTCTCACAAGTTTTGAGCCCAATTGCTTCCATGCAGGTTACAGTCCTCCCTCTAATAAAGCTGAATCATTACTTGATTTCAGAAAGAAGAGCCAAAACTGGAGATCCCATCAACTTTGAATGTGGAAAAGCAACCAAAGGCCCTTGTTCTCAACCAGCCAGGTAAAAATTGCCAAATTTTTCTGACCTATTTTCACAGTTGAATCTCTTCAGATTTTTTTGATCTGAGGCAGAGCACTGTGTATTATCATAAGTTCTTTCCTTTCATCTCAAAAAGAACAGCTACGTTTGCATCACTGACAAATGTTAGAAACTGGAGACAGCTTTGATTTGCCACTTAAGCAGAAGCAGAATAAATTTTCTCCTCCATTTTAGCACCTGATACAGCATTTCTGTAAATGAAAAGTTCCAATCTGTCAGTATGTTTAATTGCTGCAACCTACCTTCAAACCTTTTAGGTAGAAAAGTTTTGCACAAAAGCAAGTGTTTTGTAGCATGACTCTAAATCTTGCATTTAATTTGACTTCATTTAAAAAAAGCATATGTACTTAAAGGATTATTAAATAAAATATCCATATCTGATATTTATCTATATTTTGTTTACTTCCCCAGGCTAAAGTTTTTAGTACATGACATAAAAGATAAAACATTCTCTTCCTCTTTCCTCAAGATGTAGCATAAAGAACAGTTTTGGACTGGAATAGAAGAATGACAGTATAGTATGACGACTTATGGATTAAACCAAGTCTACTGCATTGTCAGTCTTCCTTTCTGCTCAATCTATAACTTAAACATTTTAAAATAGCAAAGTTTCTACTGTCATAATTTCTAACTTTCTTTTATAGAGATCAATGGATTGGCAACCTGCCTGAAAAATAAAAGCTTAGAAAGTGCTGCTTCTGTAATCCCTTCCCAAGATGTAGTTGCTAATGGACTGAAGTCAGTTTCAGGACTTATTCAGCTGGAAGCTGTTGATGGGAAATCTAACAGCATGGAAGATTCCACAGATGAGGTTCAGTCCATGGATGTGAGGTACAGACTGTATCTACTAACAGGGTTGTGGAATTCATATAAATAAGACACAGGATTTGGGGTTTTATTTGTTAATACTTTACTGCTTTCCTTCTCCCATCCTCCCAAGGTGGCAGCTGGGGGTGCACTGGGTGTGTTCTGCTCCTGCCAGGATGCTCCTGGCTGTTTGACACAAGAGCCACAGAACCTCATCTCACTCTCACATATCTGGGAGGGGAACTCTGAAATCCCTCCACAGTCCTTACTTGTGGATTCCATGCAAGTTTGCCCAAACCTTTCAGACAGTTTTGTGAAAGCAGCTGCTGTAGATGTTGTTCTGATGTCACTATTTTAAAAATTTGGCTGCATAGCTGTGATGCATGAGCATTTCTGCCTCCATACAAACAGAATAAAGAAAATAATGGATTTAGAATTTTAAGTACCTAACAAGTAGAAATGTATGGAAATCAGTAAATAACTTTGTGGTTTTAAATACTCTTGCATTTTGATGGAAGGATGTGCAGAAAATAAGGATTTTTAATTTTAACTTAAGATTTTTAATTTACATATTGTTCTATATATAGTCAGGTAATTTAAGGCTGCTAAATCAAATCTAGGTCTGAATTTTAAACATGGAATTTTTATTCTTTTCTCCCTTAATCAGTAAGCCAGTTGAACATCTCACACTGTCTCAGTATTTCCAGCAAATATATATAAATACATAGAAAATGCCCTGCTGGGACCAACCAGAAGACTCTGTAGCCCATTGCTTGGTCTCAGAGAGTATCAATAAGAAAAAACTAATGTGTGAGAGCACCTGAGTCTACCACTTCCTGCAATCCAAGGTCACTGAAGGGACTTAGAGATATTGAGGGTACAAGTCTGCCTTGGCCTTTTAAGTGGCCACTGGTTGACGTGTTGCCTGTGAGTTTATCCAACTCTTTTTTTTACCAGCTGATGTTTGTGTCTAGTACCTCACCTGGAAGCAGTCAGTACAGTACAGTCTCACTGGGTAGATTATGTTCTTTGATCCCTGTTAAACACAGTTTCTTATTGGTGGCATTGGACACCCCTTATATTTTGTGTTGTAGGATTTCATGCACGATAGTTTTGCCCTCAACTCATGCACCACCACATCATGATTTTAGAAATGTCTGTGAAAACCTTCCTCTGCCTTCTTTTCTCCAAACTAAAATGCACTAGCCTTGCTAGTTACAGTAAAGCAGCTGGTTGCAACACTTGTTAAGTTTAATTATGGGATTTCTATGTCTGAAATATATCATAAGGTCTTAAGAAATAACTTTTTATTTAAGTTTTGAAATGTATGTGCTTTAAGCAAGTGTTTGCAGGATCAGGACAGTAATGTGAAAGATGCAATAATCATTTAGGTAAAGGAATTGTGCAGGTACTGAAATAATGATCAGTAAACTCAGTTCAGTAAACTATCAGACATGTGGGTTTAGGAGATGAGTGCTCATGTCACCCAGCTACCACAAACCTTAGTTACTAAGGGATATAGGTTAGGTATGACCTTCTGTCCTGACCAGGGCAATATCTTTTTTCTTTGGATTAGGACATTCTCTAGGTAAAAGCTTCCAGCAGCTGCCTTAGGATGAGTGTCAGTTTCTGAACAGTCAGGGGTTTAATTTGATGGTTGCTTAATGAAAGGTTACACACCTCTTATTCTGTATCTTTCTTCCTTTGTCTTTCGTATAGCCCGGTTTCAAAAGAAGAACTTATCTCTATCCCTGAATATTCACCCATGAATGAACTCATGCCAGGTGTTTCTTTGGACCAAAATGGGACGAGTAATGCCAAGGCTCTTGAAGACCTCTTGGATTTCACAGGCCAAGCTACCTACTCCAAGATGTCCAGTGATACCCTTAGCCTAGATGACTGTAACAAAAACCTGATTGAGGGATTTAACAGCCCAGGACAGGAAAATACACTTAATTCTATCTGTTGACAGCAGAACAGATACAGGTACAGTATTGTGATAAACATTTTAGGTATGATAAAATTGCTGTGATTACTTACTAGCTTCCCAGAATATTGAGCAGTTGTACACAGCAGTGTGGTGAGAGGAAGAAAGCTGTTCTCCTAGGTATTTAAATTCAACATAAGCTTTGAGATTTGCAGCTGCCTGCAAATTGGCATCAAATGGAAATTGACTGTATCACAGCCACCACAAGTATCTGGTAAATGGAAACATTTCCTTTAGGCATCCAGAATGTCTTCATTAATATAATACCTTTCTTGTATATCTTTGGAGCCTATTTGCATGAAGAAGACAGTTAAAAGTGGGGCCAGTCTAGGCCATGGTAGTTATTGCTGCTGCTTACTCTTTTCTGCTGCTGTAAAACTTGCAGTGTAGAATCACATACCCTGAAAAGCCAGCGTAGTGAAAACCCATAATAGGCTTCAGTGGCAGTTTAAAAGTACAGAGCCATAGTCAGATATTTTGGAAGAGTATATTCTCTAAATTACAAAACTGAGGTCATCTAACTTGTGTAGCTGACTTGATATTCTTCTCTCTCTTTTTAATTGACAGAGGTAACAATTTCTGGAGGATATATATCCCTGTGATGCTACTGTCAGTAAAATATGAGCTTGTCACTTGAAAAAGCTTCTGCAGTCCTTGAACACTGGATTTCAAATAATCAGAGCTGAATATATCTTATCTTCCCAGGGAATATGTTGAATAACTGGCTGCTTTTAGCAGAAACCAATGATCTAGAGCCTTGATGTTTCAGGGAAGATGAAGCGTGCATTAGAATTTGAGCTTTAGCTGCTAATAAAGCACTTATTTCTTCTTTAATTTAAAGTTCATCTCAACACTTCACTGTGATTTTTACCTGCGCATTTTGTTTTTAAATAATTCTTTCCTAAGCTTGATCATACATTCATTTAGACATCTTTTTCTTGTAAATAATGATGGGGTTTGCCCAGAGTGCATTGAAACAAAATAATATACTGTACTTTAGTTTTGTGCCTATCTTTTTTTGTCTTTAATAAGGAGTTATTGGCAACTTATATGAGGTGTGTAATTCAAAACTGTAGCTGAAGAGGCTTGAAAAACATATAGCTGCTGGAATCAAAAGAGCCTTCTTATTGGCTGTGGAGTGTGGGAACTATCCCTTTATGATTATGTTGACACTTTTAGTCACTAGTGGCAGTTACCAGTTAATATTAATTAGTCTGGGAGCAACTGTGTTTAAAATGATATTTGTGTAACACTTGTGAGCAAAGTAGGCCAAATGCCAAGTGTAACCCCTTAATATATATGTAGTATAGCTGTAGTAGATCCAAGTGAGTGATCAGGAGGGTGACACATTAACCTTTGAATATGCAGACACTTGATTGATACCAGCAGGCTTTCTATCACACAGAGGAGTATTTTGTCTTCCTGTAGGCTCAACAAAATGGGATTTGGTCAGCAGTAAAACAGTATGTGAGTGTCAGAAACATAAAGGCCAAAATACACGCCTGGAATGCTGGGGCCCCCAAAGTTCTGTAAACATCTGTATGGAACAGTCCACATCAAGATGTACAAGGTCAGGACGTCCTGTGCCATACAGTGTAAACTTTGTTTCTGTTGGTGAACCTTTATGCTAGATCAGGTGCTGCTTTGAAGACATTTTGTCCAGTCCCTTATAAGACTAAATAATAACTACAGCTCTCTTTAGACACTAACACAAAAGATGTGAAAATGTGGGAGGAGGGGGTGTTTGGGGGTTTTTTTCTTTTTTTTTCCACATGTAAGGGTTCACAGTGTAGATTGACCTCAGTTGTAGCACCATTCTTGTGCTCTTAAAAGTCAGCAGTGGGAAAGTAACCAGTGACATAATGTGCATTGCCTAAAAAAATAAATCTTACCTACAACAACCCAGCTCAATTTATGTTAGTGTACTTCAAAGAAATACTTTCTTTTGACTGTGCAGTAAGCTGTAGCATGGTACTGTGTCTTCCAAATTAGTCCTTCATCTATTTCCTAAATAATAAACAAACAGAAAGTTTGTTTTGCTGTAATACATTGTGTTTGACAAATGTCATATTATATTTTATTATAGTGTCATTGTATAACCTGTAGATTTCTGTATTTGCATGACCTGTATAGCATGTATAAAGGTGAAATACATTTTCATTTATGAATCTGACTTGTTTCTTAGCACTTTTTATTCCCACAACTGATTTGTGACTGATTGAAAAATACATGTATGTTAATTTGTTCGGAGGTATTTTCTGCAGGAGGGTATAATACTGAATGAAAGAGTAATTGTCAAAACCTCAGAATATTTCACCATTGTTCCCATTGCCATATATTCATTTGCTTTCTGAGGTCCTGCCAATACACTGAGGAAGTGCAGGCTGGTGGCCGAAGAGCCTTAAGGTGAGGACTCCAAATTGTGGCATCCAGAGGGCTGGTGACAGTACAGGGGCCAGTTTGCAGCCTCTGCTCTCTGGCAAAGAAAATAAGCAAAAGAAAACTTGAGAGCTGTGGTAAGTAGACATTGTTGTGTTTAGTGTGCAAGAGCTGTTCTGTAACAGTACCTGTGATATAAATGCTGAACTTTTTTTCAAGCTATGTGCACAAACTGCTGCTTGGAAAGCAACCAGCCTGGAGCTGCTGATAGTTCTCTAGTGAAATGCTGAGGGGAAATTTTTTTAATATATTTTTTTTAAATCATCACTTCAGTCAAAATTGCAAATGAGACAGTCTGTTTTTATGATGAAGTATATTAATACTTTCCATGGTGACAGTTCATTTCATTTGTATTGACTCCTGAAACATTCATGTTATTTGTCCACTCGATTATTTACTAAGATTGAAGGAAACAAGATGAGTATTTGTGAAGAAATTGCATATTTACCTTTATATTCGCTTTCAAATGTAAGTTTTCAAAATTGGCTGAATATCTGGAGTAGGTACTCTCAGCTGAGGGGTTAAATTGCTTCTTTCTTGCTTTTGATGATGTAACTTCTTCATAGCACCCTCTCAGTGTTTGCTGCTGGGAATCAAGACTGTGCAATGAGCTTTACTTTGAATTTGTCAGTGGTCTTGCAACTGCAGCGAAGAATCACTAGTGGTTCACACAAGTCCTTGATAGAGCTTTCCTGCTGTTATTTTATATAACTATTAGTAACTTTCTACTAGATAAATAACACCTGTGAGGTAATTGGACATCACAGTAGCTTTCTGATTAGGTTCAGCGTTTTCCATGGTATTGCCCTGGGAAATGGCACCCAGAGCTTGCCTTGGACCATAGTGAAGGCTCTGAGCAGACCTCTTGCCTCCCCGTGGAGTTAATTTCAAAATAAAATTGCATCAGTGAGGGGTGGATCTGGACCCCTAGGCTGTATTTTTATCTGATGATAAACAGCTAGAAGCAGGGGCAATCATGCTCTCTCTTTTAATTTTACAAATGAGATATGTGCAGAAGGCTGCAGAAATAGCACAGATTGCTACTCTGGCTGGCAGGGTGGCGATCTTCCCTGTGGCATAAAGAGAGCAGCACCTTTCCCTGCTTCCCACCCCACCTCAGTCCCAGTTTGACAGCATCTACAGCTCAGGTGCCCCTGCCACCACCCTGCTCCTGTTCCAGGCATTGTCAGTGTGGCTCTGCAGCTCTCCTGCCCAAGGTAGCACAGTGGCTTTCAGCATTGATCACGCTGGTTGGAGAAGCCTGAGATCTCAGGATAACTGGGCTTCAGTGCTGCACAGCAGCCTGGAAACCCTAGAAGGAGACATCCTTCCCATTAAGATTTAAACTGTATTAAAATGTAGGTATGTCAATATTCAGGAGCTGAAATCTAGACTCTAGAAGAGGTTTATATCATATTTTCTGTAAGCCTGGCCTGTGTCCTGCACGAGAGGGAGACTGTAAGCAGCACAAATCAAATGGATCAGTAGTGATATGCTGCTTCTTTTCCCTTTTAGTGACCTGTGGGACTTCTGCCTTATTTCCCTCTTCTCCCTCCCTATTCAAGAACAAGGTAGAAAAAAGTTTCTTCATTTGCTTTCATATCAGGATAATGTTGCTCAGGCTGTTGGTTGCCTCCAAAACCAGCATGCAAAGTGGTGGTTCACCTATGCTGCTACTGTTTATGGCTGCACAAAGAGACCTAAAGGGCTCTTATCTGACATTGAGGATGTTGATTTTCAGTATCAATATTACATTCTGAAAAGTGTATTATTACTGCTGAGCCACTATGCTAAAATCTGGAAAATACATTGTATGTTATAAATTAATGCAATTTTCTCTGGATTTTCTTTTTGATCTTCAGGAAAACAGGTTTCAAATTCAGTCTCTCAAGAATACATACACTTAAAAGTAACAGAAAACTTAAAATATTCAGATGTATTTTTGTTACTGCTGTTAGTGCAATAATACTAGTCCAGAACACTAGAGCCAGAATGTTCATTTCTCCCCCATTTTTTTATCCCATCAGTAATTTATCTTAGCCTTATAGCCTTATATATACTCCTATAGCTGAAGAGTAGGTGAAGCTGTTCACTCCAATTTAACGTATCTGTTGAAGCATGTGTATTAGAAAAGTCCCTAAAACTTCAGGCAGAAACTCTTAGAGAAATTATATTTTAGCTTTAAAAATTATTACCTAAAGTATAAGAAAATGGTTTCTGGATCACCAGAATTTTAGATACTTGTTTTCTTCCCAGTAGCCTTGTTTGCTCTGCAGCTTGTAAATAAATGTCTTATAGCATTTTGTTTATTCTAGACTGAACTTAGTAATGTTTTTAAACTAGTATGTTTGATGATTACCTGACACCTGCAATTTTTCAGGATCAAAATAGAAGCTCTGGAAGATAGCATGTCATGTTCACTTGGGAGCTTTATGAAAATAGATGTGCATCCTTGCTATAATCAAGCCTTAATGATTTCCAGAGGAAAAAACAACTATGATGCAGGAGAGATCCAACAAATAGAAGGAGCAGTAAGCAATGAACTGCGTGCTCTAGGAAGCCCTTTCTCTAAGAATAAGTTTTAAAAATAGTTACATAAATAGCTTAAATCAGTAGCTTTGCATATCACTTTAGATCTTGCTGTGCCTACAAGGAGTGACGTGAAGTCCACTGCAATTGTAGGTGATTGACATTGTACAATAATGGACCCACAGACGTAAAATTGCGTAACTGAAGAAAAAAATTAATGTGTGTAAGAGATGTTCAGAATCAGGCAAATTACTCTGTCAGTATCTTATGTTTCTTTCTAGAAATAATAGCCCCTCTCACCAAATTCAGTGAGCAGCACAGAATGCAGGATCAGGGCAATACCTGTACCACCATTTTAACTTACACTCACATCCCTTTTCAGACTAATTTAGCTTTTAAAATACAGATGGCAGCATTGTCTGAAATATCATTTTTAGCACCTTAAATATGCAAAACTGTGGGGGTTTATACCACTAAATTCTATAGAGTAACTTTTAATTTCTCTAGTGTGAAATTTCAATCAGGAATAATTTTCACTCTTTTTTTTTTTTTCTTAAACCTCTTATCTGTTTAAATACAGAAATTCAAAACAAATGCTAGCCATTGCCTGCTGAAATGTGTTTATTCTGTCAGTTCCTGAACAAAGACTGCCCACACCACAGCTGGCAGAGAAACAGAAGTCCAAGAAGTCTTTCAGAGACTGATTGTGTGCAGTAGTGTGTCAGGGACAGCACTGCAACCCTGCTGGCATGGGCAACAGGTACAGTCCTGGTCAGACATAGCTAAAACTTCCCCAGCTGAAGATTGGTCAGAAGTTCTTCCCTTTTGGCAAGCAACATTTGTATTTCTAACCTACAGTTTTACAAGGTTAATTTATGCCCATGTTCTTGGGCCAGTGTTAGGCTTTAGGCTGTAGCAAATGAAACTGCTGGTGGATTTAGCAAATAAATGAGCTGATGAATGGCTGAAAGTCACAGTCACTGAAGAATGCTAAGACACTGCACATATTTACTACCACATAATTACTATTAAAATTCTTAAGGCAAGTCAGTATCAGTCATGCCCACAATGTTGTCTCAAGTTGGACATTTTGAAATTTTCTCTGTCCTCAGTCAGACTTTCATCCTGCTGTTTTACTGCAATTTCTCCTTCTGTCATCTTTCCAAGACCTGGCTCTTGCACAAGCAAAGAACTGCAGCCTTTTTATGCCTCTGCCTTCCTCCTAAAATTCATCTGCTGTGGCCTCTTGGACGATAAGCTCAAAGCCTTTGTTTTTAAAATCCTCTTGCTGCATTTATTTCACACGTTGGTATTAGTTCATACACTGAAATTGTTTTCACTGGTATTTTGCCAAAACCCTACCAAGTTCACATGGGCTGTATGCCCAGCAGCAATGGCCCATTTTCATGTGTTGTTACAGGAAAGCCACGATAACCTTATAAATAAAACACTGGCTTTGTTAGGTCATGAGAGCCCAGGCTTGCTGGAGGCTCTCTTTGAAGAGTAATTTGGTGATGCTATCAGAGCCAAGTCATGCAGTTAGTCATCCTCTCACATTCCTTCAGGTTTTAATTAAACAATTACTTTCCAGCTTTCCTTATATTTCAAGGCTAAAGAATGTAGGATGTATTTCCCCAATGAAGAAGTGAGTCATTATCTGTTGCTTTGAGCCTAGACTGAAAAAAGTATCATAGTTCCACAGAAAACTGTTAAAGAAAGTTCTTATGACTGAATTGCTTCATTCTGGAATAAATTCTTGTCTTGTCTGCGTAAGGTATTACAGATTAGAAGTTCCTTTGACAAATAACCTCAGGAATTGACTTAAACCCCAGTGTCTAATTTTTATAAATTAAGAGAGAGAGCTGATGTTCCCTTGCTGGGGACTTGGAGGTTTAGATAATTTTATTCCACGGAATGATAGAAATATCTTTTTACTACTACCATTAGAAGAAGCAAACGACCAACATGCCTGCAAAGAATTAGGCAGCTCACTCTCATTTCATAATAGGAGACACACTTTGTGGTTTGGTGAAAGCATTTTGATAAAAAAGTGCCTGATTGCACTAAGGGGTAGGGATGGGTGAGAGGTGGAAGAAGAAAGCATGAGTGTGAAACTCCTTCCAAAGCAGAGATCCAAGTTAATGAAGCCATGCAAACCTAATCAGGAGGCATATTCACAAGACAGTGAAGCACATAAGAAAACACTTCCCTTTAGGTATTATGAGAGGTTCTTGATGGTGGCTCAAGATCATCTTGTGGATATTGACTCCAGCAGACCCTCTCTCACTGTTCCAAGATGCTCCTTCCCTTTTACTATCACCATCTACAGGCTCTGTCTGCAGACACCAGAACGAATTGTGTATCACAACCCAGCCAAACCACTCCTACGACAAGACTTTATTGTCATTTACCTGGTGTACCTCTGTAGAGAGCAGGTGTTCAATAGCAGCTGCTGTGGTGGGCAGCCCTGGCATTGCAGGAAAGTCCAGGTGATCCTCAGCACAGCCTGGGGAGCACATTCCTTATTCTCTGCCTGCTTCTGTGCCTGACCTTGCCAGCAATCAAAAAGATGTTTTAATTTTTTTTTAATTAGCATAATATGGTTCAGCAGAGGTCAGTGCCAAGAGTAACATTTTATGTGGAAAATGAAATTCTTCCTTGAAAGAACAGATCCATAAGATCTGTCTGCTGTCAAAGGCTAGTTCCTGCTTTTGAATTTTAGGTAACTTCCATTTATCATTTCCAAGTATTTACCATGCAAACCACAGTTGTGCTCTTTCCAAAGGGAATGTTTACTAAATTAAGCATTAAAGCAATATGAAAGTGATTCTCTATTCTAATGATACTTAATTAGAAATAAAATATGGAAATAGATTAAAATAATTAGTCTTAATAAGCAGTAATTGCCAAGTCTTGTGCAATAGAATAGCCTTCCCAGTTTAGAGGTGGAGAATAATAATGCTGTGGAGCTACTAAAGACACTGATTTAAATATTAATTTAACTTGTAAAGTACGTGTAAGTTGTTTTTTACTTAGACGACGTAGTCCTAACCACAGAGATCCTCGTGTGCTTGCTATCTATCAGGGTAGTATCCATCCTGCTATCCATAAATATATGTTGGATCAAGACCATCTGAGGCAACATCAAGTAAATAGGTTGATAATGAAATTTGATAAATTTATTTTATGTCATGTAGAAGTTTACTCTTTGCACACAGAGGCTGTCTGTACTGATAACTCAGTTTTTGTTTCAAGTCTGCTTAGTTTAAAGTCTCAGTGCAGAGGTCAGGCAAACCATTACACCAGCTGAAGCAGGGAATAAAACCAAATCTTTTAAACTGTTGGTTCGACTTTCTGAATCTTGATAATGAAAGGGTGGCTGCCTATCCAGTGATTATCCCACATATTGCCATATATGTCAAACTGGGACTGCACCTTATCTGGCTGAGCCACCCAGGCTGGACCAGGTTTTTTGGCAAAGTGCACATCAGTGCACATCTCTCTGCTTCAGTCTCACTTTCCCCATCTAAAGCTCACTCAGCCAGTGTGAATCCTGAACTTCTATTGACAAAAATTTCAGCACAGCAAAGAGGACGCAAGTGTTGTTTGGTGCAGCTTGCCAGTGTAATTCTGTGTCCTATGGGTCAGTAAATCCTCTGCAGTTTATTTTAATAGGGAAAATTCTACACATAAATTTAAAAATAATCTTATAATTTTATATGAGAATTTCAAAGTGTTTTGGTGAATGCAAGAAATCCTTTTATACAGCAGTCATGTGGGGCTCCTTGTGTTTGAGTCCACAGAGAACTGAGCAGTATCCTATAAAGACAGCAAAGGGATTGATAGCTGTGACAAGGGATCCCTCAGTCCCACCTATAGCCCCCAGGCTTCAGAAGACAGAAAACTGAAGATAATGCACTGCTGAAAGATCAGTCCTATGAAAGGAGGACAGGAAGATGTCAGCAGCTAAAAGTCCAAAGGACAGCCAAAGTCAGCAGCTCACACTGGTCTTCAGAACATAAGGAAACTGAGACCATCCCTTTGAGGGGGCCAAGAGTAAGCAACCCTTTCTCTCCACTCTCTATTCAGTGAATATAACTTCTCCCTGTTTAGGCCATGGCTTGATGACAGAATAAATGCAACACTATGGCTCTCAGCTGGATCAAAAATATCAAGACTGTAACATAGAGTGATGAGTCTGATTCTTTTTTTTTTTTTTTTGGCTTAAATTAAATTGTTAAAAAAAAAAAAGTTGACAAGGTTAGCTTGGTAAGCTTTACACCAGATCAGATATCGCCTGCCTTTGCAGTTGTAATGATACTGTATCAGGTATCACCCATGTTCCTTTAGCTACTGTAAAAATACAAAATTAACATCAAAACCATACTTGGGGTAAAACAAAATTGTGTGCCTGCATCTGTGCTGAATCAAATTTATATTAATGAGTTGATCTGACAATGCACCAAAGTAGTATTCAAGATATTTGACCAACTGTCTTGGATGCCAATGCAATCTAGATAGCACCAGTGTCTCCTAGGTTTTGTGTGAGCTATAAATCTGAGTGCTTTTCAGCCATAAGAAGATACTTTGTTTTGAAAGGGTTACGGTATGTTCAGTGTGTGGTTCTGTTGTTTGTAGCTCCTGAAGGAAAAACTGACACCAAACCTGTTGGGCCTGCTGGCTATCAGGACTGGCAATCGAGGGAATTAATGCATCCCAGCAGCCTAAAGAGCCTTCATGCCACTGGGACTGATTCGATCCCAGGCAAGGAGAGTGCTGCCGTCCTGTAGTGCATGTTCTGACAGGAACTCCAGGAACTTGCAAGAAGTCTTGGGGAGCACTACCTGACACCTTGCGAGGCGCCTCGACCCTCGCAGCAGCAGCAGCAGCCCGGGACAAGGGAGCCACGACTGCCTCCCCGGCGGGCTGGTGGCTGCAGCTGCAGCGCGGGGAGGCTTCGGTCCCGCCTGTCCTGCCTGACCCAGTACAGGGCAGTGAAAGGACCAGGACTGGACCCTGGTCCTTGGGGGCTGCCCCACTCTGGGCATCTCTGGCCCTGCACAGGAGCTGCCAGCTGCTCCTTGGGCCCAAGGGACAGTGAGAAGTGTCCCAGAATCACAGAATATTCTGAGCTGGAAGGGACCCGGAAGAATCGAGTCTAACTCTTAGCCCTGCACGGGACAGCCCCAACAACCACACCATGTGCCTGGGCGCGTTGTCCACGTGTTTCTTGAACTCTGTCAGGGTTGGTGCTGTGACCACTGCCCTGGGAAGCCTGTTCCAGTGCCCAGCCACCCTCTGGGTGAAGAACCTTTTCCTGGTATCCATCCTAAACCTCTCCTGGCACAGCTTCAGGCCACTCTCTTGGGTCCTGTCCCTGGTCACCACCGAGAGATCAGCGCCTATCCCTCCTCTTCCCCTCATGAGGAAGTTGTAGAGCACAACGAGGTTTCCTCCAGGCTGAACAAGCCAAGTGACCGTAGCCACTTCTTAAATAGTTTCTCCTCTAGACTCTTTGACATCTTTGTGGGCCCCCTCTGGACACTCTCTAATGGCTTTACGTCTCTCTAATACTGTGGCGCCCAAAACCGCCCCCAGCGCTCGAGGTGAGGCCGCCTCAGAGCAGAGCAGAGCGGGACAATCCTCTCCCTTG
>VYXF01002215.1:1020164-1054219 GCA_013397295.1 Polioptila caerulea
GCTGCCGCGGTCATTGTCCCCGTCTGCGCCGCCTGCGCGCCGGGAAGGAGCGGGCCGGGGTGCTCGGGGCTCCGCCGCCTCCCGCCGCGCCCACCGAGAGCCGGCGATCGGCCCGGCCCGGCCTGGGGGAGGCGAGTCGCAGCTGCCGCCCTCGCTCTCCGCTCTGGCCCGGGCGCTGCTGGCCGGTGGCAGCGGAGCTGCGNCCGTGCTGGGTGTGCTGACGGCGGGGTAGCCCGGAGCAGCGGCACCCGGACCCGCCTCGCCCGCGTGTGTGCGTGTATGTCGAGAGCGTGTGCCGCGGTGCGGTGCGCGGGGGCCGGCAGGAGGTTTGGGAGGGCCAGGAACAAAGCACAGGGCAGGGGCACACACCCAAGGCGCCGCGGGGCTGTCGGCCGTGCCCCCGAGTCGTGACTGTTCCAGAACACCCGGGTTGCTGTGAGCCCTCTGGGCCGGCAGCACCGCAGAGCTGAGGTCGCTGCTCACTGTTACTGTAAGGACACCTTGGAGCGAGCAATGCATAAATACCAGCAGTCTCTGTTTCCAGTAATTTATGTGTTGTCACACACAGAACCACACCGGTTAAAGTCTTTATAAAAACTTAGAACGGTACAGATTTTGTGTAATAGTCATAGCTCAGTTTCAGTGTGTCTTTGGTTAAGCTTAATGTATTTTCCAGATTGAGTCAAGCCAAAGCAAGATGAGCTGATGCCGATTTGAACAAATCTGTGGGGTTTTTGAGACTTCTTTAAGTGATTGAGTTGATTATGCACAATTTTTTCATCCACATCTGAGTGGGTGGTAATGTCTCCTAAGGAGCTGGTGATAGCAGTCTCCTCACTTGGCTCAACTCCACCTGGGACACCAACACCTAATTTCTACTGCCATTCTTAAATGCCCCAAGTCACTTATAAATATAGTTTAAATTCCTGAGTTATAAGGGTTTAAAACAAAGGCTGCTCAAATTGCTGGGAGATTTTAATTACCTGCTTACTTTGTGTGTTTGTGGACCTCAAGGAAAAGTGAATCCTCTGTGAAAGTCTTGCTGGGTGTGGATGGCTGGAGGAAGAACAGGGAAGAGGATGCCAGGAAGGGAGGGGAAGAAATATGCAAAAGGCATGGAAGAATCTTTGGTGAAGGATGTCATGTTGTGGCAGCCTGACACAGGGCTGGACAGAGTGAGGCAGAGAACACAGATGACTATCTTTCCCTCTGAGGATTTTTGCCTTTTTTTTGTTTTGTTTTTAATATTGATGATGAGGTGAACTGAAATTATTAACTTCCTTTAGTGACACACCCTGTTATCCTGATAAACTGCTGTCTATCTTGAGTGTCCATGCACTCCTCCACATCTGCCTTCAGCAAAAGAACTGGTATTTCTGCCACTGCTTTTGTAAGAGTCATCAAACCAACTCTCCATGTGCCTGTGCTGGGACAAGATGGGCTTGATTTTGGTGCAGTCTTGGCTTGTGGGTGTTCACCTGTCAGGAGGAAACATAGGCTGGGTTGGTGTTGCAGGCAAGCTGATGAGGGATGTGGCTGCACACAGTGAGGTTTGCTTTTCCTCTCGAGTGGCAGCAAGTGCTTGCTGTCTGCAGGGAAGGAAGGAAACATGCCAGATGCCAGATGTTTCCAGCAAAGATGCATTTCTGTGGTGTGACTGGGGAAAGCAACTGGACTTCCCAGCCTCCTGGCAGTGCTGCTCTGCAGCACCTCTGATTCTGAATCATTAAGGGTCTTATTTTGATTTTCTGGTGGTTTTGTGACACCAAGGTGAAAAAGCAGAGCTTTCCATCATGGTTTGTATGTTGAGAGCTTTCAGTCGGCAGGAAGTTGTTGTGGTCTGTCTCTAGGACTGACACAAGCAGATTTAACATGCTTCTGGTGTCCCTCCAGAAGCTGGTCAGCAGATGTGGCTGGCTCTGGTGCTGTAACATTTGAAGCTCTGTACTGAACAGGTGTTAAAGGCCTCTAATTGAACACGTTGTAGAAATGGCTCACTAATATATTTATGGCTTGTGTTTCCTGTGGATAAAAAAAGAAGTTTGAGAGTGAAATACCTTATTTATTATGTGATACAGATTTATCCTGCTCAGTCTTTCCAAGTTGACATTCTAATCTGTTCTTTTGCAAAGTTGAGGCATTGCCTGCTAATTAGTGTAATTAAATGGGTCGGTTTTAAATGAGAACTCACTGAAAAGTTGTATGCTCTGTAGACCTACGCAGTTATTTTTATTCCTTTGCTCAACTATGCAGGCACAAGGGGAATATTTTCTATGTGTTTCAGGCAATTACTTAGAATTTGATAGGTGGTCCACTAAGAAATTCTGTATGCTTGAGCTAGGCCTGTACTTTCTGTAGTAGGTCTTCATCCTCCTGTGGGTGCAATGGGGATCAATCATTTTTTTAATCTCTGTTTGTGTAGCAAGCAGAGAGTGATCCCCACATGGTGCCCCGTGGTGGCTCAGTTACCTCGCCAGCCTGAGGCCTGGTTGTCTCTTGGCAGTCCTTGGCCTTGGGATACAGCCTGTGTAAAGCCTGCCTTCCCCAGCTTGTGCCAAAGAGAAAGGATAAAGCTGAGTAGCAGGACAACTTCTAAAGCCACAGTGGATGTGGTTTTGGTTGATTGAAGGGGGTCTTCTGCTGCTGGGGAGGCCCAGTGTCTGATCAGATAAACTGGAGCATCGGAGCTGCTCTCCTTGAGGGGTGACACATTCAGCAGGAGCGTGGTGCTGCCTCCTGCCATTGCTGCCCTCCATCCTCAGCTGCTCTGCTGCAGCTGCCTGGGGAGGTGCTGTGGACCAGATCTGGAAATTTCTTAAATATAGCATGGTATGAAAAGTTGGGGGGAAAGGATTCCTGATGATGTTGGTGGTGAGGATTTGTACAGTGAGACTGCAGTGGCCTTAGACCTGCCACAAAATATTGTGGAGATTCCAAACATATCCTTGGAGATGTGGAAGGTGCTCCAAGAGGGCTAAAAGCCCAGGAGAAGGGATCTGTAATCATAAAGAGCCATTGTTGAATATCAAAGACCTGTGAAGGAACAGCGGATGGAAATTTGGCTCTCAGTCATTTGCATTGATCTGTTACCTGCTGTGTTGTCTAAAAGAGGGAATGGTTTAGAAATCCCTCAGCCAAGTTTCATGTGGCAAGATGGGTGTGTGCCCTTGACTTAAACTTGACTTAGCTGTTGTAGCTCATAGCTTTTGAAGCTGTCACACATGTCCTTCCCTGAGGTGGTGTGCCTTGAGATGGGAGTCACCTCCATGTGCTGGCAGAGCTGAGTTAACAGTGGAGATGGTACTGAAGCCTGTTTAGGAAACATTGACTGCAGGAATCCTGTTGTAGGTTCAGAAACATTGAGACTGGTTTGCTGGGAGATGTTTCTCTGCTTTTATACTTTTTCCTGAGCATTTGGTGTTGAAGGTGACAAAATTTGCTTTGAAGATGAATGGGCAAGAACATGCCAGGCTTGTGTTCTGCTTGGACAGTGGCTGCAGTGGGCACTGCATGGGACAGCCTTTGAATCAGCTCTTATAACCTACACAGTGGAGAAGTTGCCAATTCTATACTTTTCATTTGATGATGGTGTAAATGACTTTCTGTATTGCAGACCTAACAATAAAAACAGAAAAACAAAACAAAAAAAAAAAAAAAAAAAAAAAAAAAACTAAACCAAAAACTTGAAGTCTAGATTGCAGCTGAGCTTTTAATTTGATTGTATTTCTGTAAAATACCTAGTTGTCCTGATAGTGAGTATCTCAATTCCTGTTTTTTCTTTCTTGATAGACACTGCAGCAATACAGACTTTGGCAGCTTCTGATTGATCCCTACCTAGAAGGCAGTCAATGAAAAGCTTGGAGCTGCTCCTTATCTTTTTTGGGTGAAGTTAGAGAGAGAATAGTGATGTAGGTAGTTTTTACAGCAAGAGCCAGTGTCAGTCTTCCTGGCTGTGGGACCCAGCCTATGAGACTTGTTTGTCCCTCTCTCCTCTGCGAGGTTTGTGGTGGTGGTCAGGCAATCCCTCCAAAAGGGCTGCGGTGACATCTCCTTCCCTGTAGGTGAAAGGCATTGAAGAGCAGCTCCCCGGGGATGAGCACTGTTAGTCCTGATTTGCCCTTTGTGTTTCCTGAATAGGGTTTCTGCCATGATCATTCGTGAGATGATGGAAGGCACCAAGAAGTCATGTAAAGCAATCCACACATTTATGGTCTGTTCCAGGAGAGTTAGCTGCTTCTACTCAGTCTGTGCTATTACCTGCAGGGTTTTAGCTGTTTGGGGCTTGCTGATTTTGGGTTCTTTGCATTAGAAAGGGCTCCAGTTCTCTTCTGTGCAGCTGAATGATTGCAGTCATTTGTGATTTCTTGTTTCATGCTGGAGTAAGTCAAGAGATAGAAGATTGTTCTGTTCAGGAGAGCAAGTTGTTAAAAATTTATAGTCTTTCTGAAAAAACATGTGTTCAAATTGGCACATCCCATACATTTTTTGGTAATTTTTGAGTTACTTGTTTCAAGGTACTCCTTTCAGATTTGTGCTGGGATTTTGTACTTGTCAAAACACTAATATCCCAAGGGTGGAATCAAAGGAGAGCTGGTAGCAGCCTTGAGGCCATTTCTCCCAAGAGGGAAGTTGTCTGAGTCCAGTTCCAAAAGTCAAGGGAAAGAAAATAAAAGGTGGGAGTCCCATTAATATTTAAAAAACTATCCAAGCACAGTTACTGATAACTCTTCCAATGAGTCACTTATTGTTGTAACATAACAAACACAAGCAGCACTCTGAACCTAATAATGCTGCTTAGGTAAAAAAATGGTTCTTCGTGTTTTCATAGTGCCGGTGTCTCCCAAAGTACAGCAGAACATCTTGGAGAAATTCAGAGCCCAGAGCAGTCAGGTGCTGATACCTCTGCTCCATCATGACCTGTCTTTTCAGAAGCACCTGGATGCCTGACTTGGATACTGTAGGTCCTTCACTTGATTCAAGTAATTCTGCTACAGACAGGCTTGCAACCTGATACCATCCGACAAAAAACTTGCCTTTAGTATGGAACCACATTGCTGCTCTAGTTGAGGTGACTTAAACCTGGATTTAGCAGTGTTTACAAATTCTGTATAGATTAATTTGTGATTCTGGTGCTACACTGGGAGTCTTGTTGGGGGGGAATGTCTGCTGCCTTCACGTAGTGTGTTTCTCTGTGAGGAAATCGTATTGCGTGGGTCATTTTTAGGAGGTGTGTTACATGAGCACTTCTTTCCACTAAACAGAAGGAATGTCATCATTGGAAATTACAGCAGTCCTCCTTATCCTAAGGCAAGATCTAGGATGTGCTGTCACGCTGCTTTCTCACGCTTTTAGGTATGATTGTTTGGCCAGTCTCAGGAAGAATAAAGAATTGGTCGTTATGTATGCTCAGTTTCTAGCTTTATCAGTCTGGCAGATCAAGTTCTGTACAGATGGTTGGGTGGAACTTAATGACACTTTTGTCTTTTTGGTGTTTACATACTCATTTGAAAATTAGGAATAAAGTTCAGAACTGAAGGGAAGGTAGGAAGACATGCACCCCATTTTGAAATGTGTTACCAGCGCCTGTGTTCGTTTGTTTGTTTGTTTGTTTTTGTTTCTAAAATACCATTTTGTAAGGTGTGTTTTTATGGGTGAAATATAGGAAACTATTTTGATCACAATAATATTTTTCTATGAAAAATAATCAATACTGGCATTGAGGCATCATATCTAACTTTGGCTAGTATGACCTTCAAGTCATACTAGGGCCTGAAGTCAATTCATGCTGTGCAGTCCTCAGATATGTCTTTAGGACATAAGAGGCAGTGATAACTTCATATTTGTGAGTCCAGAATACAAATGCTTTATCTTGTCCTTGGGGTGCTTTGGGGTTGGATTCTTTTTGCTTCACTATCCCTTGCAACAATTACTACTTTGTGCTTTCTTATATAAAAAGAATGTGGAGCAAAAGAAAAGAATTCTAGGGGTTTTTCTTCAGAACTAAGCTGTTTCTACATCTTGCAAATAAATGTCTGGTTAGCTTACGGTGCAACTTAATGAGCAGTTTCTAGTTTAGGGGGTGGCTTGTCTAATGCCTGCCTGTGGGGTAGGCAGCTGAACTATGCTGTATATTCTTCTCTTAAGATACTACTGATTCAGCCATGAGGTAATCATACCAAAAAGTCAAGTATAGCAAGGAGTGATACTTTGAGCAACCAGTGTGACTGGGGGATGTGGGGTGCTGGGTCAGGCATGTGGGTGCACAATACTTCAGGTAGTGCCTTAAAGCTTACATGTTTTTCTCCCTCTTCAATTTCAATTCATTAGGCAAAAGATTTAGTTAAAGGAATTATTTGAGCACTGGGAGTGTCAAAAAAGCCATACTTTGCTAGCTCAGACTAGTTTCTGTCTCCCTGAGTGTCTGAACAAATAATTGCAGAAAATACCATAGCATATATAGAGTGGCATTGACCTGGGTGTATTCTTTCAGTTTCAAATGGTTGGTTGTTCATTAACTTTACAGCTGTTGATAGATCTGTTTTTGCATCTATATTCCTGGCCTTTAAAGCATTTTGTGGCAATTAAAAGCTGTAGGCATGGGTATGTGGTCCAGACTTCAGTTTTTAACCAGTTACCCAATAATTTCATTCTTCTTTAATCCTTTGTGTTTGTTAAATTATGAACAATCTTAAATCAGTTAATGAACAATCATTTAATTCTTATTCACCAGTCACATTACTGGGGAGTTTATATATACTTTTATAACTTTTTTTTCAAAGTTCCTAGGGGTTTTTTGCATTCTTTCATAACTTTTATGAGAAGGGTTGCTGGGAGCTGCCTTCAGGAGTCAGGAGTGCCTCCAGTGTATATTTAGTGTGGTCTAGTTAATAGATTATTAACAGGTGAAGTACAACAATGAAAAAAGAGTGATCTTTTGTACCTGGTTTGATTTGGATGGAGTATGTGATGACCTAACACTTAAGGTTTGATGGAGTAGTTAAAGCTTACAAGAAGTCTGCAACCATGTAAAAAATCTTGGTGTATATGTCAAATTTGAAGTTCAGTATATATGAAGATCAGGATATAACTTGATGCAAAAACATTTTCCTTTATAAATTTTTTTAAGCTGTCTGTTTCTTCCATCTATCATCTACAGCATTCACCATATTGATATGTTTTTCATTGCTGCAGCTTGCTTGAGTTTATTAGCATTTAACAGCAAGTTTAATAGACAGCATTACAAAATGGAACAATGATCAAATATTTAAATCTTTGTAAAGAAAATATACTGCATTTTAAGATCAACAACTAGAGAAAAAAGGTTGCTTGCCTTAAAATGGGTATTAGAGGTTTACCTTTTAAGTATAACATCCTAAAAATATACTTCACCCCAACTTTGAAGCTTCTTCTACTGCACTTGTTAAAAAAACTTCCTGTTGCAATTTGTAATCAGACTAGTAAGTGATATAATTTTTACAGCTTCGAGAAACTCATAAACAAGTGAGAGAAGATGACAAGATCTAGATCAAGATCACCACGATGGAAACCAAGGTAAATATCTACAGCTTGTGTTCTGAAATGTGGCTCTATATAAGGGTTTATAATTAGGACTTAAATCTTGCATTAAAGAAAGAAAATTGCATGCAGAATTGCAATTTGTGAAGTGTGTTTTGTAAACTGTAGTTCATTGTACAGATGAACACCTGTAATTTTTTTTACCAACTCATGATTTTATTGCAATTTCTCTTAAGCTGGAAGTGTTCAGTTTTTGCAGTCTGCCAAGAGCCTTGTTCACCTTTTATATTCTGGGATTTACAACTACCTTAAGCACAAAATCCAAGCTCTAAACTAGTTAAGGTTATTTTTACTCAAGCACCACCTTGTGCACTGAATGTCTGTAACTCGCTTTTGTTTTGCTTTTTGACCTACTGGGAGGAACTGTTAAAACAAAAACTAGTTTTGTATTTTTTTAAAAAGCTTCCTAGTTCAAGCACCTCAGACTTTCTGAGGTTTGGGGATGATTTGTAAACTGATCTTTAGCACAGTTAGACATGCCTTGCAGCATAACAGAGTGAAAACATGTGGAAATGTGGGAGTCGTTGCCCTTCTCCTTGGACATTAGCCTAGCACCGTGTGTATTTGACATTTGTCACCAGAATAACATCCAGCTTACTTCATGGTGTGAGTTACCTGCCTCATTTTTAAGATTTGCAGTGCAAATTTGAGGTGCTAAAACCAGGAGGATGCAATACAATACAATACAAGCTTTTGAGAATGTGAAATTACTGCTGGTTTTGGGTATCTCTTTGAAACAGACTAAGTTGTGATAACCAAGACCAAGGGAGTTTGGATAACTCGGAAAAATGTGTGGGGTTTTGTATTTGTTTCTTTTGTTTTTAAAAAGAGAAGTCCTACCTATGTCCACACTAGACTGGTAGCTGTGAATGTCATTTGAGTAAGGGCAGCCCCAGCTCTCATTGAAATGCAAGCCCCAGCCAGACCGACGTGGGACAGCAGCCGCAGTGTAGGTGCTGCTGCAAGTCAGCCATTATGGTCTTAGGAACATCTGTGGTTCTGAGTTGGAACTCATTGCAGAAATGGAGTAAATAGTTGTGCCAAATTGTTCAGTTGCAATACATGCACAAAGGAAGTGGCTTATTTCAACTTGTTTTTTGATGTTTTTTGTTAAAGAGCGTGTCAAGGGTGTGCAGTGAATACTTGAATACAAACAGGACTGTTATGTCTGGGATTACTTTCTGGCTCTTGTTAGTGGCCTGTGCTGTTTTTTCTTTATTTTAAGGAGATTTTGGCTAAAAATTCATAACAGGTTGCCCTTGTTTTTGTAATTGTAGGTGAAAATGCAGAGCTGAGTGATGCAATTGAATCTTCAATTGCAAAAGCTTCAGTTAAGTGTGCAAGTGTGTGTGTATCCATGCATGAATGTGTAGATATAATTATCCAAAAAGCCAAAGCATCTTTCTCCAACTTGTTTGGTTTTTTTTGCTGGAAAAAGCATACCTGTATGACAATTTAAATATATTTTTCAGTGTTTCAGTCTTTCAATTTTGAAGGTTGTTTTGGCATGCAAAGAAAACCTGAAAAGGCATTTTCCTCCCCTTTTAAATTTCTTTATACACTTTTTTCCTTCCCTTTTTTCTCTTCACACTGAGAAAGAAAGATAGGGAATGCTTGAGAAGTGTGAAAATATGTATAACAGTTGTTCTCAATGTAGTGAAAACTTCATGTATATGAAATTATTTTTAGTTTTATTTAAAAAAAAACTTCAGAGAGACAAAAATGGTTGTCTTACTACAATTTCAAGTGGATATTTTTACTATGAAAACTTCCAGCAGAGTAAAAGTGAGCCTGGTACTCAGCCAGAAAAATGCCACTTTGACATCTTGGTGTTAATTTTTTTACAAGCTGATTGAAATTATGTACTAAACTCTACTTCCTTAGGAAATAGATGTTCTCATTAAAAAATCAGTTCAATTTTATGAAACTACTCAAAGTGGATTTTATTTTTGCTTTAGGTCCTTATCTCCAGCTTTTAGGACTCCAGAGCACCATAGGCAAAGGCATGCTCATATTAATTATGACTGTGAATATAAAAGCTTTCGTAAGGACCCAAAAAAGTCTATGCCTTGGAGAACAGAAGATGAAAAGTATGGACAAAGCAATTCCAGGTTTACACCTCATGGAAATAACCACCAGAGAATATATGAACGTAGGTCACCTTCACCAAACCTGAAAAGAATTCCCATGGACGATGCTTACAGTCATAAGCCCTACAGAACACATTCATCTGAAAGGACTGAAAGCAACAGGCGATGCCAGTTACCACCAAAGTACTCAGAAATACCTTATAAAGAGCATGATCGTCCGTTTTACCAGCACAAAATGGAGGACAGATACATGTTTGATCACTACAAAGTCACTGGAAATGAAAAAGGAATGAAACCTTTTCATAGACCATTAGGGACTTCATGCAAACTTGAAAGAAAATGGCATGAAGATGACTTGAGGCACCAGAGGTTACATGAAGAGAAGTATGGTCAGTCACCCAGAAGAGTTTCTGATGAATTTACGGCAAGGAGCTCTTTACAGAAGAGGTATAGGAATAAAATAATTAAACCCTGGGTATTGTGGTGTAAAGCCTCAAGTGAAAGTCTGTTTTCATTATAGTTGAAGATATCCACCTTGAAACACGTTGGCCACTTTGTAGTTTAATTATGGGCGACTGGTAGTAGTGAAGTATTTGTCTTTTAAGTAAATCCTATTGCTGGCTAGAGTATGAGAGGATAATATTTCCCTCTTAAGAGCCCCTGCACATCTGTACCTTGGCGCGAGGGATTTTGGGTTAACTTGCCACGCATTCTGCTGTCCAACATTCTGCACATATAAGTTCTCGCTTTCTTCTCTAGTGCAAGTGTAAATTGCTTTATGTCAACACAGGTATCCTGAAGATCACGATTACAGAGAGTATGGGCACGCGTCTAAAAGGGCTAAGGAAACGGAGAGGTATGACGGTGGAGATGTAGCGAGAAATTCCAAGTGGAAGCAGGAACGTTCTTTTCCACCCTGCCAAGAAAAGGAGGAGCAGAGATACCCGGGTGCCCAGTCCCACCGGTCGGCTGAGAGGGAGTACCTGGGGGGGTCTGTCACAAAGATAGCCTACGAGTACAGCCACAAACGGCGCAGGCATCCCGACGGGGACAAGCCTTTTCCAGACGACAGAGCTCCGAAGTACGTGAAGCAGGAAGAGCAGAAGTACGGCTCTTCCAAGGGTGCCCAGAACAGCAAGGAGTTGGATTACTTCAGTGGGGGCAGAGTGAGGAGGACTGAAGAACGGCACCTTGAAGAACCTGTCAAATACAGTTCAAAGAAGGGCTGCAATGCTTGTGTTAACTCTTCCAAAACGGATGTTGAGCTGAGATGTTTTAAAAACAAACTGAATGAAAGAGTGAGGAAAGATGGGGAATTGAGAAAAAACGTAGATTCCTCCAGTAGCCAGCGTGATGCAAGTCATAATGTTTCAGATGTGAAAATGTCAGATGCCAGCTGTATGAGAGAACATCTCACAGTCAAAGTGGATATGAAGAAAATGGTGACCAAGTACAGGTATTGGTTTTCTTTCACCTCTGCTTTCTTCCTGTCCCTTTAAGGTTTATGAATATTGAAGGGAAGCATGGTTTCTCTTGGAGGTAACCAGGACAAACTATGATTGTACCTTTTTAGTTTTATTTCTTGTAAAATGATAACTCCCTGTCTGGACAAGTTAGCTATTAAACCTCTATTAAAATAAATTAATAAAACCAATCAACAAAAAACACATCTATGGAGATGTGGGGAGTGGAAAGAGTAGATATGCCTGATGCAAACCTGTAGTTAGGAGTTGGTTACGATAAGTAATAGTGTTATTTTTATTTAAAAAATATGCAGGAAATTTCAGGAATATGCAGGAATATGCAGGAAACTTTTCCTGCAAATGCAGGAAAGCCTAGTCCTGTGCTTTCATCTGAAATATGATGGCATTTTTTTAAACTGTCTTCCCTTCTTTTTTCCTAAAAATTAGCTAACCTTTAAATGCATAAATCTCAAGCACGTATTCAGATGTTCAGGATCTCGAGTTCAGTAAAACTGCCAAAAATGAGAGATCTCTGGGTTGTCATTTATTGTTACGACAAAGTGGCAACCTGTTGAGGCCTCAGAACTGAAAAGCAGTAGAGTCTGCTTACAGATGTCTTCTGTGTAATACTTGTGTTTGCATTTAGCATTCCCAGTGATGGCTGCAATGGAAGGAAAAGTGGCAGTACTGTAAAATTTTAGGTAATCAATACATCATGGAGAATAAGCAGCTTGGTTTTGGTAGATTCTTGTGGGGTTTTCTGGTTTGTTGTCTTGCTATTGCAGACCAGAATATCTTATACTGGTAGTAATAGCTTCTGGAAGAGATTACCTTCCTTTCCAAAATTATCAGCCTTCTTTTCAAAGGTATTTTGCCTCTTGTCCCAAATAAAACATCTATATAAATGTTCTTCTCTTTGCACTATTTCAAAAATATGTAATACAATAGAGAGTTAAAAACACAAGTTACTGTACAAAAGGGGCTGATATTAAAGACTGAGGAAAGGGAGGTGGAGTAATGCCCATTACCCACAGTTGGGCTAAGATGAGGATTTGACTTCCTGAATGATAGCGTAAGGAAAATCGTTGGGATTTGTTGCAAACCCACAGGATGACTCCTCTATCTAGGAGCCTCTTGCTGCTGTTTTTGAAGGTCATGCACAATGGACATGGTAGTTGCAGACCAAAGAAACAACTGCATTGATTAAGCTAATTTAATGTATGGACAGTTTGTTTCTACAGCCAAAAGTGCTAAATATTTTAATTTTTAAAGATAAGAACAGTAATTTTACAGAAGCTGATGACTTGGAATATTCATGCTACTTACTTTAGGCATTTTAGAATGTTTGAAATGACTCAGCTAAGAAGAATAGTTTCTTTATAAACCTGTGGAGCAGGTAGATAATTCAAACACCTAAACCTGAGGTTGCTTGGATTCCTCCTTGCATGCCTTTATTCCCAGTTTTCTAGGGGAAAATAGATGGTTTCTGGCATCTGCTAGAGGCTATTTCTGATACCATTTTTGTATGGAATTCCAGTCTTGTGTGCTTCTAATACAGTGTGGCCAGGCATATCATCACTTTGCAGAATTAAAAATTAAAAGTCTTCATCCTAAGAGCTTTTACGTGAGCTCTTAGAGTCCTCAATTTATCTTTTAGAATGACAGCAAGAATGACTGCTTTTTCCTTGCAGCAAGAACAGTAGGGTTGTTGAAGTGTTGGCTTTCTTGTCAAAATAATTTTTGAGCAGCAGTGCAACCATTTGGGGTGTAAACTTATTTAGAATGAGTAAAAATTTACAAAAAGATGGTAAGCATGATCTTGAGTTCACACACTGCTACTGAAGCAGTTTCACTGCTGTTTCACTAGGCCGAAGTAATGATTCAGTTCCTAAAGATGTGAGACTTTTTTTTCTTATCTCTGAACTGTTCTTGAAAATTGCCTGGTAGCTCCTTATAAACAAGACACAGGCATAATTGCCTTTCAGGATTATTCTAAAGAAGTCTATCAGGATCTTCATTTTATCTAGATTTGATAGTCTAGTTGAATGAAATTTAAAATTCACAAATTTTGTATTGTATGCTTCACAGAAACAAAGATTCCTGAGAGTGAAGTTATCTCTTCATATTTTATTACAGATTTTCTTCCTTATGGCCTTACTAGTTTTTTAATTGAAAGAAGGAACAAAATGAGATTTTTGCTTTTAATCCCATTTATTCTTAAAATGAACTTTTAATTTGTTTTGTTCTACTTATATATTTCAAGTTTTCAGATTTAGATGTTTGCTTTAAAATGAACTATATTTTTTTTTATTCTAGGACTGCTTCTAGTCACACTACAGAGAGACAGATGTCCCATGATCTGGTTGCTGTTGGCAGAAAAAAAGAAAATTTTCATCCAGTGTTTGAGCACATGGAATCTGTAACACAAAACGTTGAAAACGACCCATCTAAAGAATTTACTCAGGAAATAATCACAATTATTCATCAAGTTAAAGGTGGCTGTAATATTTGAAGTATATGTATGTGTTTATGTATCTATTACATATATATATCTATATACATATTATGTATTACAAATATAGATTACTAAACCTCAAGCTGATGGTTTAGATATGATGTTCCTGTAAGTCTCTGGTGTTTGCCATTGGCTTCATTTGTATTTTGTCTTCCTTTTGTGTTGTTTAAGGAAAAGGTAGGTTAAGGATTTAAAGTAGTTGGGTGGAGGATGACTGCAGGAAAGTTTCAGGCCATAACTGAGGCATTATTGTGGAGATTAAAGATCAAAATGATTTTATGCTAGTATGGGAGAGTAACCTGCTTGTTCAGGAAACATGACAGGAGTAAAGGAGCTTTGCTGTAATCACAGCTCTCTAGTTATATATAGTTCCTTTAATTTTTCAGATTAGTGTTTAGGCAGCTGCATCATGTTCAGTGTTAAACTTTACAGATTCCAGTAATTTGAGTACTACCATGGTAGAGCTGACAATTGAGTTTAACCTTATTGAATAAGGTTGTCTAAGTTGGACTGGCCTGATCTTTCATTTTTGAATATTAAACTGCAAGTGGAAATAGTTTGAAACTGCATTTCAGTAGAGTTGCCATGGTATCCTTTAGAGTTAATCTTTTAAAAGATAGATTTTCCCACTGTGCATTTCAAATACTACAAATAACATTCTTGTGTTTAATATCTCTTCACAGCAAATTATTTTGCATCTTCTGACATAACTCTGCATGAACGATTCTCAAAAATTCAGGATAAATCAAGTGCAAATACAAATGAAGTTAAGATGCATTTGGATCCAGAAATTCACCGGTAATTGTTGAACTTTTTGTCTTAATTTATTCGTATTAAGGTAATTAATCTTCAGTAGACTTTACACAGTGTGAAGTTTCTATTAATTATTTTTACCTGCCTGTGTCTTTAAAACGTTCTGTAGCCTGGTCAGGAGTGGTTTTGATTTTATAGTGATGACATTTGTTTTTATGCAGTATTTTTGTGTTCCAGGAGGATTGACATGTCTCTAGCAGAACTTCAGAACAAACGAACTGTGCCATCTGAATCTCCCCAGGTACCTTGATTACTTAACTTTTTTGGCAGCAGTAAGTGATTATTGTAGATATATTATAGATGTAAGCAATGCTTTCCCCTTGCTATTGGGACATAATTTTTACATGCTGTGAAGACCAGCAGTAATTCTGAGTATTTTGAAAGAAATGCTCACCTGAGCATATTTACAGATACCACAATGGTGCAAGCATACTGTGTTCACTGAGCAGTAAAATGCAGATGTGTTCTCCAGAGTAGCTGGAGTGTGATTATTCCTGCTTTTTGAACCCCTGTCTGTTTTAAAATAATGTAAATACTGAGTCCGTGACTGATGTGTGGTTCTCGCTTTTCCTCTGAGGTTGCAAAAAGCCTTAATGTTTCTTCTACCCTAATGTTACAATGACTCAAAATCCACATAATTCCTCAGAATGCTATTTTATCCCATGCTTTTATCTGGGGTCATAAGATTTTCTGTCTTCCCCTTTAAAGCTCTGCTTGCTATAATTTAGTTGCCGTTCCTTTTCTCTAGTACAGGTACATGGAGATTGTCCTTGATTAAGCATAGTAGAACTTCTAAGATTTACTGAAACTTTCAGGAATATTTCTGCCTTGGCAATACCATGCAGAATTCCAGTGTTCTGTCACTGTTATTTGGAAACTTGTAACAAGGCAGATGATGCAGGGAAGGATAATTGCTTAGGACCACTTTTTATTGGTTTGGACTTTGGCTCCTTGGGTTGATGTGAACCTGTCCTGTGTGCAGACAGCTGAACTGTGTTTACAGATTATGTACACCTGCTGCCCCTGAAGGACAGGATCAGGTTGGTGTTCAGTTCTTAGTAGCTAACTTGGCTTCAACCCTTCCTTTTAACTAGAGCATTGTAAGCATGTTAGAAGATCCAAATGATCTACGGTATGATATAGAAAGGAGAAGAAAAGAGAGATTGAAGAATGAAGATGAGAGAGTGTTTCATGTCGATGGTGTAACCCCAAGGTAATGAGCAAATAATCTTGTTGGCCCAAGCCTATAGTTCTTGTGTGTTCATTTTTGGGCCCTTCCACAGTTACATTCACATTTGTGGTGATTCTTCTCCACAGTTAGGCCTTAAAAGTTGGAATGGAGCTGAACTTCAACTGACATGTATTGCAACTTGCCCTGTAATGAGGTGTTACCTTGAAAGAGGTTAAACTGCAGTGGGTCAAAATGAAAGGCAAGCACAAACTATAGCACTGAATGGGAAGAGAGGACAAAGTTAGTCTGAAAATGTTTAAGTATTTTTAAACTCCTCGATGAGTCCTCAATGTAACAACATTCTCCTGGTATTTTGCAGTTCTGTAAAAGCATTCTAGGATGAATGTATTGTTTTGTTGCCCTACTGGTTTGGTAATAAAATGTGGAATATCAGCAAATAATGGGAATTTTTCTGATTCTTGGAGAATTTGAAAACTTAGATTTTTGGAATAGCGTTTTATTCCCATGGATTCCTCCAACAGGTTTGTTGAAGGTTTTTGCCCCAAAGGTGTTTGCTAACCTCAGTTATCCTGTTTCACTTTTGATGTTGTGAGGTCGGTTGATTAGAGAGAGAGGGACTGCTGGTAGAAATGATGATTAATGAATTTCCAGAGTGAAATAAAATGTATCCTCACAGTAGTCGTAGTTTCTTATGCAGATTGTTCTTCATGTGCTGCTCTTAGTTCGTTTTAAATGCAGTCTGTAATGGCAACTAATGGCAATACACACATTTGGAAAAACAGACTTGTGAAGCTGTAGAAGAAATTTCTTGCGTTTGAGATTCTTGAAACAATAGAAAGTTAAGGTTAACAAGTGGAGGAAAAAACCCCTGGCTTTGCTGCACACTTCCCCAGTTACTGTCCTGCTTATCTTTTGTGAGAAGTGTGAATTTCCCTACCAGTTATGGCTGTCCTGGAGTTTGTTGTCAGGGTTTCCACTGTCAGGGGAATGTGGGTTCTGGGCTGTAATGGCATGAATTACTTGTAGAATTTTCCTGAGGTTCAGAGGTTTTAATAGCTCACATGAGATACTGGCAGTGCCTCTGAGCTTATTAAGTGTGCTGCTATTTTTTTCTTAACTTATTTTGCAGCTATGAAAACTGTTCTGTGTGTTTTGTGAAATACAAGTTCTGACTTCTGGTGGTTAGTTTTCATGGTAAACGTTTCATTTAGAAGTTTATGGATGCATCTGTATTAGCAATATTCTTGGTAAAAAACCAAACCAAAACAACAAAGACACCAAAACCGTAAAAACAAGCGAGCAAAAGCCCTAAGCCAGAATCAGCTGCTTGCTGAGGATGAAAGTGGAGGATGTAGCTGTCTATCTAGAGCTTCTGTGGGATCGGGAATGCCCTGGCAGGGCCGGTTCTGCGCAGCTCGGAGCGATGTTTGGGTGCGGGGCTCGGGTGCAGAGAGCGCTCGCACCGGCGGAGGGCGGCCGTGACCGCGGGCGGAGCCGGGATCCCCGCGGGCTGTCCGGCGGCGCGGGGGCCCTGCTCCTTCATCGCTGCAGAGGGAATACACATTGCTATGGAATTCTGTGCCGTTTGACCTGGGACTAGGAATGTGTTGATTGTCCCAGGAAAATTTGCCTATAAACCGTTGCTTTGCGCTTGTGACACAGGTGCTAGAATAAGCTAGTTTAAAGTACAGGGTGTTGGTGTGTTGTGGCTTTAGGTATTAATTGTTCTCTTTCTCTCACACATCAGGAGTCAAAGCTGCAGTCTTTCAAAGTTACAGACATCTCAAGTTGATGGTTTCCAAAAGCCTATGAGGTTCATTAAGCCACCTTTCAGGAAATTTATTGGGAGACCTCATCTGGTAAGCCTAAATGTAGAAATAGTAGCTCCTGCACTGTTGATGTATAATTCATATTTTGCTGCATTGTCTATACTAATGTAAATTTAACAATCTCTGATGTCTTACCCTTTTAAATTTTAAGTGAGGCTTTTTTATCTTCTGTCTACTCAACAATAAAACTACTCAAAATTTCACAGTTCTAGTGCAAGAGGACTTCCTTGGGTATTTTTTGTTGCAGAGATTAGTACATCTGAGCTGAAACCACTTTAATACCACTCCTTTTCATAGAAGAAGTGTGTGTCTGATATCACATTTCTTCCACATAATAGTGTAATTACCTAAATGATAAAATAGAGGGCCTTGTTATTGAGCAGATAATCTGAGCTAATGTTGAGTAGTTTGAGAAAAAGAATACTCTCCTGCATTCTAGTTGTCAGTGGTACGAAGGGAAGGCCTGAATCTTGTGTAGGTGGTATTGTTACTGAAACAGTGTTTCTTTTCTCTTCATTATGATAAGAGTTCTTAAAAGCACTCATTTTAAATAAAGATGAGGAGCAAATCACAGAAATAACAAGAAATATCTGAAAAATGTTCATGAGGATGAAACGTTAAAAAATAGAATATCACATCTCTTGAATATTGCATTTATGAAACCTAGTTTTGAACAATTATTCTTTAGGCTATCCTTCTGCAGTGTACTTGAATACTGAAGTGGGCAGGACAGTAATATTAAGTCCTGTAGAAATAAATTTGTCTCTTGTGGAAAGTTCCTTCTAAAGAACTGTAATCAATTCCAAGTGTTTGTGCTTGTTTAACTTAGGGAACCAGTGAGACCAGAAAAGCTTTTTTAATGTGTGCAGTATAATTCTAAACCACTTTTTTTTTTTTTTTTTCCTGAGGGCTGCAAAATAAGGAGGAGACTAACATAAGTTGTCATTCTTTATACACTAACTATGGAGAGGGTTCCAGGAGCCCATGAAACTTTCCTGAGGTCCGTCAAAAGTAGCTTTCATGTAGTCAATTCTCAAATTCAGATACAGCATTCAATTCTCAAAGGCAGATACAACAGTGCCTCCTTCAGTGTAAAGGAACACAAGTTTTTAATGGTAAAAAATATTACTTGCTCAAGACTAAGATTCAATTCTCCCAAAGCAGGTAGTAATGGCTCATTAGGTAACTGCATTGGATCTGGCTGAGATGGAGTTCATTTTCCCACAGCAGCCCTCACAGTGCTGTGCTTTGCACTGGTGCCCAGAGAGGTGCTGGTGACACTCCAGTGTTTGGCTGCTGCTGGGCAGGGCTCCACTCATCACAGGGGCCTCTCCCACTTTGCCACCCCACACCCAGTTGGCTGAGGGTGGGCAAGGTCTTGGGAGGGGACATAGCCAGGACAGCTGACCCAAACTGACCATATGACCTCATCTGCTCAGCTAAGAAAGAAGAAATAATGAAAGCTCAGAGAAAAGAAGGAGAGTGTAGAAGGTAATTGGTAATTGTGACATTTGTCTTCTGGAGCAACCACTGTGTACTGAAACCTGGCTTCCTGGGAAGTGGCTTGACATTGCCTGCTGGTGGGAAGTAGAGAAGAAATCTTGTTTTCCTTTGTTTCTGTGTGCAGTCTTTGCTTTTGCTTTATTAAACTGCCTTTTTCTTGACCCATGTGGGTTTTTAAAATTTTATTTTCTCCTTCCCAGCCCTGCTGAGGAGAGGAATGATAGAATGGCTTGGTGGGTACCTGGTATCCAGCCAACATCAACCCACCACAGTGATACTGTAATTGCCAATAAAAAGGAGGTTGGTTTGAAAGAGATCCTGAATCTTCACCACATTTAGCTTTATATAACTCAGTAAGATTTCATTTTCAAATTTAATTNACTGAGTTATGTGAAGCTAAATGTGGTGAAGATTCAAGAAGATTTCATTTTCAAATTTAATTCTGAACTGCAAACATGCAACTTTTAGGAAGTCCTGCACTGCAGTGACGAGTAATTCCTTTGGACCGACAGTAGCTGTGAAAGCATAGGTATTAAAAATGCAAGACATCCTAAAGGAGGAATGGTTCTTCATGGTCAAACTTGCAGAAGCTGGTTTGCAGACAAGTAGAAAAATCAGAAACTTTAGTCAAGTAATCAAAATATAATATTTGTGATGTTAATATTCAATAATTGGGAGTTGAGCTTAAATTTGAGAAAAACTTAGGCCTGGAAGGTACAATTAGGTGTATCTAAGCTTGATTATTGTCCATTTAGCCAAGAATTGCCCATTTAGCCTTGTACCCTACTGACAAAAGGAGGCTAGCTAAAGAGTGAAGTAGAAAATCAGAACAAGTATACATGTGTATTCCCTCTCCTCCCTTTTTTTCTTTATGAATTTTATTTTTTTTTTAATTTAAAGCCTCTAGTTTAAGAAGTTCCTAAAAAGTAGTTTGCTGTATCTTTGCATCAAGTCGTTATAATGTTAATATTGCTTTGAATGTAGCTTAGTCTTAAGGAAGGTGGGAATGGGGAGGGCTGTATCCTAAGTTAATTAAGGTAAGCTTTGTTTTAATTCCTAGAGCTTCGTTTTTAACTATAATGGGAAATTTTTCTAATTTTTTTTTTCATCTTGCTGGATTCTCAGCTTAAAGGAAGAGTGCACTTCAGATGGGAGCTTCCTGATTTAATTGTGTTGTATTGAGAAAATTAATTTGATTTTACGTCTTTATTTTCTTAGAATTTCCCAGTCCCCTTCTTATTCTATCTTTTTCTTGGAAAAGCAATTTTGATCTCACTTCATAAAAATCTTTCTTCCTCTCTTTTTCTTCTCAGAATCCCTTCTTGTCAGGGCATTTTAAGAAGCTGAATAGTTGTCTTGCAGGCAATAACACAGTTTAAAAAGAAAAAAGAAAGCTAACTTAAATCCTAGTTAAAAGTTATCCTGGATTCTAACACCATTCCAGTATATTTATAGCCCCCTCTCTCCCCACACCATTATTAACAGTGTTACAGTGAAAGGTTTGGTAGTTTGTTAGAGGACAGAAATTCTGGGAACATCAAAGCATGCCTTTGTATTTATTACTAAAGGTTAGTATATATGAAATATTTCAGGGGTGTTCTCTTCTTAGGTTCTTTTTAAAATGTATTTCAAGCTGATGAAATTTATTTTGAGAAAACAGTTCAAGAGCATTGGAATGCTTCTGTGATTATTGAAGAATGTACCATAATTATTTGATTGCTATGAGTTCATAATCATGTCTGTTCTGTCTCCATGGAGGACTTCATGTAGTATGTGCAAGTGTATACCAATGCCTCTGTAAACATTGGTAATCATGTGTAGTGATGGATGAGAATGGCATCCTCCAGAAATAGCTGTCATAGGGAAAGTTGGAAAAGAGCCAAAATGTGCAGGTAGGCCAGTGGCTGGGGGAGTGTTCTGTTTTGAGCAGCCACAGCTGTTTGACTGCAGCTGTTCAGTGTGTTGACACAACAAGTTCAATACTAGTTGTCTGTGTAACTTGGTTTGGAAATTGTGCTTTTGTGGCAGGCAAGCAATTCTCAAATGCTCTCTTGAAATAAGGAGTTCAAAGTAGCATTTTTTAAGGACCTCAACATGCTGCACATTGTTTTTTTGCTGTGGAGGTGTATCTGTGCTGCAAACTAATGGGTGGTGGCCGTGTGCTAACCAGGAGGTCCAGAGTGCCAATCTTGTTGCCCTTGTTCCTGGTGCAGGGGGGCCCTGCTGTGGCAACCTGTCTGCTGTACTTGATACACGCAAGTTGTGTCATCTGTTTTGGGTGGGAGGGAGGGAGGGGTGGAGAACCTTGATTGGGTTGTTAGCTGCTTAGAGCTCTCCAAGAGGATGACATTCCAGGAGGATGGTCTGTATCACTTTTAGCTTCCATGGGCTCTGCTGTCCCTTCAGCCAGCCAGGACTGCAGTCCCAATGCTCCTGTTTCTCCTGTTCCTTCAAAGAGAGTCATTGTGTCAAACACTATGAGACTGAAGGTGTTGCAATATTTGTTAGTATAACCTGAACAATTTTTTTTTTTCTTGAATAATCTAATAATGTGAAGCTATACCTGTTTTCCTACTAGAATTCTTACTATTCTTCAAAACCAAGTGATGCTTACCCCCACAGACGCATTAGAGGACACCTTGAAAATGCAGGACCCATCAGAACGCACTTTAAGGTACAGATCAGCTTTTATCAGATATTTGTTATAGAAAATCGTGGTCAAACCTGTTGAGTTTGGTAACAGGAGACACGCTTTTGAAGGTATTAAGTGCCATGAAAGATAGTGTCATCAAAGCCTAATTGTTTCTGTTGGAATAATGGGAGGCTTAGCTTTTAGTAGGTAAGAGGGCTGGCAGAGGATTGAGCAGGGCTGTCCAGTGTTGTATGCAGGCAGTTGAAATAAATAGGTTACTGCAGAGCCAGGAATAAGAATTGCAGGAATTGCACAATGACTAGAAAACTCATCTATCCAAAACCCAAGCTGCTGAGCTTTTTTCCTTCACGTGACAGAAGCCTGAAGTTCTTCCAAGGACTGGAAGACATGAGTTATATTACTGTTATTTTATTAACCTGTTCATGTAGGGATTTCTGGAGAAATAATGTCTTGTGAATACCCTGCATACTGCTAGCTATTTTAAAAAAATAAAGAAGTGAAGTCTTATTCTTGGGGCCTCAAGAGGGTAAAGAGATAGCCTACTGTGCTTCCTTTCTCAGGTAGAGCAGTGGCCACTTAATGCCTTTTAATTATAACATGAATCCTGGTTTCAGCAGAAAAACAAAATGTTTCCTTTTCTGCTAACAGTAGCATGCTATGTGTGGGTCCAGTTAAGAGTTGTTGATGTGAGGAAAGTATTAATCAAATCTAGAAAAACTTCTAATTTTCTACCTTGAAATTGCCCCTACATTTTAACATGCATTCTTAAGAGTAAAGTTATACACAAAATAGATAGTCATCTTTTCTGTTTTGTAGATAGATAGTGAAGTAAAATTTTAATGGCTAATTAGCTGTCATTTTTGGATGAAACTTTGAAAGGTGGGGAAGCGTAGATAAGTGGGTTATGGGGATTTTCTCTTTCCTCCCCCCACCTCTTTCCCCAAACATAAGAACTGTTTGATGAAAAGACTTTCTTCAATTTAAGTGTGCTTTGCCAGCCAACCTTAGTCAGATGGCTAAGCTAACACCAACAAAAACTACTGTCTTAATTCTTCTGGACAAAGTCTTTTTCTATGTTAAAAAGTTCAAAGTGTTCAAAGCCTGATACAGCTATTTCAACACCTAAGAAGATTGTAGCCTGTTATTCTGTATCCCCTCTGTGTTGTCAGCCTCCAGGTGATGGAGGAATCTAGCACTGGCTGCTGGATCCCTGAGGCAGTGTTGGTAGTTGATGCTCCTTTCATTTACATCATTCTGCAGTTCTGCTGATTCTACAAGCAGGAAAGTGTTCATTTAGGTTGTCACCTCACATAGATATGAATATTGCAGTACCTGGTGATCTCCCATGATGCTTTAACATTTATAGGGAAAATGGCATATGCACTTGTATTGCAGTTTGCTTATGTGTATAGCACTTCTATCATTGCCATGGAAACAGTGGTGTTGATTTGACTTAATTTCTTTAAATTTTTACATTTCAATTCCTCTTCTGTGACAGAGTTTTTTTCTTATTGTGCTGTTGGTGAAATGAAAGTGACTTGACTATCTTCTACACTCAGGACTTTCTTGGCTAATTGCATAAAAGAACAACAACATACAGAGAAACAAAAATCTCACAAAAACCCCCATATAGAATTCTATTCTCTGCCTTGCCCTCTCCTCACCTCCCAAAAAAATCACGTCCCTCACAATTTTTTCTTGATATATAAAATGGAGGCATTTAAACTTAATAAGCAAAAAGTGATGACTACTAAGAATATTTTAAAAAAACATATGGTCTGCACTGTGTTAAACTTTTTGGGAAAAGAAAAAACTGCTGTCCTAAAATATCTTATAAAGGATCTGGAGAAGTCTTACAAAATTTAAAAGGTCTTTTTTGTAATGACCCTTTATCATGAATCACTGAGTCATCCTTTAAGTAAGTAAATGCAGTTTAGTTTTAAAGATTACTTTGCATTTACTGCTTAAAAAAATTTCAGTGTATTATTGGCTGTGGTGGGTTCACCCCTGCCAGCAACTTAGCACCACACAGCTGCTCCCACCCTCCCCTCAGCTCCTTTCCTCTCCCAGCAGGATGGGATGGAAAATATGAAGAGCAAGAGTGAGAGAACTCATGACTTGACATGAAGACAGTTTTGAGAAGTGAAGAAAAAAGTGATGCAAGGGCAGTCACTCACCCCTGTCACAAGGTGACTGATGCCCAGCTGGTCCCCAAGCAATGATCCAAACCCACCTTCCCTCAGTTTGTATTGCTCAGGAGGAGATCATATGATGTGTAACATCCTTGTGCTCACCTTGTTCTGGCTGTGTCTCCTCCCAGCCTCTTGCCCACCCTGGTGTCCTTGCTGAGCGGCCAAGTAAGGAAAGAGAAGAAAGTGTTGGTGCTGTGCAGGTACTGCTGGGCAGTAGCCAAAACACTGGTGTGTTGCCAGTGCAGTTTTAGTCACAAATCCAAAACATGCATGCTGCTGTGAAGACAATTAACTCCATCCCTGCCACACTCAGTGCAGCCATATATATTTGCTCATACACTGTTATTTTAGAGCTTCAGGCTCCTAGGGATTGTCATTAGCATTTTTTATAAAACAGTCCTAATATAAAACTAGATGCCACTTTGGCAGACTCTTTTCTTGTTTCTAGACCAGAAGCTAATGATATTTTCCACATACTTTAGAATATCTTGTTTTGCTCCAAGCTGTGTGTGACTGAGGTGCTGTATGCCACATCTATATATAATCTGTTAGCTTTGTCTACAACTGATGCTGTTCTACATTATTACTGTTGTGTCCTCCCTCCCCACTTACAGAACAGGTAGATGCTTGAGTTGAAACTTTTAAGCTGTTTGTAAGGTAATTTTCAATATCTTGCACCTTTTTCTCATGCCTTACTTGTTCTGGTCCTTTGCTAATTGTCAATACAATTGCAAAGACCACCAAGGCTTCCTTTCTAGTCACTGAAGTCAAAGGGAACCGTAGCAGGAGCGAGGAAATGGGAACTTTTAAGCTGTGTTCAGGGCATAAGTCCAGCACTGAAAATGCCCTTCAGTTTTCCCTGTGATAGGCCTATACCCCTGTGCAAGGAAGTTCTTTGTGCCTGCACTCTGATAGTCTTCAGGAAAGTGATTGGCATTGAATAGGCTCTTGCAAGTGTCCTCCATCAGAGTAACCCTGGGGGAATGATGCAGCTTCTCACTTGTCTCCTGCAAAGTAAGTGGATGAAATGATTTGGGAAATTACAGAACCTCTGCATTTGCATAAAGAAACCTCTGTTCTGTGCAGTTCTTTATTGTTCACCAGCCACACAGTGGAAAACAGTGGAAAAAGTGATACTAAAGTTACTGCAACCTCAGAGCATGTGATTTTTCTTGAAGTGATCCTTACTCTGTCAAAAGGAGACAGATTTCACCAAAAGAACTTTGTCATGCTCGAGAAGGGCTATTTCTGTGACATATTTTGTTTTCTCCTACCCTTCAAAGGTGTTTGTAAAAGATAAGAAGAACTTATGTGGTCAGAAGACGAAAAATGTTTTAAATGAAAACCCATTGTTTAAATTTGGAGTGGCTGTTGGACTCAAACTCAAAATGGCAGTGCTAGAAAACTATAGAAAATAATGACAAATAAGGTTTTTATTAACGATTTTTACTACCTATTTTGTTGAAGATCTAAATGCCTAGGAATAAAAATCTTTTTCAAACTTCAGCTGCTGTGATCAGTGTTGATCTTGCTATATCCTTTCTGTGTGTTTATAAAGCCTTTCACCTTTTAAGTCTTCTGATACCTCTGTAGCCTCTGCTCCTAGTCCCACACTAGGTTGGTTTGCAGTATTCCAGTGTGGAGGTATCAAAGGCATAGAGAAGCCCTGTGTGTACAGACTGTCAGACATTAAAGCTCTAGGAAAAGTGTATTTACTGACTTGTGTGAGTGTGACTCTTAAGGCTCAACGTGTGCTGCAGGCTTGACATTGCTCAATTTGGTAGTGGCAGTGAGGTGTTGTCTGAGAGTTTTTTGTTGATGCAGTGTGCCTCATTATCAGTTGAAAAAATATTAAAATATTGTGCAATACATTTATTTTTTTCCTACAAGGAAGATAATTTCAGATATTTTAAACAGCAGTACACCAGTTCTTTGAGCCACGTGGTCTGAGGAATAATAAATGGACGTAAAGGAAGGGGGGGTGTGCTTGCAGATGCATGCTTCTGTCATTGAGTGCTGGAAGTTTCACATGTGTATAGCTGTAAATATGAACTTTTGAGTTTTGGTGCCCTCATTTTGCACATTTTTTTCTTCCTTTCCCCCACCCTTACAGAGCAACTTTGCAGATGGCCGTTTGCAATCCCATTATAAATCAGGCTTAGTGCAGAAGGGTTTATATATTCAGGCTAAGTACCAGCGGTTACGTTCTGTTGGTGTAAGGGGATTTGCCACTAATAAATTCAGAGATGGATTTTTGAGGAAAGAAAAGGTAAGTTGGATTAATTTATTTTTCACTAAGCCATTTGTAAAATATGCATATTCATAAGATCCATTTTGATTTTTAAATCTCCATGGAATAACTTGGATGGGATTTTCTGGGATATTGGCTCTTTGTACTTCACTGGCAAACTTGACTGTGCACTCTTGTTTCCTCCCTGTTTATTCTATGGAAACTTGCTGAAACTTGCTTTGGGTAACTGCAAATCAAAGATGGCCTCTGAGATTCTGTGGTTGCTTCTGTTTCAGTATTTTTTCCTCTAGCTCAGCTGATCTCTCTTCCTACTTACAGGACCAGAAGTTGTCCCTTTGTGCAACAAAATATTCTGTCCTGTTAAATCTAAGAGAAGGATATGAATTATTTTTTTAATACATCTGTGTGCTTCTCCTTTTTATGTTACCATAATTATGTGCTTTCAAGTATGCACTCGGGTGCTGCTCTGAACAAAACTTCCTGCACAATATAATGTCTTGTGTAAAATGGTTTGGTGAGCTTAAACTGAAATGGGCACATCTGATTTATGGTGTTTTGATTTGCCGAATGTATGAGCCAAGAATAATCTTGAACTGCAGAAGAACTTTTGAACCCTATAAAATATTGTGGCTTTTGTGACAATCAGTAGTTAAAACTAAGTATATCCTTTATTAGAATTGATCAAAGTAGTATGAAGTTACTTGTGACATCAGGGGATTGGATTAGGTGACCTACATAGCCCCTTGCAGTTCTGTGCTCTATGCGAGTTTTTGTTTTGTAACTCTGTGTCCATCCAGCTACAAGTAAATACACTTGAATAAATAAGCATTTGTAGTTGGATTAGAGTTTAGCTCTTGGAGCACAGAAGCATCTTAAAGCACAGGTTCTTACAGCTGTTCACAGAACTTCTCAAGTTTACAACCCAGTGGGCAGAAATAAAAGCCCCCAGAACCCCTTAAGGAAACACATGTGAAAAACAAACCAAACCAAAAAAACAAACAAAAACCTCCCAACCTTCAGAAAGAAAACCATGCACTTGAAGTTAGCTAAAGAGAGCACTTGTTAATGAAGTATTTGGGCAAACATCTCTTGTATTTGCATGGGCTCTGAGAAGTATTGTCTCTGAAGGCTAATATGAATTGGAATTAGTGGAAAATAGGAGAAAGATGTCTTCCCCCCCCCAAATTACAACCTTGCAAAACGGGTATAAAAGTGTTACAATTTTGTTGTAGTGACCTATTGCCAATAATTTCCAGTGTTCTATAATTGGCAGTTAAAATTCTTGTCTGGAACCTATAAACCATACTTAAAACATTTGGGCTACTAGATACTATGATTTGAATCAGAGAATCATCAATGAGTTCTGAATTTTATTTTTTTTAGGCCTGATGAATTGGAGTGTGTCTGAGTTAAAGTAAGATAAATCCTGAAGTGTGACAACCATATTGTTAACTGTATACTGTTTGCTGATTGGCTGATTCCTAAAAACCAAAACTGTTCCTGAAATTGTAGCATTTTGGCTATTGTAATGATAAAACTTGTCAAGATCTGTTAAACAGGCCTGAACATCTTTATTTCACTTTATTTCATTTGAAATAATAATGCTGCATATGTATCTTCTAAGGTACAGTCTTTATAATTGTTCTTTTTGAATCCATAATTGAAAGAATCTTTTCTTTTACATACAGTACTTAGGCAGTTTGGGAGGGTTTTTCTGCTATTACAACTGACAGTAATGATTTTTTTTTTTCCTCTCTGTAGGGAAATCTAAATATTGCAACAGAAACCTGAACTGAGCTGAGATCCTGAAGTTGAACCAGCTAACACAGCAAAGGGAGCATCTGTTCAGTTTTGACAACTTTCTCAAGACTTAAAATAGGATAAAGGAACTAACGCTGTAACTTTCTTGATTAAAAAATAACTTTATTTTGAATGCTGCAGAACTTTTTTACAGTTTTAATAATTGCTTTTAAAGTACAGTATTCAACTGAAACATCGTATTATGTACCTTTAGTTCTGTTTGCATACCAGTCTCAAGTAAGGAAGTCATTGAAGGGAGTCTTATTTATTGAATACTTTTTCTCTAAGCATGATGTTACAGATGGAACTTGAGTTGTTTTACCTAGAGGTTTATATGTTGAAAGTTTATTGCTAATGTAATAATAAAAAGAAAAAAAAAAGTGCCTGAATTGTTTGGTAATAGCACATTAGCTCAGGATTTTCCAATTAATGACCTTTTAGGTTGTGCAATAGATTTTACACCTCTGTTCAGTCATTTCCATAAAACAGTATTTTGTATTACTTTGGATTAATAATATACGTGAGTTTCTGATGTGTATATACATTTGTAAATTGTTAGAATGTTGGGTCAACTTTCAGCATCTGATTAAAATTAATGGTAACAGGCAGGTATGGAAAGCACTATATATAGTGGTAGCTTATAACTGCACTGAAAGCATGCTTGGGTTTGTTAGAAGATGAGTTGGTCTTCATTCAAAATTATTCTGTCTCATATTTTGGTGTATGAGATTCCTGACCAAGCCACATACTCTCTGATCTTTTTTATCATAAATGACTTGGTGATTTTGTGAGTTCTAAAATTGAGGCCTGAAGTATTAAATTACAAGAAAAAAAAATGTAAGTTTTTGAAAGCATGTCTTCTAACAAAGAAATTGTTCATAATTGAAACTGCTTTAAATGCAGATAGCTGGTGATTTTGTTCAGAATGATTCTCTGAAGTTTACCATACTGCAGTATTGTTAGGCTGTGTGCAAAACTCAAATAGCCAGACCTGTTTCATAAGCAGCTATAAACAGTATTGTGTTTATTTCCTGTTTATAGCCTTTGCCTTAATTCATTATCTATGGTGGGGTTGTGTGTATGTATTGCAGATTTGTTTGGACTTCTTATTGACAGTAAACTAAAGATGCATAGCATGTAGTCTTAACAGACTTTCTTTTTCAAGAAAAAGGTTGTTCACAATATCCTCAATACATGCAGGCAGATGTATTCCCATGTAGAGTGCAGGCTAGCCTCTGTTGTGGCTGGCAGACCAGAATTCCAGTTCTGGCTTAGAGGTATGGTCGTGGAACAGGAAATTTGGTTTTTTGGGTGGAAAGCCAGGATGTGATTTCTGCATGCTTGTAATGTTTTTTTCCACAATGCCTTCAGTAGAGAGACTGTTTGAAAATGTAGGTATGGTTCAGAACAGCTAAGATTACTGTGACTTGAGCTCTTCAATTCATGAATGTTCTGCTTAGCATTCATAGGGAATAAGGCAGGAAGTGTGCAACATTCATTGATGTCATGGACATTCAATGATAACAGATGGTTTGTTTCTAAAACACAGGTTTTTAATTTAAATAACAATCATTAATAATTTAACTCGTTTTTCAGTAACTTTGACATGCATAGACAAAATGGGAAGTGGAAGGGAAGGAGCTCCCTGGACAAATAGAGGCAGGCAACCTTCTGCAGATAAGAAAGTAGTTTTTTACTTAATGCTGTCAGTGATGAATCTGGCACAGTCATCCCGTGTAGATTTACTGGGAGATAAAAATAAGGAACTGAAACAACAGGTTAAATGAGTCAACCCAAAGCAAATGTGGAGTAGCTGCAGTTCTGATCAGGCTGCTGGCAGGGGAGTGCTGCACGTGCCCTGCTGAGGGGGCAGGTTTACCCTGAAGCCAACAAGTCCTTCACACTGCTCTGAATGTGCACTGTAAAAGATGTGAGAAATGAGACTGTATGATATAGGACAAACTACTGAGGCTATATTCTCTTATTCAATAGGATGCTACTGTGTCTGTAAGCCTCCTGCAGTGTTCTTATTAAATTCTGGAAGAGAACTCTGTTGAGCAAATGAGAAAAGTGGATACATGAAGAAACTTCTGACATGGTAGTTTTGCTAACACTGTTTGGAAGTAATGCTGGAGTAGTCAGACTTCAGTCAGTTAATGCTGCTTTAACCAGGTTTCAACATGTAACTGACTCCTGATTTTGTGCTTTATTTTATCTATGCATGGTTAGATATCTCTAATTTGTACTTTACAGTTTAGCTTTGAATTTATTTCTACAACTGTGAACAACATATTGCAAAAAAAATTTGTGGTTTTTTGACTTGTTTGCTGACTTTAGTCCCCCCCACCCCTTGGTCCTAAGATGAATGTCATATGAAATGTAGTCACTGTTTCAGTTGGTTCCTCTTTTGTATGATACCATTTGCTCAAATCGCATTCTTTACCAATATTTTTACTTAAGTAGTTTTGGATTCTGTCATGATAAAACCTCTTACATCTAAAAAATGCACACAAAAATAATGAATTTTATAAAAATTCATGGCTTAAAAGCTAGAAGTGTCTGCTCTATGATATGATGTGAGATATTGCTATGTAGATTTATCTTTGTGAATTACAGAGACTAGTGTGTATATACTCATACCCAATTCAGCTTGTTTATTGTTTTAGCACAGAAAATTCTGTTGTACTGGAATACAATGTTTGGTTGAGGGCAATGTATTGAACTTACTGTTTGGGTTGTGAAGGCACAAGAAAAAGGGTTAAGTGAAGAAAGGTCAATTTACTTGAATAACCTGGTGCCTTTCAGTGTTGTGACTGTAATGTAGAAAACACATGTACAAAAACTTAAGTACATTGCATTCTCTCTAGTGGGAGCATGGACTGATAACAGTTCTTGTTAAAATAGCTGTTTACTTTAAATAGGTGTGTAAGCCTCTGTAGGAAAACAGTGACTCATTTGTAAAGTCTGTCACTGTTTGCATTGGAAGGGCAAGTTAAAAATGTGATTGTCTTAAGAGCTTTCTAGCTTTCTGTTTCATACTTTGAAAATACAAATGTGAATTGCCTTTGTTTTGTTTAGCTTGAAATGGCTGTTAAATGCTGTCATTTTCAGTCGTTCACATGTGAAATTTTATTTTTAATTGCTATCCAAAATGCAATGGGTTTAATATGACAAGAGTCTTCCTTTTAAGTGTCTAAAATACTGAGTTGCTATGATGTTAGCATTTATATTGCTGATTGATTTAATTTCTGCATAAATTGATTAGAATACTTATTTTACATTTGTGATGATTGAGTTCACAAGGTTAACAAAATTCTGGGGCTAGTAAGAAGCAACACATTGCAAGGTTTCTATAAGCCTGCCTTAACTCTAACAATTACCTGTTTGAAATCATTTTACCTGATGCATATAGATGGTCTTGAGACCTGAACGTAGCTGTCTCAGCTCAGGTAACTGATAGCAGAGGATAGGAGTAAATCCAGCTGATCAATCACCTACTGTGTAATGTTTACCTGCTCCCATCTTCCCTAGGGCCTCAGGCTGAAATGCTGAGTTTTCTTTAAGTGAACTTAGTTGCTTTAAAAACAGAACCAAACCCCAAGATTATGTTTTTGTGGCATTAAAGGCAGAGTTCTCAAAACTTGCTTGTCATGCATCAGAAGGTCATTTTCTGCCATGTCTGCAAAATGGATAATGAGAGTTGCTTGAAGAAGATGATAAAAGATCATAACAAAGAGACTGATTTCTCAGTATTCACCTTAGAAGACTGTAAATAGAGCGATTTCTTTTATTTCCTTGCTTTCCTAAAGGAAAGCTTTTCCCATACTGTGTTGAAACCCACCTCTTGCCTTTCTTTAAGCCTCTGAACAGCAATCTATAAAGTCCTTTATGGGAGAGCCCTCTAAAAGACAGACTTCAGACTTGCATCCTAATGAATCTGAAAAAAAAAGATGTTTCTGCACATAACTGACCCTTGACAGACTTCATTCCGTTGCTGCAGAATTTGAAGATAAGAAGTTCTTCAGCCTCCTTGTGAAGGAAAGAAAGAATAAAAGCCATTTCAAGATCTTTGAAAGCCTCCTTATGACACTTGACTCCCTAACAGACCTTAAGGATAGCCATGAACATTTAAATGTGTTCTGTTTTGAGCTTTGTGAGCATTATTTTTCAGTGTCGAGATCAGAGAAAACTTGTCATTACACCTGCCCCTTCCTTCCATGCCTGGTGGTTTTTGTTGGAGGGATTTTGAGTAGGTATTTCGCCACATGGTTTAATAGCCTGCCCCTTTTAATGCAGTTTTCTTCTGTTCACTGTTCATCGCTCTGAATTTTGTCTAAGTAGTCTAAATCTCATGTTGTCTTTTTAATATTTCATTTTCTGTAAATAATGTAGTAGATGGCTTTCATTTTGTGGCTGGCTTCTCATGTCTTTAGTATTGAGGGGAAGAGGCAGTGGAAACAGTTGTTGTTCGAGTATGTTCTTCAAGGAATAAAAAAAAGCCTCATTGTTTTGTTTTAAGAATAGCAGAAATTTTTACTCCCAGTTGAATGAGGGGAACTAATGTCCACTTCTAAGGAATAGATTGTTGATGTTATTTATACTGTAGTTTCTCAAGGACTGTCTAATGTGTGTATGTGTACATGTATGTGCACATGGAAACACACTGTTAGAGAAGCCTTTAATGTAATTATTTGTAAGTGTGGATAAGACATGACATTTTTAAACTACTGAAGCTGGAGTTAAATGCAGATGCATTTTAAGTCTGTAGTCTTGAGTCCACAACGGTGCTTTTGACAATGTTACCCCGTATCTAAAAGCCTCGTTCATAAGGATATATAGTAAAATGTAGGTATGTTTATATGTATGTTTAACATAGTTTATATAAAATAAATGTAAATTTTGTTTCTACAGACAATAAATGTTTTCATGAAATTTTTACTTATAAATAATTCAGTGATTTGATTTAGTAGTTATTAATGCTTGGTGTAATTTTCAGGGTAAAAAGAAAAGTTTTTTTTCCAAATCTCTTGTGTAGGCAGTGAAAAAGTACAAAAATGTTATTATATTTTGTTAGTGGCAGTTTTTTGTTTTCATACACAAATTAACTATCTGAGGTTAGAACAGGCTGGTTTTGCTTACTCTTCCATTAATAATCAAGGTGCTCGTGCCGTAAAATGTTACCTATGCTGTAATACCAGCTGCCTTTTTTCTTTTTTTTTAAATCCGCTCTTCTCCTCTGCTGCTATTGTAGGTTTTTTCCCAGGGTCTTTACCTGTGGGAAAACGTNAGGCAGTGAAAAAGTACAAAAATGTTATTATATTTTGTTAGTGGCAGTTTTTTGTTTTCATACACAAATTAACTATCTGAGGTTAGAACAGGCTGGTTTTGCTTACTCTTCCATTAATAATCAAGGTGCTCGTGCCGTAAAATGTTACCTATGCTGTAATACCAGCTGCCTTTTTTCTTTTTTTTTAAATCCGCTCTGCTCCTCTGCTGCTATTGTAGGTTTTTTCCCAGGGTCTTTACCTGTGGGAAAACGTGCCTGTGCAGAAGCCTCCCCACCCTCCTTCCGTGCCTTTCTGTCCAGACGTGCTACCGCCGTGTGCCCATTGCCACTGGAGCAGGGGTTTCGCATCCTGCTGCAGAACGAACAATCCATGCTCCTGTGCGACGCTGCTCTTTTTAGTGGAACGTCAGCACTACTCCCAAGGCATCTTCATCTTCCCCGTTTGTCTTCTCTTCCTTCCCTGCTCCTAAACCCAAACCTGGAGCGCTGTGTGCGGGGAAGGTGGGCCGGGCACCGACGAGGAGCACCTGCGGCGCTGCCGGTGCGTTTCCCAGTCCCGCTGAAAGCAGAGCCCGGGGGCAGGGCAGGGCAGGGCCGGGCCGGGCCGGGCAGGGCAGGGCAGGGCAGGGCGGGGCGGGCTGCCCGGGGCCTGGGGCGGACGGGGCGGGTGCGGCGCAGGAGTGCGCGGTTCGGTGCCTGTCCCGCCGCCCGGGAGCGCTCTCCATCCTGCCCCAGCGCCCAGCGAGGACGCGCCCCGTCCCCTCCCCGTGCCCGAGGAGTCCTGCCCCGAGAGGGAGGGAGCCACCCCGCTCTCTGCCGCCCCTGCCCCCGCCGGGACCGCGGCGCGGCTCCGCTTCCTGCCGCCCTCCCCGCCCTCGTCTCCCGCCGGCCG
>VYXF01002215.1:1055643-1108182 GCA_013397295.1 Polioptila caerulea
GTGCCCAGACCCCCGCCGCCCGCTTCGCTCACGGCGGCGGAAATGCGGTCGGACTGTGGGGGAACCTAAGAGCAGCATCGCAGAAACGACTGAATATAATGCGTTATGTGGGAAGACATTTTACACAATTTCACCTGTTGTAATACAGTGACGTTGGCAATATAATAGGAAATAAATCGTCCCTTTGTTCTTTGCGAGGTTAGTCTGCGGGGTGCTATGGGAGCGATGCGCAGCTGCTCTACCTGTGTGTTACCAGATTAAGCACAAGCTTTTTGCTATTGACTTTTAGTTAGTTCTCCCGTTCGGCTGAGATGGGTTCATCCGTGTGCAGCTCGTTCGGCCCTATTGATCGGGCTGAGCTCCACGCTGCTCGCAGCAGGCCGGCATCCCAGGCTGCCGCGGGTAATTGGGGGCATTGGAGGAGTCCTGTTCGGGCTGGTTTGCCCGCTCACTGACACAGCTCTCAACTTCTGTCTCCTGTCACAACAGATAAGACTTTGAACATAGTGTTCTACTGAGACGTAGGGTTTGTAACTGCTGAATGGAGCAGAATCTGTACACAGTAAGGCACGTCATAGGAAATAATTTTTTTTACATCTATTTTGGTTTCTTATCCTCTTCCCATGTATTTATTTCTGACTAACTTTGTATTGTGATACAATAAGAATTTTCTGATTTCAATTTTACTCCATAGTCCAAATATTAGCCTTCATGGTCCCAAAGATTAAGTAAAGCAATGAAGAGCCAATGAAGTAATTTGCATTGATAGAGCTCTAGGAAGGTCTTTAATACAGTAAAGGCCATATTTTTTATTTTTACTCACCCATCCCTCTCCTGGGCAGTGATCCTACACATCTGGCTTCTTTAAAGCTCATTTGGATGATGAGTTTCCCAAATTATCATGATGCAGTCATACTTTGCTTTGCAAAATGGGAGTGGAGGGAAGGTAGATATGATTTAATTGTTGTTCGTAACTTTAAATCGTGATTCTCATAGTTTACAAACAAATAGAATAATTGTGCAAGGAGGTGAAGATATGCATGGTATGAAAGTAAAATCCTTCTAGAAGATATCACATGAAAGCAGCTTTATTAAAAACATTTTTAACATAGTTAGCATTTTTGTAAGGTATCTCAGATGCAGAAGAGAATAGGTGAATTCTTTGTCTACTACACTGTTAGTATTCCTAATGTTTTATTTTTAGATAAGTTGTGTGCCTTCTTATATTAACCATTTTTATTTTCTGTGTGGCACTGCTGAGTGTTTTTAGCCCAATCCTGTGCATGTATATACATGGGTGTATGTTATACATACCTGTATACTGAAATTCAGTGCTTTTTTACAGCACACACCCCAAACCTTACAAGAAATACTTTGTGTAATTGATGTTTTATGAGCTCTTCTATGTCATTATAGGCAGAGTACATTCATTTACACTTGGAGTGGACTTCTCAGGAGAGCTGAGTGAAATAATGGTGTTGGTTCTCTACAACATAAAAACGGCAAAGATCTTAAAGTGATCATGAAGGCAGTGAAACAAGCATGTTCACCCTCCTTAAATGTTTGAGAAGTGAAGATGTGGTGTTTTGTGGGGACTTGTGTGTGCGTGTGGGTTGTTTGTTTGCTATTCCTTTTGGGTTTGTTTTGTTCTGTTTTTATTTTGAAACTACTTCGTGTATGGTCAGGGAGCTCGGTCTCAGCTGCAGGAGCATGGGGTGTCCACACATCAGAATGTCCTCCTGAAGCTGAAGGTGCAGAAAACAAAGTAGATATGGGGAAACCTGGTTTGAAATGTACTGCTTATCAAATTTAGAAAATGCAAGATTAGAAGTGTGATTCTAGAGAGCAGTGTTTAACTGCATCCTCACAAAGCAGCTGTGTGGCTCCTGTCAGCTGAGACACACCTCCCAACTTCTGCAGTAAATGAAGGAAAATCCTTTCTTCTGCTGTGCAGTCTTTGCTCTTGTTCACAGAGCAGCCAGTGGAGTGCATTGAATGAGGTGTGGGTCCTGTATAATAACATTGCAATGAAGCTGTGCAGCTGAAGCCTTCCCCACAGTGCTTAAACAGTTTCTTCATCCATAGTTTTTCATCTAAATGTCTTTCAAGGTATTGTTAAAGCTCTGCTGTTTGAAAAAGGCAAGAGAGGAAACGCTGCTTTTATTTTTGTGAAATCACATTGACCACCTCTGCTGCCATTATGGTTGGGAGTTTGGATCCAGAGAGAGTCTTGTGCCCTTTGAACCAGTTAGATTACTTACATGGACAGACAGCTGTTGTCTGTCTGGTTTTACATAATTGGCTGAGAAAGGTGCTTTGCTGTGGAATACTGCAGCTAGTTTGTACACACCAGAGGAATGTTACACCAAGAAGTAATGCAATCAAAAGAATTCAGTCTATGTGAGAGTGTGGTAATTCCATACTAGTTGCAATCCCTTTTTCTGTTTTTACCTTTCTTAATTATTTTTTTTTTCATTTTCTTAATTCTCCTCTATCCCCCGCCCTCCACTTTCTCCCTCCTCTGTTTCTCTTTACATGTCTCAGAGGTGCTGCTTCCTCTGCCTTCCTCTCTCTTATCACAGCATCAACAGAGGGAGTGCTCTGAGCACATTTCCTGCGTGTGGGGCCAGGCTGACCTCCAGCACCAGAGCTGTGCCCACATCCAAACTTCTGCCTGGCCCCGTGGTGACACCTGGAGGGTGCTCACTGCAGCAGGAGCCCTGGGGAGTGCAGCTGGTGAACTCCAGCCACTCTCTGCCCCCGTCTAAAACAATGATGGTCTGAGGCCTGAGCTTGGCAGAAGTTGTACACATCACTCACAGAGGATGGTAGGTGTGCTTGTGGCTGCCTTTCCAAAATGGTGGAGATATGGGACCCTTTCAGTAAAACAGCGGTAAGATTTTAAAAATAAAAATAGTATTCATCATTCTAGTCACCCTAAAAGGCAGAACAGTTTCAGCTGAATAAGGAAAAGTAATAAGAAAGATGATTAGCATTTTTCACTTGGATTTCGTTTTAAAAGTAAGATTTTAAGCACTTTGTAGGGAAAATTTTGTGTAAAAATCCTCCTAACTTGTAAAACGTCTTTATTCTCCTCACAGAGGGTGTTACTGATTTTAATTTTTTGTGGTCATTGGTAGGTTTCTTTAAGAAGGCAGCAGCATTGGAGCTGTTCAACATCACATGTCCAGTGGTTTGGTGACATTATATAGACATTGTATACATTATTATACAATTTGTAATTATATACATTATTATACAATGGCTTATAGTCTGAGTTCCAGTGGAATTTTAATAAACTGTAATAAAATATTTTCAGTAACCTCTATAAAGTTTCATTTAAAAATAGCTAGGGTGAAGCTTTCTTTTCCTAGGAATAAAGACACGATGACATTCCTGTCATAAAAGGCTGTCAGAGTTGCCTTCTAAATTGATCAAGATAGGGGTTGGAAATCAAGAAATAGAAAAATATGTAAATATGTGTGTATATGTAAAAGATTATGCTCCTTTGCAGTAGCTCTCCTTCCTCAGACTCTCCATTAGAGTTGGTTTGTTATATTAACTGTTGCTTTTAACTCAGGAAGAAAGAGCATAATACTTAAAAGAGATGGTTTCTTAAAAGAGCAGAATTCTTGCTTGGTTTTGTGCTAATCAAAGATTCATATGTAGAAAATTAGAATAGAGCTGCTAGAAAAGGTGGTTTTTCTCTGCCTGGGTATAAGGAAGCAATGTAATGAGCATGTAGTAGTAACAATATAATGTAATAAAACACTTCATTATAAATAATCAGTTTTCTTTTGATATGAATGCTGAGTGCATACATATTTCTGTTTAAACTGCTACTGATGTAATATATAAAATTCATCACAATTTATCTCTGATGTTATTAAGACTGCTTATTTTGTAATTGTTATTCACTGGATGTTAGAGGATGTTTTAAGAATACTGCTGGTATATCAGAATTTGTATAGGAGATCAGTGTTGACCTTGTAGATAATGCATTGACTCCTTCACTGCTTATAGGGGAAGGGTCACATGTTAGGAGAAGAAAAAGGAGAGCTTAGAAATGTGAAATGAGCAGCTGAAATTTCAGGTCTGATGTGTTAGAGGTCACTGACATGCTGCAAGCAGGTTAGCCCTGATGAGATCAAAGGAGTGAAAACAGCTGCAGAGATGGTATCAGTTGTTTTGCTCTGATCCTGCTGGTATAGAGCAAGCTTATAAAAAATGATGATGGATTTTGTATGGTTCCTATCTGTGTGGTTTTTAAAGTCCTGGACCAGGCAGCGGATGTTTTCCCTTGATGCAAAAGCAGGAAGTAGCTGCAGGGCATATCTACATTCTGTACACTCAGGAATGATGAAAGAATATATTAGGGGGAGGGGAATGAGAGAGGAGGTGAATATCAAGATTCAGTAATTCAGCTAATGCAAAAGTAATTGCTGACATTCTACTTCACACTGGGAGGAAATGCAATAAAAGCTTGAAGTCCCTGTGTGTGAGAGAATATGCAAATACTACAGTTCAGTAGTCGTGGATTGTATTACCAAATGAAGTTGTCTTTCCCCTCCTTTTTCTTATTGATAACTGAGAAACATCAGTAGAAAGCAGCTCCTGAGAATGCAGTGGTAAATCCACATAAAGGCTGTGTGGTGAGATGACTGTTGCAAGGTCTTGGCTGTGCTTGTTCCTAACATAAGTTTGCCTTAGAGAACGGAGCATCCTGTAGGACAAGCAGTGAAAGGGGAAAAGATGTCTCTGTTCCCAGTCTTACAGCAGTTTGTATTACAGTGGGAGTGTTGCTGAGAATTTGTGCTTCTGATTTGGTGTGAAGAATTGTGTAGAGTTGAGGATCAGAAATAATGTCTGTGCTGAAAAAATTCTCTTTAGCAACAAAGAGAATGCATTATAGAAAGCTGAGCATTTATACAAGGAAAATATCCCTAACTTCTGATTAATCTGTAGTGTCAGTATAAAGAGGTGTCTTTTGAACTCTGCCTTTGAATTTCATTAGGAGTATTGTACAGAAGGAAAAAGTTCCTCTTTATCTCATTCTCTGTCTTTCATACTGTGAAGCTAAATCACTTCTGACAATTGAAACCCACTCACACCAAAACCAGTGTAAGTCTATTCATTTATTTGAAGATCAAAGTCAGCATTGGTGCACAGCTCCCCAGGGAACTAATGCTTTTTTGAAATTGTCAATATAGATTTATTGTATGTGTTGCAAGTCAAGGCCCTATTAGACTAGATCTAGATCTTTAAAGGTCCCTCCCAACCCAAAGCATTCAAAATTATCTATCAATATTTAATAAACTTTCAGTGGCCACACTGCTTGTATTTAAAAATTAAGTGGTTTATGTCCCACAGGTAATTTGTAATTAATGAATTTTGTGACTTAGATTTAAAAAAAAAACAACTCACCTAAAACAAGCAAACAAAAAAACCACCCATGCAAAATGGGAATCCTCATAACATGTTGTGTTCTCTACTTGTTATTTCCAAGACATTGCTTGTTACCTTAAAAAGCAACATATTGGTGCTTTTTATTGATAGCAAGGTCTCAAAACAAACACACACAAAAGTCACTTCAGGGTGTTTTCCTGCTTGTTTTAGGTTGGTTTTGTGGGAAGAAGTTCTTGGAGGTCAGTGCAACTGCTGATGCTGTATGGACTACTTTATGTGTAGCCCTGTCTTTCCCCATGAGCTGGATTTATAAAGGTTTTCTTTAGAGGTAGCAGCAGTATCAGAGTATAAGTGTACACATACAGAACTTTTCATTTTTGAGCCGACTGTAAAGCCATTCTTTGAGAACTTTCATGTCAGGTTTAAGTTAAGTATGTTCTCTATCTGGTTGCTGATTCATCCTCACCACTGGCAAAAAAACATTTTTCATACTCTGGTAACTTGGCAGAGTAGATTTTTTTTTCTTGATAGGCTTGTGCAGCATTGAAAATTTTCTGTCCTTGTGACAGATGTAAAACTGGCAAACAGCAAGACCTCAGCTTAATTTTTCAGTGTTTTTCTCATTCCTGCTGCTCTCTCTGTGAGGTCTCACTGTGCTCTTATTGAGCTGTTAGTGCTCCTCTATTTCCCACTGTCAAAGGGCAGACCAGAGATTCCAAACTGTGCCCAGAAAAAGATGCCTTTATTTAGAGGTTTTGTTACAGCAAGGTTTAAAAAACTTCTCTGCTGTTAAATTTGGACTGCTTATAAAAAAAATTTCCCTTGTGTTTCCAAATGTTAGGATTAGCGGCTTGCTTTGGAAGAGTGGTGATTCTTATTTATAAACAATATTTCAGTGTTTTGTTGATGAAGATTGGCTACTGCAGTACTTTTCTTTTTTGTTATTCATTTCTTATGAACATGTCTTTATTGTCATCAACAGTTTTATGGAAAAATATCCTATCGAAACCTTTCACTCTAGACCAGATCACCTTTATTTCCCATGAAATAGCCTGGTTACAGTTCACTGAAATTGCAGAGCTGCCATTTTCATTGAATACAAATATCCAACTTTTCTGCTTAAACTATCGCTAAAAAGAAACGCACAAAAACCTACACAAGGCAGTCAAAATACCTCCAACAATGCCTGCAAAAAAAAATTTTTAAACCTAACCCTAAAGGAACCTTTGTTCCCATCAGACTTTAAATGGCTGGGCAAAAGGAAGGGAGTGCAGAGAGTGAAAGCCTCCCAGTAAAGGCTGAGCTTGAGCCTTGCCTTGAGTGCACAATCCAGCAGGTTGTGAGAGTGGGAATTCCTGAACACCCGAGAGTGAGCAGCAGTGCTTCCAGGCAGGTCCTGCTGGCAGGGAAGACAAAATTGCAAATAAAATGAAAAATTAAATGAGTTCATTTTAGTTCATACTNCGTCCTGCTGGCAGGGAAGCCAAAATTGCACCGTGTCAAGGCAGGCCTGGTAGTAAGAAATGCTTGTAACTTGCTAATAAAATGAAAAATTAAATGAGTTCATTTTAGTTCATACTAAGGGGAATAAAAAAAGTCTCTACAAATTTATAATTCCTCATGATATTAAAGTTTTTTTTTTTGATGGCATGTGCTACACCTTATTGGATTTTAGTTTTTGTTCAGAGAAACATCAGGGTGCTGAGAGTTGTGGAGAACACCAGCTTGGTAGCTTACAAGCTTTTCTTTTTTATATCTATATTTTTAGATTGCATGAGGGAAAGAAAAGGGTAATCACTATGCAATCTTGAAATCTAGATTTGGCTGAGACTTAACTATTGATATTGAAGTTAAACAGTTAAACATGTTCAACTAGTAGTTTCGAAGTTTGATAGGCTTTTGTGCTTTTATTGCACTTTTTAATGAATATGGTAACATTTAAGTTAAATCTCATTTTAAGATTCTAAGCCATTTGCCGAACTGAGCTCATCATGTAACTAGTTCAGTCGTTAATCTGAGTCTGATACTAGATTACTTTTAATCTTGATTCATTGTTAATTGCTGTATCCTCCACGTTGGAAATGTGTTCTTTGTAGCTATTTTGTTAGTAACTTGAACAACAAAGTTAATTTTCCAGGTGACAAAAAACTAACTATTTTGGGGATTATGTTCTCTCTTAACTAGTTAGCTTGTAGATTTGACCAGCTCCTCAGTTGCTTCTTTCTTTGGAGTAGTCTATGTCTGGTAGATCACAGTGGGTCAAGTTTATCTATCTGTATAGAACTGCATCATAGAGGTAACCTGTGCTTAATCAAGGGATTTGTGTGTATAGTTAGTCCAGGGTGGTTAACTGCTGTTTCACTGATGAGAGGTTTGCTTAATAAGTAAAATCCTTCCCTGTCTTCTTCCTTGCTTGGCTGAGTGTGCGATGAAAAGAGATTTTTCCTTGAACATGCAACTAATTTGTACAAGTAAGATCAGCTCTTTCTGTTGCAAGAAACAACCTTTCAACTGAGAGAAAAATCTTCCTGCTGCTGTTGCTGTCATCTTTGGTTACAATTGTTTTTAATCTTCATCTTCCTGGACAGCTGCTATTTCCTCCTTCATCCAGTAATCTCTTTTAAAATGGGAAAACCCTTTATTTTCTTTGAAACTTAATACAAAAGTCCCTTGTATCTGCTGATCGTTTCATTCATCAGATACCTTGATTTAGCTTCATTTGAAATTGTAGAAATGCACTTGTCAGTTTTGCTTTGACCACTGAGGTCAGTTTGAATGGTCTTTGTTCTGTCAGCTCATACTGCCCTTCAGAATTGCTCACTTTGATTTGCATTAACCATGCTACTTAATTTAAAGGCTACAATTTCTGTGTGTGAAGCACCTACAAATAGTGCTTTTAACTAGCTGACATCTCCATTATCTGACTGAGGTTTGTGGAAGATTAAGATAAGATACCGTCTAGTTCCTGATGCACTATCTTCTGACAATTCAAAGTTGTCTGCTCTGCTTCTGGAATCGTGAGACATCTATTAATATGTATTCCTCTGCAGTGTATTTGATAGTTTGTTCACAGTTGTGAAGAAAACATTCTTGTTTGTTCCTGTGTGTTTCTCCTTCCTTCACCTCATTCTGTCAGAAAGCAGTTGCACTTCTTCTCATCACTTACAGAAGTACATGTGTGCTTCTTTCCCTTTGTAGGTTGTGTTGTTTTGTTGCTTTGGGTTCATCTGTTGTGGTGGTTTTTGATTGTTGATTTTTTTTTTTCTTTTTAAAATAAATCTACATTATAGTTTCTCAGCTGTTTCTCAGGAAAGATGTTCTTCAACCATTTTTTTTTGTCTGTTCACATGCCTGATGCTCCTTCTTTTCTTGTGCACTTCCTTCAAATTCATCTTTCCTTCTCTTTGAGCTGTCTTTCAAATGTACTGCTTCCCTTTCTAGAAAGCTTTCTTATGTATTTCACTTACAGAGTCTCAAAATTCCCTAAATTAAAATGCAAAGATACACAGAAATCTGAAGGCAATCTGTTGTAGAATGCAGCACAATTGTAGGTGATCCTTTATACATTTTATTTGAAATTAGGGACAGAAGAAACCTTTGTCTGGATTCCCATAAATATGATGTCAAGAAGGATTGACTGTATTTTAGAGACTATCGCTTTAATCTGCAAAGTTTTTTCAGAGTTGAAATTGGTACCCTGGAATAATGCTGAGGTGTGTGTTGCATATTGTGTTTTGCCAGCCACATTTTTGATATTTTCTGATGGAAGAGTGGTGCCTCTGGTATGTGGAGTAAAACAGATTGTGGAAGTTGGAAATGCCAAATACTGAAGTTCCAATGATTTTTTAGTTTGGAGAACTTAAAAGCAGGATGTTGCTATTTTAAGTCGAATTTCAGTTCCTGTCTGTTCATGTCTGTCAGTGTCTCTCTTGAACCAAAACCAAGGAGCTGATGTAAATGCAGCCTTGTAGGCAGAGAAATTGAATGTAAGATACAGTCTTTGTCTCTCCAGACCCTCTGAAATCTACAATTAATTTTGACTTCTGATTTCCTTAAGAGTTTATACCACTCAAAATCAGGAAAAGTCATTAGAAGATTCTTTATGGGGATGGAGTCCAGGAACCTTTTCTTAGATGGAAAAGTAGAGCTTTCCCCTTAGCCTCAGAAGTGCTCCAGGTAGAAAACATTCAGTGACCACCTTATTTCTGTCCTCTCTAGTTCTCTTGGGTGTATGGTTTCACCTGCCTGTTGCCTCCTGGGTGCTGCAGAAAGATTCTGTGCCAGCTCCTGAGGAAGTTCTACTTGTCTTGAGGAGAATCTGTCTTCTTGTTTCTTCCTTGGCCACAGGCTTTGTTCTGTTCCAGACAGTACCAGTGTTGGTTACTGGGGTGGGTGAGAGGAGGAGGTTGTCAGAAGAATAACTGCTTATAAAACAATAAGGTTTATTGCCTCTGTTTGTTTGCTTGGGTTCCACAAAGCTCCATCCTGCTGCTTTCTCCCCCTTTTCCCACCATCCCCAGAGCAGCAATGGGTTCCTCTGTCTAAATGCTGGCTGTTGTTTGTGCTTTGACTCTGTGCAGCTCGGCTGAGCATTCCCATTGAACCAGCACACAGTGGCTCAGATTCCCTTTTGGAACAACACTGTCACCAGGTCACAAGCTGTTCTGGCTCACAATGAAAGTCAGGGATAAGCTTTCAGATGTACATCTTTGGCTTGCATCAGGTTTTGCTTTCAGGATTGTTCTTCTTAAGAGGAGCTCTGTGCAGGGTCTCCCTTTTGGAGGATTTTTCTCATCATAAGAGTTAAAGAGGATCCCTTGGAAGGAAGAGCGTGTTTTTTGAGGTGGAGAAGACTTCTTGAGACCCTCAACCTGCTACCAGAGTTACCTGCTCAAAGAGCTGTCTTCTACTTGCAGCATAATCTTTGCTTTCTGAAAGGCTTTGCCTTGTTCAAAATCAAGAGAATTTCTCAAAATAAAACTAAATAAAAATAAAACTAAAAAATGTTAATGCAAGTGCCTCATTGCCCAGGCCTAAAATTGACACATGGGATTTTGAAAAGCACCATTAAAACAAAACAGAGCAGTTAATGCCTCTGATGTGGATTTTTGTTCATAAAAGAAAAAAAAAAGTGTTAGTTTGAATTCCATTTATTGTGACATCCAGAAAACATTACCTGCAGAAACGGATTTGAGCTGAGAAAACATAGGCATTAAAGATACTATCAAAAACTTAGTACTCCAGAATTACATCCTGAAATCTAAAATTGAAATTTGGAAGTTTTTTAATGCACAGAAGCTGACACATGTTATCTGATATAATAGTGAAGTTTTTCCCAGGATTGTCTGGAACTTGTGAATTCATATATGCAGTAATTTCTAAAACAGCTTTTTTTTTCAGTCCTATTGTTCTTACCACAGTTTGAAGGAGAATAAAAGAATCTGATGTTAAAAGAGGAGTTGCTAAGGGTCATGACCAGCAGTTTTATGAGATTTCTTTATTAATCAAGAAGATATTATATTGATAGGTGGTAAAGGTGTTCTTTGAATCACATGTGTCCTTTCTCCAAACATTCCCACCCTACCTTTCATTGATGCTCACATAATTGAGGAAGTTTGGTGGTTTTAACACCTTAGGTGGTTGTTAGCTTTTCTTTCAGTGTGGTGTGGAGGTTTAGTGGAGATGGCTTTGATGCTGGCATGTAAGTATTGGCCCGTAGTGATGAAATGCAAATTACCCATCCTCTGAGCTCTTGTACTCAGGGCTGTGAGCCCTGGTACACACACACAGAAGTTACAGCTCCTGCAAAGCCCAACAGTCTGTTATATGTGAAGGCACAATAGTTGTATCCTTTAATTTAGTTTATAAATTATGAAACTGCTGAGAAGTTCAATACTGGGCCTGACCTTCCTCTGAATGTGAAATTTTGTAGCTTGAAATGCTTGGATTCATGTCAGAGGTTAGGAAGAAAAAAGCTGATTATTTATTTCCTCCATCCAGCCCAACTTCTCGCTGTTGTACAGGGCATGTCTTCATGGCAATTTATAATGCCACAGTTAAAACACAACACTGGTTTGTAGTCCTAGCATTTGACAGGTGAAATCAGAAAAGTTGCTGCTGGGGGTAAATATTTTGCAACTGCTGTCTTAAAAGTTGTTGAACTCCATTAAACTGAGGCAAAACAATGTAACTTTGAACTTGTGGTAAGACACCATGCCTGTCTGCAGCTGGCATCACACAGCAAAGGGCTGTAACATCATCTGAGCATTTTGCCTGTATCAAGCTACTGCTGCCAGCAATCTCTTCTTGCAGAAATTGCCACTTCCAAAAGCAAGAATACCTCAACAGGATGTATCTGTGCACCACTTTTCAGTCTGGTTACTTAATGTAACACCGTTTTTATGAGCTCTTCAAGCAAATGTGGCTAAGATGCAGAGGAGTGTGTTGTATTCTCCCCATCCTCCTCCTGTGCAAAAGGGTTGCTACTTTTGGCAAAGACGTGTGGTGATAGTAACAGCTTAGGCATCTAGTGAAATCCTCCCAGCTCCTCTGAGATCATGTTCATAATTACATTCATGCTTCTAGTCTGATTTTAATGAGAGGAGGTGAATGTTGCTGGTTTAGAAGTTCAGAGTTTTAACAAATGCTATGCATTACACAACATGAAGACTGTTTGCCACAATCTCTGCTCATCTTCCTGAGGGTTAAATGATGCTACATCATCTCTGAAAAGGTGGTTGTTCCTTGTCTTTTCAATGTTTAATTCATTTGTCTTTCCACCTCAGCACCATCCATTGGTATCTCTATTAAGTATTATAAAGGCAACTTTGGGATTAGAATACTGGGCTAGTACTTCTAAGTAATTTAACACAGCACTTATTTCCATGGCATCAGCTTTTCTATCCTGCTTCCTTTTTATGGTGGCACATTAATTTGGTAGCAGTTCTTATTAATTTAGCCAAGTGGTAGTTTTATAAATAGTTCTGGATGTATTTAGCTGTAATCTGTCTCCTTTTTGTTCTGAAGAAGTAACTCATATCCTTCCTATGTCCTCTCAGTTCTCTGAGAATGAGATTTAGAAACTGCAAGAGTAGAGAAGCATTACAAACAGGTTTGTATGAATATATAGTTTATTGAATGGGACTTATTTGTTTACCTTAAGTTACAGTACCCTTCTCCTTTTCTGTTTTTCTCAGCAGTGGGTATAATAATTTACACTCTTCAGAACTTTGAATTGTTTTTATGGATATTGGAGGAGGTGGGAACTCACGTTCAGATGATGATGTTAAATGTTTTCCTCTGAATCTAATGTCTTCCATTTCTTCTGAATGGATCCTTGAGGGGAAGATTAATTCCAAAGGTGAACAGCTCTCAAGACAGTTTTGTCTCTGAGAAGCACTATATAGTTACAGATGAACACAATGCACGTTGTCTGCAAACTTGACAATGTGAATTTAAAGTAGTTTTGTTTGTGCATGCTGTACACTGGGAGAATTTGCTGTAGTTGAGAGGCACTCTGGTTGATAGAACCAATGGATTACAGTAAAATTAGTCTCTTTCAGTAGCAGTAATGTGATTTGAGTAGATTGTTGTCCAAGGCAGAAGGACCATTTTGCCCACAGGAAAAGATCAATTAATTCATGGAATAGAAGTGCTTCCTCTGACTGACAGCCACATGAATGCCAAAGATTATCTGTGCAATCTCAGTCTTTCTTAACAGCTAAGGAGACTCATCCCAGTAAGATTTAACATGTGTTGTTGGATTCAAAGTGGTATTAAGGGGGAATATAGATGTAACTGCTGCCTCCTAGAACTACCACAGTGATCTTCCCTTGCTTACTCCACAGTTACACATGCATGAACCTTTCTGGTGTTCAGATGTGCTTTGGCATATTGCATAAAAAGTTTATATCAGAGATATGGTGTGATACAATAAATTCACTTAGAGGCAACTACTATGATAGGCTTAGGAAAAAATTAAATCCGTAATGTTTCTTAGAAATACCTACCTGAAGTTGTTTACCACAGACTTGCTATGAGATGTGTATTTTATGTGGAAATGCCCCATGTAAATACAAAAATACAAACACACTGACTTACTGTTGTTCTTTATCTGACTGTAAATGTGAGATTTTTTTTGGATGGATTGTGGTCATACCAAGTACCTTAGCTGGAATATAAAGTATTTCTCATCCTACTGGGTGATTTCCACACAAATAACTGTGTGCTTGTGTATTTTAAAAACTAGAACCAAGCATATCTCTGTGAAAACCAGAAAACCAGCTCTCTTCTTGGAGGACAGCAAAGATGTTCTGTCAGCTGGAGCAGCTTCAACTCTGCTGCTGCCCAAAGAGTCACGTCAGGACAGCCCCAGGCCAAGTGTTCACTGTGCTCCAGATGAGGATTTGGTTGGGGTCCTCTGCCCAGCTCTGTTTCTGTGCCTGTGTGTGTTCATGTGAATTCACACCACGGGGCTTTCCCTCCAGTGCTTCCCATCTGTCCTGAGTGCTCTGTGTGCTCTGGTGTCCCCAGGGTGCAGCTCCTGGCTGAGGATTTGTGTCCTGGGGGAGGGGACTGGGACTGCACCCAGGAAAGGACCCCGGGCAATGTGGTTTAAGTGGCCCCTTCTGTGGCTGCTCTGCTCTTTGAGGGAGTGGTGAGTGAAGGTGCTATTCTGGGACTATGACCTTTAGCTCCCCTTCATTGTTTGCAAAGGGGAAATGGGAAAATATAATGTAAACTGAAGGCTGTTCAGTAAGCAGAGGTGTTGCTGTTTGTCATGTGGCATGGATTTAACATCTTGAAGATTAAATAGTACTGCTTTTCCTTCTGATATTGCTTTTTCCTTCCCCTACTTTTTCGTGAACTGAAATCCTTGCAAATATTTTTAGCAGGGAGTATTATTCCTGATAGTATTGCAAAAGAAAAATGTTTAAAATTTAGCAAAATTTGGAATTAATTTTTCAAGGAAATGATGGATCTTGTTTGCAATCAAGTAGATTCAAAATGTTGAAGTTATTTTTTTGTCCCACAGATATGCTACAAAACTTACAGCTCAAGCTTTCTTAAAAATCCCAGTTGTAATTTCCATTTAAGCTGTAAAGTTAGTGATATATTGTTATTCAATCAAGTTTTTTACAAGGCATTTCCATTTTGGTAGAATGATGACTCCAAGGCCTGTTCAGTGACTCATTCCTTCATCTCATATTAAGTGTAATGACATTACAAGACAGTTGAGTCTTTATCAGCTACAGAATATTTTGTTCTCTGGTAGAAGAGCCACATCAGACTTTACAGGAATTTTTCTTCCTTCTCTTCTCTCAATCCTATTTGTACCACAGCACCCCTCATGTGATTGGCCTGCCAGCTGCTCAGTGTTCTTAGAGGGAAGAACACAGTGGCCTTGTAGGTCACATTTGCTCTTCAGACCTTCTGGCCCTCCAGGTCTAGTTTAGGAAACCAGCATTATCCAATGTAACATAGTTTGGGTTTTGGTGATTTTTTTGTTGTTGTTGTTTTCTTGTTGTTGTTTGGTTTTTTCCTTTTTTGTTATTTTTCCCTTTTTTGTTGTTGTTTCTTTGAGTGTCTTTTTTTTGTTGTTGTTGTTGGTTTTTTGTTGTTGTTTTGGGGATTTTTGTTTTCTTTTTTTTTTTTTAATAAGTTGAGATTGTAAGTCAGTCATGCTTTGCTCTTTGGTCTTATTAAAGGTATTGATTTTTTTCTCTCCTGGTGGTTCCTAATATTTCACTAAGAGTTTTATTACAAGCTGTCATATAGCAAAAATAATGTGGGGTATATTTTTAAGTATGCCCATAAGCTCTGAAAGTGTTCTCAGCTCACCAGATTGTACCCAGGCCTCTTAGATACAACAGCACATTTGAGGAAGACTTTGTCTATGAAGTTGAGGCAGATGGAATTCAGTAGTCAGATTTTTAACCTGTTACAAGATGTTTTCTTTATGCAAAAGAGTGATGCACTCTCTTCTGAGGAAATGTAATTTGAGTTTTAACTGAAAGCTTGAATGCAGAATATTTGCAGGTAGTCTGTCTGGTTTCTGTTCTGGTTTTTTTGGGTGAGCAAATGCAACAAGCATGTTTATCCTTCATGTAGAGCTTAGTGACTTAGAAAAGTGAAAACATAAAACTTGCAGCTCTTAACTCCTTGACTGCCATGTCCAACTGTATTTACTCACATTAGTGTCTACATTTGGGTGTGAAACCAGACTGCTGCAGAAGGTGTGTTGCCATATGGATGCTGTTACTTTGGTGAAATAGTGCCAAAGAGGTTAATAACATTTCCATTGTGCCTACACTCTTCAGATGTCTCACAAGAAACTGATTTAATAACATAGTTTTTGTTGCACAGTAGCAAATCTTTGTTTCTTTTCTTTATTATTTCTTGCTTGGAAAGGCACTATACAATAACTGAAAATAGAATAAACAGAGATATTTCTGTCTTCAAGTGTTGGTAGCGTTATTAAAGAAATTCTGACTAGGTCAGTTTAGGAGATTAGATTTTACTTGTAATTTAAAATATGGCAAGGAAGCAAACTAAACAATAGGAAAAATATTTGTAATTATCAACAAAATGTATATGCAAGACTAATTTGGAGAATGAATGGTAGAACTAGTTAAACTATAATCAACAAGTTTTTCTCTAATGTGCTTTTTAAAAATATAATTGTCAGGTTACATTTCAATGCCTGGTTCATATCATTAGCAATTCAAATTGTGTATTTTAAATCCAAACTACTAAGCGTTAAATTAAAAAAAATCTTTGTCCCTGACATTGCAGTAATGAGTTGTACTGTGCCAGTCTCCAGCCGGGCTCTTAATAACTAGCTTTGATTCTGTTTCATGGGTTTTTATGTTACCATTTGGATTGATGGTAATATAAGACTAGGAATAGCTGATTTTGTTGGCATGAGAATAAATGTTCTTCTTGTAGATCAAAATAACTTGAATAGCTTTTGATACTGGATTTCATTCCTAATGACAAAATGTCTTTTTCTAACAGAAAGAGTCTAGTAGCCAGAGTTTGCAGGCTGGGGCAGGTTTTACTTTGAGGCATCATGAGGCAATATTTTTAAGTAAATTTCTCTAAAAAGAGAAACCAGATCTGCCTGTCCCAATTTTGCCTTTCTGTTTTTTTCTTTCTTCTTTTTTTTTTTTTTTTTCTCTTGGCTTAAAAGGGATTTGAATTTTGGCTGTTAATGAAACAATCTGTTTACCTTGGCAGAGCTGGGCCTAAGACCAACCTTTGTTGGTTAACAAATAAAATCAGTTTGTGCTCCCTGTCCGTGGAGTGTTTTCTCATATCATGAATCATTGTGCAAACTGGGACACGGTTTTAGTCCAGTTCCTGAGGAGAAATCTAACACAGCATTTCAGGAATCAGGTATGTTGTACTTACAGATGTGAAGCACAACTCTGATCTGCTTTTTTTGTAACAAACTTGGATCAATGTTATGTCTAATATCAATCCAGCTTCCAAAGACTAAGTTTCACCTCAAAAGATTAAGTTTGACTGGCAGAATGAATTTTTCAAAATGCAGTTTGAGGAGGTGCTGGGATATAGCTTGCTTTAGAAAATGAGTTTGATTTAAAAACCTATAAATTGTAGAGCACTTTTGGCTGTCATACTCTCTTCAAACTTCAGTACTGTGATAAACGAGAATTTTGAGTGATCTCAAAAGCACCTTCCCATCAGTTTGTCACAGTTCTGCATGTTTGTTAGGTGTACTCTTATTTATCGTTGCAAACTTTGCTTTTGGTTTCCTTTGAAGAGTTTATAAACATCTTGATTGTGTGGTCCTATTTTGGTGACTCATATGTCTCTGACAGCTTACACACACTTATGTTACAGTAATCAAATTCTCTGAGAGGAGGCAGCTTTTAAAAATATTTATATGTGTTTTTTTAATAAGTGGAAACTTTTATAGACAGAGAAAAACCTGAACAGTAAAGGGCTGGGGTTTTCTGTTTGTTTAAATGAACCATCCGTAAAACAAAAGTGATTGAACAGCTGCAGCTGTCTGTATGTGAATTAGTGCAAGCCAGACAAACTTCAGGGAGTTCACTCCAGTGCCTCCAGCCTGCCCAAGCCACTGTAGAGTCAGGCCAACAGCCCCATTCCACCTTTTGGTGCCTCAACTTAAGAGACAGAAATAAGAAAACTGTCAATAATCGTGTCATTTTTGCAGCCTTGTTAAGGGAAAACTGCAAGAACAGCAATAGATTCTAGAACTCTTGAAAAACATGGCACTTAGAGAGTGGGAGAGTTGTTTGTCTTCCTTCAGTATGTCTTGCTGCAGTCTGAATGTTGAGGAGTGTTTGAAGCTCAGTAGTTGGAGCCAGCCCGAATCCCTGCTGCATTGCCATCTCCCCCTTACAGCTCTCTTCCCACCTCCTAGCTGCTCAGGAAGAGCAAAGCAATATGTAATTGCACTCATTGCAAAATCAGAATAGGATTGTAGAGCTTCCTAAGTAGGGAGGAGAAATAACTTGGCAAACACAAAAAGCTTTGAATCCTGAAAGCAAGTGCATCCTAGTAGGCTGCTTAAAAATTAAGATACAGGACCTTGCTTTCAAAAGATCTTCCCCAGGGTTCAACCAAACTGGAAGTACCCTGCTAAACAGTCTGAATTTTGCCTTTTCTGAGCCACAGTGCTGTTGTGTTCTGTGGAGATAAAAATTTTCATTGATGTATGTACCTTGATGCCACTGCATGAATCCAGTAGTCTTTGGAGAGCTGTTGTGTAAATAGAACTTCTGATCCAAATGCAAAAAAATGTGTTGGCTGAACTCAGAGGGGGTTGGGCTTTCCAGATCTTCAGGTCCCTAAGGTTTGAGGAGCCCAAACCCCCAACTTTCCCAAATAAAGAGCAGATGGATTAGGGTGGGTTTAGAGACTCCCAGAATGGCAAGCCTGAAAACCTGAAGTTTATAACTTCTGATGCCAGGAGGAAGGCTCCTGCTCCACCTCAAGATCTGCCATTAGAGAGCAGATTCAATGCTTTTGTAGGTGGTGGGGGGCGTGGGGGCTCAGTCCAGTGAAGCACCCAAGCTGGTAAATCTGAGCCATGCAGAAGCACCAGGAGAAAGTGGGAAGTGGTAACAGTAGGGAAATTCCCTGCTGCGAGTGTTGGAGACTCCCATCTGCTGACCTGACCTGTCATCTAGAGAGGCTTGTTGCCTGCCAGGATTGGGAACACTGTGGTAAGACTGCCAAAGCTAGTCTGGCTTCAGGCTACTACTCCCTGCTGCTCTCCCATGAAGGTTTCAATGATACCGCCTGAAGGGATCTGAAATTATCAGCTGTGACTGTGTGGCTCTGGGGTGATGACCAAGAGTGTGGGAGTCTGGGTGGATTCTCCTTGATCCTTTGGGTGGGAGCAAAGTGCATTAGGGTGAGTGGAGAGATCCTGTGGGTTAGCTGGTTGCAGAGTTGGTGTCAGCAGCAGAATTCTAGTTTTATGATCATGAGAGTCTTTTTGAGGATTGCTTGGGAAAGATGGGATTCACCTGACTAGAGCAAAAGCAGCTCTGCTAACTATTTTATGAGTGATTGGTGGACCAGGTTGGCAAACAAAATGTGATGCAAACAATGGGGACCTTGTAATCAAAATAATCAGGACTGAAGGAGGGCTTTCCCAAGCATACCCTTATAAACAAGGAAGTGCATTTTGGAATTACAGGGAAAACTGCTCCTCTTTCTGGGAAGTCAGCATGGCTGGTAGCCTCTCTGAAACATCTGTGTTCTCATGCAGAGAGCATGGAATGCAAAGAAGAGGAATTACATGTCTGCATGCAGCTTCATTGGGATACAATAGGATAGCTCCTATTCAATCACCCTGACATCAACTGGGTTGATAGTGTGGCTTGTTCATGTACTGGGCTGGTGTGAGCAGTTCATGAGGATTCTGCAGTGTGTTATCCACTGGATCTCATACCTGCAAACAAAGAACTGTTTGGGGTTCTGAAGGCTTAGGGCAGCCTTGGCAGCACTGACTGGGAGATGATAAAGTTCAGGATCCAGAGAGAAGGGGAGGATAGGCAGAAAGCAGGGTTGCAACCCTGGACTTGAAGAAGAAAGACTTTGACCTGTTCAGGATGCTGAAATTAGTAGGAAAGTGCAGGGCAAGGTAAACCTTCCCTCAGGGGAAGAGAATCAGTTTAGGGAATATTTGAACAAACTGGTCATGTGCAAAGCCATGGCCCTGGTGTTATATATCCTGAGGGAGCTAACTGATATTGAAAAGTCCCTCTTGATGGTCTTCAAAAAGTTGCTGTGGTTAGGAGAAGTTCATTAAAACCAGAAGAATGTACCTCCTGTCTTCAGGAAGAGCAAGAAGCCTCATTTGGTGAAAACTACAGGCTGGTTGGCCTCACATGAACCATTGAAAGATGACGGAACAAATAATCCTGGAAGCCATTTCCAAACATACAAAGGACAAGAAGCTGATGAGAATAGTCAGTGTGGGTTTGTGAAAGGGAAGTTATGTCTGAACAATCTGTTAGTCTTCTACCATAAGATCTCTGCCTTGGTGGAGGGAATGTTGTTTCTGTTGACTTCAGCCAAGCTTTTGTCACTGTCTCCCATAACTTGACAAACTGAGGAGGTGCAGTCCAGGCGAGTGGAAAAACCTGTCTGACATGGCAGACTCCAAGGGCAGCACGAGGCCCAGCTGCAGGCTGGTCACTGGCAGTGGTGCCACAGGGCTGGGCAGTGGGGCTGATGCTGCTCAGGGTCTGCACTAATGACCAGGAGGACAGGGCAGAGAGGACTCTGAGCAAGTTGGCAGGTGCTGCAAAAGGGGCAAGTGTTTGACCCCCCAGAGGGTCGTGCTGCCATTTGTAGAGGCCTCCATAGGCTGGAGAAATGGGCTGACAGGATGCTCATGAGCAGAGGGAAATGTCAAATCCTGGAGCTGGAGAGGAATAAGCGCAGGCAGGAGCCCAGGCTGTGCTGAGAGTTTGGAAAGCAGCTTTGTGGAGAAGGGCCCAGGGATGCTGGTGGGGATGGAGCAGAGCATGAGGCAGCAGCGTGTGCTTGTGGCAGGGCAGCTGCTGGCTCCCTGGGCTGTTTGAGGCAGAGTGCTGTGAGCAGGAGGAGAGATGTGATCCTTCTGCCCTTCTCCTTTCTGGTGAGGCATCTTTGGAGTTGTGTGTCCACTTGTGGGTTCTTGGGTCCAAGAGAGAGCTGGAGAGAGCGGAGTGAGTCCTGTGCAGGGCCATGAAGGTGGTTGGGGCATTGGAGCCTGTGACCCCTGGGGAGAGTCAGAAAGAGATGGGACTGTTCAATCTGGAGAAGAGAAGGCTCAGGCTGGTGTTATTGATGTATCTGAATGCATTTTTAATCCTAAGGTTTATCAAACATTGAAATTTCCATCCTTTGAGATACTCAAAACTTGGCTGTATAAGGCCCTGAGCAATCTGTGCTTTAGCTGTTTCTGCATTGAATATGGGATTGGTCTACAGAGATGCCTTCCGACCTCAAAATTGTGATTTAGGCTGTGGTTAGTGGTTTGTACTGCACATGCAAGCTGATAATAAATGAAGTACCATTGGGGGCTATCCTGGACCTTGTTTTGTCTAATATCTTTATTGAGTATTGGAGAAGGCAGTGGAGTGCACTTCCCTCGTATCTGTGATTTCTAACAAATTAGAGGAACAGTTCATGTGTTAAAGAGTGAAGGGACCTGAATCTAGAGGATCTCTGATTGTGTAGCTTGGAGAAGAGAAATTGGGAGGTCCTGATATCAGCCTTACAAAGCTTACACATTGGCTATCAAGCAGGTGGAGCTACTGCACAGCAGTGCACGGTGGGGCAACAAGGCCAGTGGGTGAAAACTGATACAAGAAAGGCTCCAATAGACTGTAGAGAGAAAACCTTTTTCCCAGTCAAGCAGTGGAGCAGATTCTCCTGTGTTCCCTACCTGCCTCTGTAGGAGGAGGTTGGAGGATTTCAAGACCCATGTGGACAAAGCCATGAGTAACCTGGTTTGACCTCAGAGCTGGTCCTGCTTTGAGCAGAAAGCTGAACTAGAGATGTGAATTCCCTCTCAGCCTGAATGACTCTGATTTTTCAGTTAAGTTTCACTGATAAATTTTTCATGTTCTGTTTGCATGTCAGCTTATAATGCATGGTGCCACTTTTTCTCTTTTGTTGTTCATTATGTAGTTCAGCAGGCCTCTTGTAAACGGGTTTTCGAATGGTTTTTGACTTCACAGAAGAAGTAATGGAGGAATATTTTAAGCCTTGTGGCTGGTATGTATCCAAAAGTCAGAACACTACTTTAGCTATGACTTGCAGGCTCTGGAGGAGGGATGGAGATATTCAGCATTGTGACTGTGTGACATTTTGGGGGTGGAAAGAAGAAACTCTGCTTTCCTGTCAACTTAATTCAGTTTAGTATGCAGGGTTTGTTATTCAGGCAGAACCTTTTTGCTGCCTGTGGTGTAATGGTTGGCTTTGCTTTGTGAGCTGGTATTGCCTGTTTGCAGGCTAGAGCTTGCAGTGTTTACATGGCACAGCCATTTGTGCAGAAAGCAGATGCCTGTTACTAGTTCTCACTTTGCTGTGTCAATGGTCGTAGTGCTGAATGTTTGGTGGAAAGTCTTGGGATGAGCTTTTCCACTGAAGAAAACAGAATAAGGTTTACAGATATGGCTGTCCCAGACCTCACCAGTCTGGGCAGTAAATGTTTGAAGAACCACTAAATAGAACTATGGCTTCTATTTTGAGTACTCCAGGTGTAATTTTTTTTTTATTCTCTGAAGGAATTTTTCTGTCTTTATGTCTTTCTAAATTCTCTGCAGAGACTTTCTTGAGTGCGTGGTTTCAAGGTGTAAGGAGACCTCTTGGGAAAAGGCAGACATACCATGAGGGCTTATAATGCAACTCTGATAGCAGATATTCAGAGCAGTAGAAGTATTTAACCTTAGTTCTTTGATGCATAATCACAAGTGAAAGTAAATCTTCTCTCTTTGATGAAACCTTGTGAGGGCATGTTCATGCATCAAAGCTTTGCATTTCTGTATAAACAACAGTGAAAGTCATCATGATGAAAAAATTTCTTGTTAAATAATTTTTAGGTTGATAGTGATGTATTTAGCAAGGTAGTTGCAGTGGCTTGGGATGCTTAAGAATTTGAGAACCTTTCCATATTTATTTCCTTATAAAATAAAATGCTTTGAAAGGTGAACAAAAGATAAAATTTTATCCAAGAAATAAAGGTAAACTATGTAATGCTGCCAGAATAAATATTGCTGAAGCATCACAGATTGATTTAATTAAAAAAAAAAATGGATTTCATTTAAAGAAAAATGGATGTTGCCTTAACCATGGTGGGCTTTCTTGTGTTTTTTCTCACTTTGGCCTCTCTTGTAGCAGTTACCCACAGAATATTACCATTGCATGTTGCCTCTTTGATGTACTCTCTTGGTTAAGCTGAATATATTGCTTTCACTGAGAATATATGATTGAATTGGTGTTTTCTTATGCCTTTGAAAGGCAGGAAAATTTAAATGTAGTCAATAATTGTGCATATGTGTGTTTCTCTTTTAGTGGAGGCGATAGTGGAGTTTGACTACAAAGCTCAACACGATGATGAGCTGACAATCACTGTAGGTGACATAATCACCAATATCAAGAAAGATGATGGAGGCTGGTGGGAAGGACAGCTCAAAGGCAGAAGAGGTTTGTTCCCTGACAACTTTGTAAGAGTGAGTACAAAGTGGAACTGTTCTTGTGTTGTGCGTATAAGCTTCATGTACTGTGCTGTTCTGGCTAAATATCCTTTAATATATAATATATAATAGCCTTTATATGACAATATCTCCTATATCCAAAACTGTAATATATTGCATGTACACATGTATTGTGTATACACATATGTTGTATAGCTACAATATATTGCATATATATAATGCAATGTTCTATTGAGGCAATGTTACAAAGAAAAGATTGCTTTCTTTACAAAGACGAGCTGAAAATAAAAGAAGCTACCCCTACATTTATTTCTCTGCTGTTCAGTGAAAATATTGGACTTCATGGTCTGAGAACAAAGTGGTTATTCTAGAACAACTTATAGGCCATTGCATTTTAAATATTTTGTCTTCTCTGTAACAGATTACACTTTTCCAGAATGTTTGCTTAGATTTTATAGACACTTTTTTTTGATGAATATTTATTCCAGGCTAAACTACTTGAGAAGAATTAGATTTTTCCATACAGTTGCCTATAAAAACTTTAAAAAACCCATTAATTTGTATTCACTTAATATACCAAATAACTTGCAGTAATCCTTATTTTAGGACAACCATTCAGAGGTTTAGAAAGAAATTCTTTTTTTTTTTACTGGGCGTCTGTGTTTGCACACATGTCTGCACATATGAAGCCAGCTATTAGCACCTCTGGGCCTCCTTGATTTGTCATTGTAGACCTAGGCTGTTCATTTCCATAAATCTCCATAAATCTGGCTCTCTGCTATGGAAAAGAGACTAACAACTACAATAAATTACATAAATAGATTTTATGTTAATCTTTTAGTACAGCTTCCGAGGAGCTTTGGTTCTTTCCCCTCTCTAAGGGTAAAAGAGTCTTTTTTTTTTTTTTTAAATTCTTCTAACTGTGTAAGCCTGTTGTGTGTTTAGACATATGGACGAAATGAAATAATTTCATTTTGCTTCCATAGTGCTGCATATGTGGAGGTAACTGGGGGAAGGGGTCTGGTTGTGAGTTTAGCCAGCCCATAGCAGGGGGTGTGGGGGTGGGCACAGGAGCCTCAGGTGTTTCTGTGGGGGTGAACACACACCCTGGTCCTTGCTCCTGCCATTGGCAAGAAGAAAGAGCAGCTCTGTGTGTATCAGGCAGGAAAAATTAGGAGCAAGCCAGGGCCTCAATGAGCTGAAAGGGCATGGTGGATGACAATGAATAAACTGGTTTTTGCTTATCTCAAAATACACACTTTGAGCTAGGGGAAAGAAACTTTTGGTATTCGTTGTATATTGGTAGTATTTTTCTGCTTGAACTCTGGTGAACAGAACTGTGGGACAAATGCAGATTTCCTCTAGGCTTTTTTCTGGCTGATATTTTAAATCTGCTGCTGATTTTAGGAGGTGTTGGATTTAGTGTTCTAAACAAATGCAGCCTATGAATGTCTGTTATGGGAATATAATAATCCAAAGATTTGCAAGTTGACACCATTAGTACCTAATTTTAAGGCCTCTTTTTCCAAAATGACTTCAAACTGTGGCATCCTGTCACATAATTGAAATATAAATAGCTTTTCCTCAATAGAAAGTTCTAAAACAACAGTAAATGGCTTAGATTTTGTCTTCTCATGAAATACCACTCCCTGCTCTTTCCTTCCTGCCTTTTTTTTTTTTTTTTTTTTTAAATCAGCTTCCAGGGCTCTTTTCTAAGCAACTAAAAACCACATTGTATTCAAGCTGAGAATGAGGAAGAATTTAAAGTCAAAGATGTTTTTTGTAGCCAAGCATTTTCTCTCTAAACTAGGTAAGATGGAGTAGCAGATACACACTTACCTAAAGTAGAGTTAGTTTATGAATCTCTTGAGTAAAAACTTCCATTTTTCTTGTTTTTCTTGTCTAAATCTCCTATATGGAGCACTATAGTCAAAACAGCAGTCCCATTAGAAAGCTTTTTAAGCACAATCCTTCTACCCAGTAAGATTATAAGTAATTTTGAACTTTCTCTTGATTGCAGAAAATTTTTAACAAGGGAATGCAGTGTTGGGCTCACCAGCTTTCAGTTCATGCCCCATTGGCAAATGTGTGTCAACAAAGTAATTGAGAAGCAGGCAAAAAGGGGTGCTACAGACAAGTAGTGGACTTGAATGCGACTCCAAATTCCTATTTCTTATCAAAATTGGTTCTAAGCGTAGTTGATAAAGTTATTCCAAAGTTAAAAACAAGTTAAATTCTTGAGGTACTTTGCATACTACCTTCAAGAGGTAGGAATAATTTCTTATGGAGGAGAGCTTTTCCTTCCTGTGATTTTATTTTCTTTTGAATAAATTTATGATGATGTTGCAAATAAACTGTTGGGAGTTGCAAAAATTGAATGTTTGGGCTGAAATGAAATCATGGAATTAACACTGTCAAGAGTATTGAATGGTTCCTGTTAACATTTCTGCACAGATTCTGGAAGACAAGTTTGGAAGAAATGAAGTAGAAATCAGAAATGGGAAAATTAGGGAAATGCAATATATTGGAATGTTTATGAAAAGACATTCATTTGGAGTGTTACTTAAGAAATAAATCCCCCGTATTTTTCAAGGGAATATGCAAAAGACTTTTGGAGTTGCCTGTAGTAAAAGCAGTTTTAAATTTCTTGGAATAGATGTAAATTAGGAGACCATTGAAGAGGAGTTGCCTGAAGACAGATGTGAGACAGAAAGAGGAAAGGGGAGGTAGCAGTGATATACGTGAAGTACATACGCAGTTATTTTTTTTCAAGGGATTTTTTTCTGTGAAGTTGTAGCAGAAGTGCTTCCTGTTCTTGAATCTACAAAACAACTGCTTTGAATTTTTTTTATATTTATACATATAGTGACGAAAAAGACGGATTCATACCCTTCTTCTGCTCTGAAATTCAATATGCAAGGTGTAACAGAAAAGGTATTTGAAATTCGTTTTCTGTTTCTTTTTTCATTGCCTGTAGTGTGTGGCTACAGCCACTCAGAAGATTTAGAAGAAGACATTTGTTTAAATATGAGAAAAATCTTCAGTCTTTCTTCAAGATCTAGCTTACCTCTGTCAACACTTGATGATACCTAATTTTGTTAGAGATACTGGTGCTGAATGTATCATAAGAAATATATGACAGTGTGTCTGGTTGTTGTCCTCTGTTTTCTTTCGAATTTTCAGGCAGAGAAATAGAAGTACAAATGGAGAATTATGTACTGTTCTTGGTGTCTGTTTTAATTTTCAGTTAGGCAGCTGACAAAGAGGAGGAATCAGGTGTGATTGCAGTGTTGTTCATTTATATTATATAAAGTTGATTTTCAATGTCTTAATAGCTTGAAAACTTCAACTTGAAATCCATGCTCTGTAGTGTAAAAGTGTGTTCATAAGTGTGATGGCATCTGAGACAGATAGATTTTGCTGATAGCAGATGAAGATGTAGAAAGCAGGAAACTGCTGCAGAGCCATGCTTGCTGGCTTTAATTTTCAAAGTCAATTCGATGTGGGCTTGAATAGTGTTATACTGGTAAACTGAATCTGCTGCATGTAACAACCTGAAAGCTTCTCTGTACTCCAGAGGACTTGCCAATATTACTAGCAGAATTGGAGAGGCAAATTTATCTCAAGCAAGAAGTGTAGTGTAGTGTTTGAAATTGTGTTCTACATCTTGTGTTTTAGAATCAGTGAAACAGGGCAGGGATTTGTGTAACTCTACTGCTGCCTCGGGTCAGAAAAGCAATCTGGATTTCTTGTTATGCAAGCAGAATACAATCTTTAAATAGTATACATTAGTTGTAGGATGTCAAAGATGTTCATGCTGAATCATAGGTGTATGTTGCTTGTCATTTAATTTTCTTCTCTGTATGGTTTGTTTGTTTTTATCACAACCAGCCAGAGGTTGGGGGGGGACTGCGACTGATTTGTTGCTGAGACTCTTGTGCTTGTTGCACACCCCTCTCAATCTCTGTTCATGCTTTCATAAAACTTTTCATAAAATATAAAAAGGTCCTGTGCAAATGCAGGGGCCCTTTGCAGCTGAAGTTTGGTTCCTGGGCAGGAAAAGAGAATATTTCCCATGTTTGAGAGCACTTTGGTTCCTGCAGTGTTTTCTGCTTCTCCAGCTGCTGCTTGGTACCTGCCCGGGCAGAGAGCTGACCAACTCCTGTTGTCCTTCCCTGCTGCTTTGCCACAGCCTTTTGCAATCTCTGGCACCTCTGTGACTTCCTGCCTTTGCTCTGGGGTTTGTAGGTTCTTAGGGCCTTCTCTGCTCTCCTCAGCAGGCTGGGTACTTATCCATTAAGTGATATCTGGGCCAGCTTTGCCTTAGTGGCCACTTGTCGTGGGTTCAGTCCCCATACAGGCCATTCCCTTAAGAGCTGGACCTTGTGGGTGCCTTCCAACACAGAATATTCCATGATTCTGGGAAAATTGTGGCGTTAGCAGAGGCACTGGTGTTATATGCAGACTAGGGAAATTATTTCTGTCTGTACCTGAAAAGGTAACTTGCTTTATGGGTCAGTGAATTGTTATGCTGGGGTTCTTTTGATTTGGTTTTTTGGTTGGTTCATGGGGTTTTTTTACACATTTGGCAGGAACTTGCAACTCAATTAGTGAGCTTTTTGTTTTGTTGGTTTTGGAAATCTTACTAGAACATTGCACTATCTACGTATTTGTTTTCAGGAATTGTTTTAGATCGTGGGATCCTAACTGAATGAGAGTCAGGAGTACTAGCTTCTTTTTCCAAGTTTTGGGTATGGCTATTAAACTTATTATACTTATGGTGAAATGCAAGAGAATATAATCATGTGGAAATGTTGTCTCAGAGGTTTTGTTCCTGTCAACAGCAGTCGAGATTTTGTGAGGAGAAATGTAGCATCACAGGCTGTTATTATTTATTATTGCTGCTGTTATTAGCCTTACAATGGTGAAAGCAAAACTAATAAAACAAAAGTCTTTCTCCCTCTTGCAGCCAATCTCCTCACAAAGACACAGATTGACCAAGTTCGTCTTGTGCCAGTCTGTGACTTGGCTGTGTTCACTCTTATGAGGGAATTGAGCACAGAGCAGGGGCAGCACTCTGGGCTGCCCTGGATGCCCAGGGCGTGATTACAAACAATGTCACACCTCAACCTGTTCATCTGCATTCAGGGGAGGTGAGGGAACTCCAGGGAGGCACCTGCCCCGGGTGTTTGGCCTGGGAGGGATTTGGAACTCCGTGGCAGTGAGGGAGGCCCTTTCCCATTCCCTGTCAGAGGGGACTGGTGCTGTTCCCAGCCGGATGGAAGCGTGCCGTGCTCGCTGCAGTCAGCAGGATGGATCCTGTCTGTTCACCATGGGAACAAGTGTGGGTTTGGCTGTCCTACAGTGACCAGTTTGTTGGATATGTTTTGATGGCAGACTTTGAGGGGAGGGGTTTCTCAGGGGAGTGTAGGGGTGTGGAAAAGAGGAAAAGTGGTGGTGGTTTGGGTCTGTCAGCTGTTGGATGTTTTGTGGGAATTAGCCTGTAAACATTTTATGAAGTATGTGAAAGTAAGAGTACGTGCAGCAGTCGTGTGGTGAGCACACAGTAATGTGGAACTTCAGTGTTAAGATGTTGGCTCATTGTTAGTGCATTATATTGCTAAAAGTAACCTTCTGAAAAGACAGTGGCTTACTTGTAATTATGTACTGATAGGACTGATAGAAATTCTGCCATGGATCCAGCTCCTCCCATGGCAGGGGGATTTGAGCTAAATGATCTCTAAGGTCCCTTCCATCCTCTAACCATTCTGTGATTTTATGAAATTTATGAATTTGAAAAAAAAATTTATTATTTTTCATTCTTTACGCAATGTTATTGCAGAGGTCTAAAACCATTCTTATTTAAATACACATAATACTGCTTTACTGATAGAGTTAATGTAGACAGTATCAATTAATATACAAAGGAGACTCAATTATTTCCTCTTCTACTCAGGTTGGTTTTTGTACCCTTAAAAAACCTCAGCAGAGCATTCCAGTTTAAAATATGCTGTTGTTTAAATTGTAAATTACAAAAGCCCTAATTTGGGCTAAAAGGGAAACAAATACCTTTTTTTCTTTCTTCCCTTCCTGAAGTTCCAAGCCATGAGGAGAATCTGATCAGAGATTGAAAGAAAAACCCAATGTGCCATCTAGAATTTTTCTTTTCTAATATATAATTTCTTTGGAGCTATAATATAATAATTATTTAAAGTAGCTTCAATTTATCCAGAACTTAGTTATGTATTATTATTTGAAGTATGTGTTATACAAAGAATTCATTGTGGTTTTGCCTCTTAAAGTAGTCATAAGGATTTCTAGAATTGGCAGGATTAGATGGTTCACAGCATTTCTCCAACCTAGTCCTAAAAGCTTGTGAGGCAAAGAGAAGGTGTCTTAAACTTACATTGTGTCTTCCCTGAAATCAGTTTTCTTTCCTTTTTTTCCCCCTCTGGCAACCTTACAAGCTCCGGATGTTTTTATTTTCTCTGTAGATTGTGTGTGGGTGGATATGTTAGTAATCCATGTATTTTGGTCTGATTCATTTTCACACTTGGCCTGGCAATTGTTTCACTGTTGGAGGAGGCTGCTGTGAGAATCTCTTCTCTGTAGGTAGAATCTGTAGAGGTTCTTAGCAGTATTTGCATACAAATGTCTTGCAAAACATTCTTCTACAGTTTTGAATTTGAAGAGAGTACAGCTGATTTTCCCTGACAGGACAAAAAAACCTCATAAAAATTCTTAAAACACAAGCTCCTAGAAACTGAATTGCAGTTCAGTTTCACTGCTGTTTGAAGCTAACATGAGAATACTTGTCAATACTTCCACCTTCTTTGCAGTTTAAGTACAAAGCCCTCAGATGGAGCCCCTCAAGTTTAGGAAATATTTTCTGATTTTAATGGTTTTAATATTTGTTTGCAAAAAGGGTATAAAACAAACAGTATTCTGAAAGCCTGTGGAGTACCTACAGCATTTAATAATCATAATGGTGAAAGGTTGTTCTTCAGCCTTAGTCTGCCAAATAGTCCATTCACATGGAACAATACAGCCTGTATCCAGACTTCATCTACTGATTGTCGTTCAGTTTATATCACTTAAGTGTTAACAGTAAGAATGAAGATGAGAGCAACAGGGACATGTAGGATAAAAAAAGCTATCAGAGGTTGCTGTTCTAACTGCTGCTGCCATGACTTAGTGATATTCTTTAGTTCTGATCAAATAGTGTAATTTATTATCAGTAAATATGTGTGCATATGTGGGGTTTGTTTAGTGGTGTTGGTTTTTAATTTATTTGGATTTTTGTTGTTGTATTTAGGGTTTACTTCTATGTACAGAAGTGCTGTTTTTTTCTGAAGTATTATGTGTAGACCATGTAACAGTTTTCATGTTTTTATAAAGTGAATATCAACTGGAATGACAAACTATTTGCATTTTTTGCTCTTGGAAGTAGTACTTGACTAATTAGGTATCTTTGTATTCTGTTCATGTAAGTGCTGCAATTTCCTTCTAGAATCTTTTGGGAACTGTTTGGGAAGCTGATGGTGAAGACAGTCCTTAAAGGGTCCTCTATTTCCTGCTGTCACCTAATTATGTACTCTACTAGAATTTCACTGGCACTGTTAGTAAAAAGTAAAATTATAATATGACAGAGTATATTAGAGCAGTTTAGGTTTATGAGCAGAGAACATGTTGTTCTCTTCAGAGCTGGAAAGAGCCGAGCGTACGTAAGCCTCTTAATCCTCATTTTTTGGCTTTGTTACAGCCATATGAAATATATCATTGTTTATAGATAGACACTCTAGTTATTCAGTTACTGTGGAAAAAGCCAAAGGTGTAGGTAAATGACCATCATGGAATAGGATGGGTTATTTACTCCCTCTGACTTCAGACTTGTTCAGTGATGGATATTTAAGCACCAGTGGTTGTGACGGGAGGTGGTGAGGGATGGAAGGAAAACAAGTAGAGCATACACTTTAAAAGATGGCATTGCTACTTCCCACCCAGGGAGAAGGAACAAGGCAAACCTTTCATTTTTACAAAAGGTGGTAATGACTTTTGCTTTTATTGAATTTTTTTTAATGGGAATATTGAGAGAAATAAATGCTTCACAAGCCATTCAAGAATGTGTAAAGTGTGGAGTGTTTGTATCTGGTGCTTCACAAAACCTGACTTCGTCCATTTCCCGCTTGGTGAGGACTCACTGCACCTTTTGAAAGATTGAGTCAGTTCTTCCAGAGAACTTGCATTTGCCTTCCCAGGGGCAGTAGGCCAGTATTATCAAAAGCCCTGATTAAAAACACCCTTCCAACAGATACTGTCTCTAAAATAGAAACTTCTTTCATAACTTTTATGAATGCTTCAGGTTACAAGCTACTGCCATTATTTTGGCTGGTTCCTTACAACCAGTTTAGCTAAGCCTTGGTTTCCCTCTCAACTATAGAGTAGTGTGTTTAGGTTGCCTGATTTATCTGTCAGTATTTACCTATTAATGGATAACACAAACCAAATAAAAATCTCTATTAATCCTTTTGGCTGAAAATTATTCTCTTCCTACTTGGAGCCAAGAGCATTACATCATTCAGCTTTACTTTTGCCACCTGTGTTTATCAGCTTCTTGATTGCTTGAAGGATCTTTTTGGTTTTGTTCCCTCAGCCCAAGCTTCCTTATCCTGGTGCCCCAGGACCTTGCCTGCAGGTGAGCAGATGCCTGTCCCAGTGCATGGTGCTGTCATGTTGTCTGCATGGCACTACAGGGACTTGGCTCTTACTGTGTCATCAGCCATTGCCAAATCACTGGCCCCATGAATGCCTAATAATTAGAGGCAGAAGAAAGCAAAATGCAAATCTTCATGTTTCCTTTATACTTCCCCAATGTACTGTGGCTCAATTTTATTGTGCTATCAAAATGTAATCTGTTTCTCCTTTAAAAGTCCCTCTAAGTTGACCTGAGTTATTCTCCTTCCAGAATTGGAGAAATATGGATGGAAAAATGCCTGTAATTCAGAGCTACCACATTATCTAGCTTGAATAAAAACTAGCTGAAATTCACTCACCAAAAATCTGCATGCATGTCTCAATGTAGCTTTTACCAGGCTGTTTGAACTTCTGCAGCCTGTCATTCATTGTGAATTTTTTTTAGAGACTAAAAAACTGATGGACATCAGAGGAAAATGTTGAGTAAGTGGAGGGAGAAGAATGACTCATTAAAAAGTATAATAAAAGCTCTTTCTCAAGCTTGCTCAAAAGTTCTTTCTCAATCCCTTTCTAGGTGTTTTCAGAAATACATATACCTATGTGTCCATGCAGAAGGCATTGCATGATGTATGTGTGTTGTATGCAGAAATAAACACTAGGTCTAAAACCACAACATACAAGTTAAGGCATAGGAAATTTTTTTTAAGGAAGTTTTATATTATAAAATAAAGAAAGGAAATTTATCCTCTGGTATCCATTAATTTAACCTTTTTTACTCCATAAACAATTGTATTAGGATGGGCTTTTTTTCTATATGAGAGTTTGCACAAGGAAAGAGTGTGTGTGTTGCGCGCCCTTCTGAGTCCTGGTGACACTTGCAGTGACACTGTAATATTGACCCCATTTCTTTTTGCTGGGATTTTTACCATTGCATTGTTTCCTTAGTGAACATTCAGATATTTAGAAAAGGATAGTTTTTGTTGGATCTCTTGAAGCTGCTGTATTCCCATAAAGTTTTCTTTAAGGCTCACGTGTTTCCATTAGAAGCTGCCCTTCCCTTCCCACTTTCCCACCCCACAGCTTCTGTGTGGGTTTGATTTTCTCATGAGGCTGAAACTGGGCATGCAAGTTCCAGGACTTGAAGGACTCCTTCAGGGCTTCCTTGCTCATGCCTGGAGTTACTTGTAATGCATTGGTAACCTGCCTCTCCAAACTCTGTACTGTGTCCTTCTGCTGCCAAATCACAGCTCCATGGCACAGAGCTCTGCAAAGAGTGAGAGAAAATATTAATTACAGCTGTGTTAGAGAGGGGTTTTTATTTGAAGACTGTATCTAAGTGTTGTGTTAGTGGAGGCTTTCTTGGTCATGCTTTTGAGCCTGTGTGTACTAAAAGGAGATTCTCAAGTCCTGCCATTGAAGAATGTATCTGGAAGGACAGACAGGGAGATGGGATTTGAGTTTTGACAATCACCAGCACCAGCATTTGCTAATGAGTGCTAGCATGTATTTGTTTCCTACTGATGTTTTCAGACATTCATATAGTGAAAACAGGATTTACAGGGAGAGGCTAAATTACTATCTCTTACTAGATTGCGTTGTTGGAAAAATTGACTAGGCTCCCACACTCAGTATCCCCTCATCAGATCTGGCAACAAGCAATGAAATTAAAGATAAATACTGGCTACAGGCAGTTGTTTTCAGTTAAAGCCAATTAATATTAGCTGGTAGACTGCTTGAGAGAAAAGGGAAGTTTGCATCACTGGAGCACGATGCGGACTAGCAGGGGGAGAGGTGATCTTGAAATGACATTTTTTATATTGTGCTGCCATTATGGTGATGCTACCATTTTATTGAACTTCATCTCAAAATAGTAAGATTTTGCATTCCTGCTGCTGTCAGGGAAATGCATGTAAACAGGACTTGTGAAAAGATGTCACATGTAATGATTCAGTGACAATACAGAGTGATTCACTACAAGTGCTTTTCTAGGTGTGCAAAAAAAATTATACCAACATAATTATCTTAAGGGAGGATCCTTTGGTAGCACTAACAGTGCTCCTTGATTTTTTTGATGTTAATAGTGGCCACTTGAATTTTTTTTTCTTTTTTCTGAGTGCATCTGCCTTTCGATGAGGAGCAAAAAGTATAAGATAATACAAACCCAAATTGTTCTTTGTGAACATTATGGATGAGCAGCCTCTCTTGTGATAGGAACTTGCACCTCCTGCTCTGGTGTTCTTTCATGTTACGAGGGTGTTAGTGTGAAGTATTCTGCTATGCAGCAACTCTATGTCAAAGCTTTGCTTTGGGGCCATCCAGTAAAACCCTGCACAGCAAGCAAACAGGCTGTACCAGTGAAAGCTCCATCAGCCAAACCAGTTCTGTTACTTTAGGTCAGTGGCAGGAGCCCCTGTTGCTTCAGTTGCCAATCACCTCCTAGTCTTTCTGCTTCAGCTGTGCTGGCAAAAGTTTGCCATTAGGTACCATTTTAGGAAATTCCACTTTGGTAGTTACATATATAGCATATTGTTGCATTTTAGTATTTCCTCCCCTTTTTCTTCCCCCCTTCTCCTTTTATATCTTTCTTTTTCCTACTCTCCAAGGAATTTACAACTATGCCTCTTAGTTATATGTACCTGCTCTTGGATATAGAGATTAGGCACCTGCCTCTCCTGGAAGAGAGAAGTTTAAGGTCTGAATTCTGTGACTGGAAGAGAGTAGTTAATATTCAGATTTTATTCTCGTGTGAAAGGGATAGAATGGATAATGACAGCCATGGAAGCTGTGCAAGATACTTGGACAGCATTTAATATCCAAATAAGTATTGATTTTTCATAAAACATTAGCATTAACTTCTGGTTTTCGACCATTCAACCATTAGCAGATGAGACAACTGGAAAGGAGTGATTGAACAGTTTCTCTAGCATTTTTTTAAGTGAAAAGGATACCTTCAGGGTATCAGGAAAAGCTTCTTTAGGGAGAACCCACAGTAAGCTAACTTCGCTGTACAGATCATCACAGGAAATGCAGCTAAGGCACCAAATTACATTGTTTGAAAAGTTAATGAAACATTTTTGTGCACTGCAGAAAATACAGCTATGCTAGCACAAAACCAAAGTTGTGTTCAGTGGTGAGTTGCCTTGCCAGCTTCTCTGTGCTGGGTGCACAAAACCTTGTGTGCAGAGAGAAAAGCTGAACAGCCTGTACTGTGTTGGATTGCTTCCACGCAAGTGGTAATGATGGTGTGACTAAGCAAAGCTTGAAGAAGCACAAGTTTGATCAGAAAATAAAAATAATAAATAGGAAAAACATTGAAAAATAGGCACAGGACAAACCATGTAAATTCAGGCATCTCTGCAAAAGCAGTGCTCTAATAACTCTCCATGGGAAAGCTAGATGCTTTATTTGTATAATATATGGTCATTTTTAAAAATTGTAGCTGCCAGGTTGTATATATATTCTAAAAATTACATTTTAATCTCAAAGATAGTGTTTTAGTTAATTATGGCTGTGTTACAACGAATGTTAGAATTGCTTGAATAGTTATGTCTTACATGGATTCATTTCTTATCTTTAAGCTCACATGAATGTTTGGTCTGTGCTACAATTGACTACAGAAGTATGGATAACTTTATCTGTAGTGCTTTGAGTTTGGGAGACCTATTTTGTTCTGTGAAATGTCATTCAGTAACTCTAGGTCATATTTGCTTCCACAGTGTAAAGCATTTTAAAGCATTCTCTCCTTTCTTTATCATTCCCACAACCCAGCCTGATATCTGAAAAACAAGTGTTATTTTCATTCATACATCATGAAGGTATAGTGTAGACAGATCTGCTATAATGCCTCATCCAGAAGAAAATCTCAGAGGAAACTAAATTGAGACAGAAAATTGATTTTCCCTGAAAGAACCTTGGAAGAGGCTCCTAGGGAGTAGCAGAAAGTAAAAGTCAATCATCTTTTCAAGAAGGAAAAGAAGGAGAATTTGGGGAACTCAAGCTTCATGTTTACCTCCTGGAAGCCATTTCCAAATATACGAAGGACAAGAAGCTGGTGAGAGTAGTCAGTGTGGGTTTATGAAAGGGAAGTTATGTCTGAACAATCTGTTAGTCTTCTACCATAAGATCTCTGCCTTGGTGGAGGGAATGTTGTTTCTGTTGACTTCAGCCAAGCTTTTGTCACTGTCTCCCATAACTTGACAAACTGAGGAGGTGCAGTCCAGGCGAGTGGAAAAACCTGTCTGACATGGCAGACTCCAAGGGCAGCACGAGGCCCAGCTGCAGGCTGGTCACTGGCAGTGGTGCCACAGGGCTGGGCAGTGGGGCTGATGCTGCTCAGGGTCTGCACTAATGACCAGGAGGACGGGGCAGAGAGGACTCTGAGCAAGTTGGCAGGTGCTGCAAAAGGGGCAAGTGTTTGACCCCCCAGAGGGTCGTGCTGCCATTTGTAGAGGTCTCCATAGGCTGGAGGAATGGGCTGACAGGATGCTCATGAGCAGAGGGAAATGTCAAATCCTGGAGCTGGAGAGGAATAAGCGCAGGCAGGAGCCCAGGCTGTGCTGAGAGTCTGGAAAGCAGCTTTGTGGAGAAGGGCCCAGGGATGCTGGTGGGGATGGAGCAGAGCATGAGGCAGCAGCGTGTGCTTGTGGCAGGGCAGCTGCTGGCTCCCTGGGCTGTTTGAGGCAGAGTGCTGTGAGCAGGAGGAGAGATGTGATCCTTCTGCCCTTCTCCTTTCTGGTGAGGCATCTTTGGAGTTGTGTGTCCACTTGTGGGTTCTTGGGTCCAAGAGAGAGCTGGAGAGAGCGGAGTGAGTCCTGTGCAGGGCCATGAAGGTGGTTGGGGCATTGGAGCCTGTGACCCCTGGGGAGAGTCAGAAAGAGATGGGACTGTTCAGTCTGGAGAAGAGAAGGCTCAGGCTGGTGTTATTAAGTGTCTGATTACGTGATGTGTTTGAGTACAGAAAGTGGAGCCAGGGCCCTTCTGGCAGTAGACAGCGAAAGGAGGAGAGACAGTGGGTGTGAATTGAAATGCAGGAAAATCATTTAAACATTAAAAAAAAATATTTAAGGTTGTCCAAACACTGGAACAGGTTGTCCAAGGATATTTTGGAGCCTTCATCCTTGAATGTAATTAACAGCCAGATGAGCACAGCCTTGAGTATCCTGCTCTCACTGACCCTGCTCTGAGCCAATGGGTTGGACTAAGCAACCTGCAGAGCTGCCTCCCTGCCTTGGCCATTCTGTGAGCCTGTAAAAGCAATCACAGTACTTGGATCACAGTACTTTGGCTCAATAGGGATCACTCAACTATAGAGTAGTAAACAGGAGAGTTAGTAGAAGTACAAGACACCTAGAGACTCTATCTTGAGCATAAGCCGTGCCTTTTCTGTATAATCAAGTTAAGTGTTGGTTATAGTTTCCACTTCTAATTATAGCTATATACTTTTTCTTTCAATGAGCAATATTTTTCACACTGCAATTAAAAATATGCCTACACACACACATGCACTTTTGCCAAGAATGAAGAAGGAAGTTTTAGTAACATTAAGAAATTGTAATTCTTAAAGCATTTGAATAAGCTGAGTGAACTGTGCCTTTAGTTGATTTTTTAAAAAATAAAACCCAGCTTTCTTCAGGCTATGCTTTTGTGTGCATCTTTCCCTCCCTCATTATTTCTCCCATATGCCATGAGTTCTGAAGTGACCTTTTACTGTGAAGAGGTGAGTTGTTAATTTAATACAAGTCATAAGTAACCCTTCATGAAAGTAGGCATCTACAGAGAGTATCCACATTCTGTGAAAGGCAGCAGTACAAATTCAGGACTTGTCTAATGTAAAATAGTTGATGGGGAGAAGAGTGGTTAGAGGCAACTGCTGAGAAAACTTGCAAACAAAGAAATAAAAACACCAGAATATTAATGAAGCTATTACTCTGAGTAGCTTCAGATTACTCAGAGAGGTGAGGGATGAGGTAACTGCTTAATGTGTGTGTAAGTGTGTATGTATGGGTTGGTGGAGGAATGAGAGAGCAAGAGCATGGGATTAGTTTGGAAAACATCTCTTAGATCATCCCCTTACTCTTGTAGGCTCCATGTATCACATTTGTGAAGATTCATTGGGTTGTTGCTGTACCCAGCAAATGCTGCTTGAGAATCTTTTTGCTCTCAAGGTTAGAAATATTCCTTTGTACTTTATCCTTGTCTTGTGAGTTAAGATGGCTTTTTGGTTTTTTTCCCCCATGGTATTTCATCAATCCCGATTGCTCTTTGTCCTTAAACAGACTTGGAAGGTCTTCTCTGGGCTTGAGATAGTGTGCTAAGGTAGGCTTTCGTTCTCTTGAGACTACAAGCAGCACTTCTCTACAGCACATGCTGGACTGACACGATATGATAAAGAGTGATACATACTAACACAGAATAAACTTAGTATTGCACTCTATTTTGAGTTTGACTCATCCATTATCCATTTAATATTTTTTCTCTCATTTTGTGAAACCTGTAAATCAATTCATGGGCCTGTATTTGTCAAATGGACTCAAAGCTATGTGAGAAGCAAAGTCTGTGTGGTCTTTTGAAAATCACAGGAATTTTTAATATCTTTCTCCAGCTACTCAGAATTGTTCTAATTTTCTCTGAAACTCATCTCATGATAAGATTGGGGGTTTTTTGAGTTGTACACTAGTGATTGGTTTGAATTTTTTCATGTCATCAGGATTGGTTTTCTCTGCCTAGGTGCTACACACACAGTTTGGCCTTTTCTCCAAAATTGGTTTTTACTAGCTTAACTATGGGTAAGAGTGTGTGTAATTTGTGGACTTTATCTGTCAGCCAGAGAAACACCTGTGTGCTGTCTGGTAAGCAGGATGCTGACTGGGATGAGTTTTGTAGAACAAGTTATATGTTAAATGAGTGTTGGGGTTTTCACTCACCTGAAATAGCCTCCATTTCACAGTTCCTGTAGAGCCATCTTTTCCCTATAACCCTTTCTTTTACTGCTAATTATAATCTTCTCTTATGAGTTCCTACAGCCATAGAATTCCCAAACTCTATGAAGGAGAAAGAGGTATTTAATAATTCAGAGAAAAAATGATTGAGTGAAAAGGAAAAGAAAAATTATTGTGGGGAAAAAAAAAAGTGATATATGCCATTGTAGAACTATTTAAATAATTTAGTTGCCAAATGAATCACACTCCTCTTCCGACTTTCATGGAGGGCTCTGCTCAGACAGAAGCTGTGTATGAACAAGATGTTTTCTGAATAGGGCATTGGAGCAGCCCGTTCTGTCTTTAAGTAAAAATTATTCTCACCAGGCATATTCTAAACACATTGTACCTGTGTGAGAGAAGTACAAAAAGCACAAAATCTTGCAGTGGAATTTTGTGCCCAAGTTCAATAACACTTGGCAGAGGCCAGCCAAGATAGAAAATTTTCTAGATTACATTTAGAAATAGAATATTTGTCTCTCTAGGACAAACTTGTGAGAAACTGGTATTAGGTTGACATTAGATTTAAGATAGGAAAATAGAGGAACAGTGAAATTGTGATAGAGCAATTAAGGGAGAAGATTTTAATGGCTGGGGCATGTTTGCTGAAGAGTTAAAACTGGTGATCACTGTTAAAACAGATAAAAAAATAAAAGGATGGAAAAGGACAGTGTCCACAAAAAAAGTTTCTGTTGAATTGCTAACAGGGGCTGAATTTAAGAAGGGTGATTCAAAGGGAGTGAAGCTATGGGTTGGGGTTAAAAAGCTTGGATAGGGCACTGTAACCCAGGGTTGTGTGTTGAAAAATGTAAATGCAGTTAAAAAAAACCCAGACTACACTAACGTGAAAGTGCACTGGAGGAAATGCAGAGTAATGTTCAAGTGCAGCTTACCAGCTCAGCTGTGTTTCCTTTTGGGTTTTTGGGTTTGGGTTTTTTGGGGTTGTTTGTTTTTCTTTTTTTTAGGTGGGGTTTTTTTCCATTTTCTTCCTCAGTTATCACCCTGCTACTAAGCATGCCCCCATAGCTTTCTCTGCAGGCCATAAACAATGTCTGTAAACCATCTCTACTGCACCTGTTTCACAGAGGCTTGGTATAAAGACAAGGGACAAGACAAGTAAAAGTTGATGGAATGCATGGGAAGCCAACGACTGGAGCCCTGAGGTGGAGCAGAGTGGCTCTTGGGAGCCACCCCCTAGGGCCCCCAGTCTATTTGTACTGAGATTACCAAGGTTTAATACAAGCAGCGATTCTTGGATTTTAAAAAACCTATGATAGTGTGTACTGGCAAAGACAGACATCTGTGTTTGTAATAAATTTTTGTCTTGTGTTTTCGAATGTGCCATGTTGACTCTATATTGATTCCCCCCAATTAGCCTCCTTTAAAACTACAGTAAACTGTGTAATCAAAATCAGCTTCTCTGATTTTCTTTTTGGTTTTGGGGTTTCACTTTTGACAGATACTCACCAGCAGTTACTTTGGATAGCTTTGTTTTATGAAATCTTTCCTATTGGTGGTTTGCAGTGTTACCTTCATGGATTTGACTCAAAGCTCATGTAATCTATTGTATGGCTCTCTTTGGATTGTGCTACATATTGCTATGCACTTCCTACCTTATAAGCACTATAAGGTGCATATTCTTCAATTTATGCTGCTGTTTGAATATTTCAGTATTTAACTCTGTACTTGTGTGTGTGTGTGTTATCTATCTCCAAACCATACTCTGAGTTTTTTCCCAGTTGCTAAGGAGAAGCAGAAAACACTGCAAACTGCATGGACCAATGTTGTCACTTAAAACTACACCCCTATGGAGCTGGTTTATTGTCTTTTTCTTTCTTGAAACCTAACCCTTTTAAATGACATTAATAAGAAATAATTATCTAAGGACAAAACCTTAAAATTAAAATCAGGTAGATCTGCTTTGTTGTATTCAGGTGAGGTAGCAGAAGGTAGCCCTTGCATCTATTACCTTTGCAGAGACTGAGTATCATTCTGAAATCTCTTTTCCTCTTTGTGGAAGGTGGTATTTAGACCATCTTGGCTGCATCTAAAGATCAGAGCCAGCTATGGTTATGTTTGGGATCTCTGCAAACAGTATCCCTGGAATGTATGGGAGGCAGTTCTTGTTCATGCTGATGAATTTCTGCTCAGCATGTCTTCGTTCTGCAGCTAATTATAATAACTTCAGGCCTTAGGGCTGTAAGTACTCAGCATGTTAAGAACTGAACACTCACAGGAGCCTAACTTTCTTTCTCCTGAATACCTGGTTAATATCTAATTAATGACCACATTATTTAAAATTGTTCATGCATTTATGCCCCTTTGCCTGTAAAACACTTAGTGACACCTCTAATATTTGCTCACAGTAAAATAGGTCTGAACATTCAAGAAGAACATGCACTCTGAACTTCTGTAAGCTCCTTAATGGCTGCTGTCATGGCTTCTCTGACACCAGCACTTAACCAATCTCATTAATACTGTTTGGGGACACTTTGAGCATAAACAGTGCTAAATGAAGCTTAATGTTGTGCAGTAAAACACTACCAGTGCAGATGGCAAAGAGCAGTTTCATTTTTTGTAAAGTTGGACCACTTACACAATGTTTGCATAAATTCAAGTGTGATCTGATGCAAGAAGTAAAGTGTAGTTGTGTTTTCAGAGTAGCATGCCAAAAGCAAAGCCAGCTAATGACAATGTGTTTCTGATTTGAGCTTCATGTATACCTTTTTATTCTTTTTGGTAATACATGACTGATTCAAATAACAACATGTTTGTATGAACCTAGCGTCCCTAGAACGATTATGCAAGATTTGTGATCAGAGAGCTCTGGTAGCTTTGTGGAGCTTGATGATAAACTACAACTTCTGGTGATGTACTGCTTAATATGGAAGTTATTTTGTCCTTTAAAGCAGAATTGCATCAATTGGAATTTACCAATAGCTATGAAGACACTGAATCTGGATTCTGATGCAATTAAAACGAAGAGGTACTGTCATAATTTTGCTGCCTTCTTGCAAACCTTGTAAAAATAAGCATGGGAGGAAGCAACATGACTTCTCATTTTCATGAGAAGATGCTGACAGAAGCAGCAAGGGTGAGCTAAAGATTGCAACAGTTTATTGCAGAAACTATTTCTGCATAGTTTTATGGCCATTCTGCTGAAATTGGAAGAGTAACTATTGTTGTAGTTTACTGTCATAAATAACCCAACCTTGAGGACTTTTACAGCCCAAAAAATGCCACATAATATAATGAAAACTGGTAACTCTTGAGGTAAGAGTTGTCATATAGAGTGAAAATTAACATCTTGAATGAGCACCTGGTTTTCTCTAGGAGTTTTTAGAAGTCAAGAGGAAAGCTTCTTTCTGCATTCATTAATCTCTTGTCAGGAAGAAAGGAGTTTCCACATTCCTGGATGGGCTGACCACCTGATTCACAAGGGCATGAAGCTTTACCATGTTTATTCAAATATGATAGCCAAATATAATATCAAACACATTTTTTTCCACAGTGTATTTCTACTTGAAAAGATCATAAGTAATAAATTTTTAATTTTTAAAAAATGATAGAATTCATGGAGAAAATTATCTACTTGCTCTTTAAAAACAGAATAAATTTGGAATAGATGAATTGACATCACTAAAGCCCGAGGCATAAATTTAATTAGTTACTGGCATAGCTTCCACTACAGCTATTATGCAGTACATACCTCTGGGAATGTTTGTCTCAATGGATTTATACTGTCTTATGCTGCATGAATTTTTCTTACCAATGTTAAAAAAAAATGAGTGGAAGCGTTAATTTTTTCATTAATTCCTGGAATGTTGTTTGAATTTTTAAGCATATAACAGTGTATCATTATCTTCATAATTTTTTTCTTTTTATGCTTCCTGGAATGGACTTTCCAATCTTTGCAGAGACATTAGGGATTTATTATATTTCTTGCATGAAATCCTTCTCAGGTACCAGAGCAGTTGTTTTTTTTTTTTCAGAGGAGGTACCTGTGTATATTAGCAGGAACACACCATGGGTACAAAGCAGGAATGTGGTTTTCTGTTGCTTTTAACAGTGAAACTGAATTTTTGTAGTTATTAAAAAAAATGTTCATTTTTATGAAGTTTATCCCCATTGCAAAATGGCAGCTTGTTACCCTTGCACTTTCTTGTGTCTGAATGTGTTCCAGGTCTCCAGAGGGTGCCTGGGAATTTGTTCTAAAACCAGGCTTAGCAGCCCCACTCTCAGTCCTGTTCCTGGTCAGTGTGGGGAGTGCTGGGCCCTGGGCTGTGTCTGGGCTGTGCCAGCCCTTTCCAGGGCTCCTGTTTGTGTGGAGCCACTGGATCTTTTCTGCACCTGCACTCTGAGGAGTCTGGCCACCAATGGTACTGGAGGAACAGATTCTCTAATGGGCACTGCTTTACAGGCCTGGGAAGCAGTTGCTGGCATTCAGACTTCTGAAAAGATTTCATTTCCAGCCCAAAAATTCAAATTGAATTACAAAGAAAGTTTGCATGCTTGTGCACTATGGTACTGTCCGTAAACTGGAAGGCATCAGGTCATGCCTTTGATGCCAACTTTAACAGGTATAACATTTCTTATCCCTGGGAGAAGGGAAGATAAGATACTGGTGGAAAAGCCTGTGGATCATAATGCACTAATTAGATGGGATCAATAAAACAGAGTATCCTCTCCCTTCTGATTTGGTAGAACATGGAAAATTACTAGTAATTAGCATGCAGTACTGTGGATTTACTTTTCCTTGCTTTGAAACTCCTTAAAAATGTCTGTGAAGAAAACATCTTGAAATACACAGTTTTGTAGATTTTGTGCGACTTGTACTGTTTATGAAATTGCCCTTACTAGTTGAGAAACGTCACGAACCCTGGAAGTCACCTGCTTGCCTTTTCCTTCTTTTGGATTGTTGGGGTTGCACAGAAGTGGCAAACGTATACAAGTCTTCATCTCCTCCTAAACCTTCCTTTGACAGGTGTGCCAGAGACCATATCAAAATCTAGGTGTAAGATGTAGACACAGCCCTTTCAGGATCTNCCAAAATCTAGGTGTAAGATGTGTTGTTAACTCCTTGGGGTAGACACAGCCCTTTCAGGATCTTGGACACCTCAAACAATTTTGACACCACTTCTCCCCCAGCGTAGCTGCTTTAATCTGTGTCCGAGGAGCTCAGACAGTTACTTTGGTCGTTTGCCACTTCTTTTTTTTGACTCCCAAGTACCAGCTGAAGGAGTCAGAGTTGTATGTTTCTTGTTTTTAAAATGACTGTTCTCTTGTTCATGTTCAAGCTGAAGCTCCTCTTCAGAGATGTGGTTGGAGACACAGATGAATCATCCTCCTCTCTCCCTCCCTCTGCAGTGCCACAGAAAGTCACTGTAGCTGATGGCTGAGCTCCTGAGACTAAGGGGGAGCAATGGAAAGGCAGCTGGAGAGGCTGCCTTGTAGAAATGATCAGAGTACTGAAGTTTACCATCAATGAAAATAATTTAGGAAAAATTGTATTTTTAATGAATCATCTGTTAAAGACCACACTTTTAGAGTATAGAAGGGCTGGGAAATAATGGTTCAAGTTTGAAGATTAAGTACCAAGGAAGATAGTGTCAATTTTTGGTCTGTGAAATTGTTGGAAAATGTTTCTAGTCCTGGAAAACTACTGCTTGATATCATGGCTGCAATCCTGAGGCTCTAGATAGGAGCAAGCCTGTATTTCATCAAGCTGTGCAAATGTGCACGATCACATCACTCAATGAAAGGTTGATTGTTTTAAAATAATTGTCAACAGCCCTATGACCTCATCCCTTGGTGAGAAGGAAGCCAAGAGATTTCTTTGTATTATTCGCTGTTTTTCTCTAAATGCAAATCAAGCAAACTGCAAATCTTTCAACAAGAAGGTGGATAAAGAGATACTAAAGATTCAAACAAATGATAAACACATGGAAGATAAAAGTAGAAATAAACATTGCCTTGCCTGTTGGCTGGCTTTTAATGCCAGTTCTGTCTAATGTCAGCCATGGTGGAAGCAAGAAGAAAGAGAAGGGTAATTCGTAGCTGTTGCAAGAAATCCTGAAAGAATCTGATGTCTCTAACTATTACAGAACTATACTTGTGACAGCTGGTCTTTGGGGTGGAATTTACTGTAAGAAATGCCTTTGCCCCATTTTACTACTGCTGTACACTAACCACTTCACATACTGAAATAAACACAACAGCTTAAGCTGCACGAGCATCTTTGTAAAATGATCACTGATGCTGTGTGTAGTTGGTATGAAGGAGACTCCTTGACTAGCCTTTTGTAATCACTAAAATTTACAGCTAATGATTGAGGTTCCTGCAAGAGGAGTACCTTTTCTCCCTGGCATTTAGGGAAATAATATGCATTTAGGATTGATAGGGTAGGGATCTAGTTACCATGGGGTGATTTGAAGGTCTGAGGGGTTTCAGGAAGCTCACACAGCATGCCAGAGTGTTGCCACATGAAATCTAACTTGGATTTCAGTATATAAATGGATATGGATCCTGCCAGCCTGTCTGCATGTATGTGTGCAAGGCAGTGTTTTCAAAGATACAGCGCTGCAATTGTGATAGGCAGAGAATAATTGTGCCTGGGGTGTTCTTGTCCTCCTGTTGCCTTACTCAAAGTTATGCCCCTGGCCTGCTGGGCTTTGCTTTATGGTGACCCTGGTGAGGTGGTGGCAAGCACTGACTGCCAGGTTTACTTGACCCCTCAGCACGGTGCTTCCAGATCCACTAAAATTTCTTAAGGTTGCTTCGGAAGTTTGTAGAAATTTTCCAAGAGTGTTATCTTTACATTTAGTACCCATGAGAGTTCTCTGTCTTTGCTTCTTCCCTTTCTCACTTCCTCCTCCCTCTCCCACTCTTCTGCTCTAGAGAAACCACTCCATTGAGCAACAGCCTGTGGCCTGCTCAGAGTGGTTACCTCCAGGTAGCTCATGCTCAGTGCGAGCTAAAACCAGAGCAGTTTGCATCAAACTCAGAGTGAGAAAACAAAAATACAGCCTTATGTTTATCACTGGATGGAATGCTTGAATGCTGCTTTGTGTCATAGCAAATACCTGTACAAGAGGAAAAACTCTGATTCTCACAGAATGTGTATAGTAATGTCATATACTGTGATTTTTAATTTTCTTTTATTAATTTACCCACATGGTACAAATTTTCATAGTTCCTTAAAAAGCAGTGCAGCAGTTAGGAGGTAATGCAGACAAGGATAAATCTACAATTATGTTTGAAGCTTTCAGCTGAACTGTATTTTTTAAGTTTTAAACTGAATGATATTTTTTAGAAAGGCATGCTTTCTATTTTTTCCAGTCATAATGTAAAAAAATCAAAGCAATTTTATTGGTGTAGGGAAGTATGTCTTGATAATAAGTTTGAGTGCACTTATTTCTCAGCGTTTACTGGGGGAAAAGGACATTTGTAACATTTTACTATCTGAATTCCATCTGGGTTTTTTTGGTTGGTTGGTTGGTTGGGGGTTTTTTCTCACATTTTTGAAGAGAAGAAGTTATAGTAAAACCTGGGCAATGGTGTGCTGCAACAACTGGGAAATAATGATCTAAACCAGAAAAGGTGTGGGGGAAGACAACAACCAAGGATGATTTTTGACAGCCCTGTCTTTTAGCATAGGAATGTTTTTCAGGAAGTGAGGATAGAGAAACAGACAGTAGAAGCCAAAGAATTCTTGCTGGGGCATAGGATCTTGTGGTGAATTTTGAAGGATTTAATCTCATTTGGAATGTTTGATGGACTCTAAGCAGTCCTTTCACTGTGATCAGATATTCTTACTCAGGCACTTCATTGTTTTTACTGATCTGGTTTCAGAGTGGCCATGCCAGAGGTGGAAGCTGCCCTGTGAGAGAAGGTATCTTTGTGCTGTTGGCCTTCTGCATTCTCCCACTGTCAGCCTTTGTGGAAGAATGGGGAGTGTGATGTATGGGAAGGGTTTCAAGACACATGAAAGTTAGTATTGACCTATGGCAAAGGTACAAGTTTGGCTCTGTCACTGTGCCTGTATGTGCAGCTGGGCAAAACAACTGGTTAAGAGACTTCTCTTTGCAGGAGAAAGGAATAACCAGTTTTGAACAAAACCTCTGAGGTGTGGGTATGATCAGAGCTGAAGGCCTTTGTTTGTGGTTGCAGGACATCTGTAAACAATGTGACTTAAACAGGAAGTATTTTTATTTTACACATAAATAACAAAAAATATCCTGGGTGTCAAGAGTTAGGGCAAAAAGGATTATAGACATGTGGGTGGCCTGGAGTCTGCTTTTGTTAGGAGGTGGATTAGCTGGAGTTTTTACTGGCATTTAAATATTTATTAGAAGTCCTATAAAGAGGACCTTTTGAAAGTAATTATGCAAACTAAAAGCGTTCATTACTATCCTACCCAAAAATGCCAGACTTAACAGTGAAATGGCTTTGTGCCTTTTTTCACCAGAATTGTGCCCAGGAACTACTGAATGAAACATACAATTAACCAGTTGTTTTGTGGAGTTCTCTGTTGTGGGGCCAGGGCGTCTTTTTCCTCATAGCAAACAAGTGATGAATTTCTTGTAGTTAATTTCTAGATAATTTTGCTTAAGGGAAGTCTAGTTGTTTTGGAACCACTTTGGTTAAATAAAAATTAAATGTTTTCCATTGTGGCATATTGTACCATTTTTTCTCCTGAATGGAAAGATTAAACAATTGTAACTACTACATTCTGTAGTTCCAGGGCAAATGTTTTGTCTGGAGTCATATTTTGGTCTCCACTCAGTACTATAATTCCTATTTAATTTAATGGAAACAGGGCTTCACCCTTAAGTATGAGTAGATCTACTCTAAATGTGAGCGAGATTCTGATTAAATAGCAGTTAAAAACAGCACAAAGCCTCTTGTCAAAGTAGATGATGTGCGTGTGTGTTACATTTGACTTACACTGTATCCCAGAATAGACCCAGAACGCTTGTTCCAGTTTACAGGTCTTTCAGTAGAATCAATTTCTATATTGCAAAAATCATTCCTTTAATGCTGCTTTTCTTCAGCTGAGGAGAAGTTGTACACAGAGGTCAGAAAAGCACTACAGACGTTTCAAAGTCAGACAGAGTACAGAGCTTAAAAACAAAACAAAATGCTGTCTTTGTGTGCTGCTCTCAGTAAACCATGTTTTGCTGGCTCCCGGCTTTAGGCTGTAGCCACTGGAAATTAAGAGGCTAAAAGCAAAGCTGGCAGAGAGCAGGACCACATGTGATTTTTGAGTGGAGCACATTACAAGCGCTGGTGCTGTTTGGGGGGGAGAAGAAAGGCAGCCCCAGCTTAGAACCCTGCTGGGCAGAGCCTCCAGGTGAGTATTCTGCTGCTCTTGCACAGCTCTGAGAGCTCATCTCATCAGCACAGCAACTGCTGTGGAAAGACTCTGAAAGACTGAAAGGTTTCAGTGGAGATATTTTTTTTAGAGGGAGGGTTTTGGCTTATTAGCTTGACACAGCTTTGAGGCTTTTGTGCATCTAAAATAAGGCATATTATTTTTCTTCTTTTTAGATGTTATTGAAAATACCACTCTTATGATTTAAAAAACAAACCCCAACCAAGCACAAAACAACCACCCAAAAACCCAACTACAAATCACTTCCTCAGTTGTTTAGCATAAAATTATTCCTGGGAGATCTTAGCTCATTTATTCTCATGACTTGTATTTCTGATTAGAATGTTCCTCTTCTTCCTGTTATTTTACTATTCCTTCCCCTCGGATGTATTTTTAGAAAATAATCACACATATTTTCAATGTATCAAACAGGCCAAGCTCTTTTGATTTCCCCTTTCAAGTGTCCTTTCCACTGATTGATCCAGCCCTTTGCTTTGCCTCCAGGAGTGTGGTTTGTCCTTTACTGCAGAACTGTGTGCAGCATTTCAGGAAAGCCATCCTACCGAGTTACTTACATGGTAGCAGACTGTTTTTTACAAGGCACATGCCTTACTTTATCCTCTTCAATTTTCTTATTCAGAGTCCTTATCTGGTTTCAGCTACTTTCCCTCCTTTCCTCCTGGCTCTATCTACTCTTGAGCTTCAGCCCTTCCCATTTGTTCCCTTCCTTGTCATGTATGACAGCTCTTTTCTGGCTCCCATCTTTGGGATTTCTTAAGCTTGTCATATTTTTTTCCAGCCATGTCAGGCCTCCTCCTCTTTCCCCTAGCTCTGTTTCCTTTTCATCTCCCCATTCTTTCATCTCAGGTTATCCTGTTGAATTTGCTCTGCTTCACCCTTGTTTGCTTTCCCAAAAAGTTTTTGATCCAGGTCCTTATTTCACTATAAATGCTCTTCCTCCCTCAGCACTTTTGCTCCTCCAGCATGGTCTGTGGTGATTCCCTCCTGCTGTGGCACTGCCAGGGGCTCTTGGGAGCTCAGGGCTTGGTCTTGGAGCCCATTTCTGCACTTGGCACAACCCAGAGCTGCTGTGAGAGGGGATTTCTGCTCACAGCCTTCAGGGGTACACTTGAGCATCCCAGCCTGTGTGGCAGTAGTGAGTGGCAATGCAATCCATGGAGATCCTAGCAACTAGCACTAAATCTGTCAGTTGTGTATTTTTTATAAAAAAAAAATTAAATTATTATTTTTTCACCATATTTGTGAGATTTTTATGTGGATACCACAAAGCATATTCCTTGTGTTATATACCTGAGGTAATATTTAAAGGTATGACATATTAAAACTTGTGCTTTTCAAAAGTTTGGATTTTAGGATAGTTAAAGCTGCTTTGTCCTAAGCTTTCCCCTCCCAACCCCACCAGAAGCAGATTCTTGTTAGAAATAATAGAAGGAGATCTTGGCACTTCTTTCTTTAAATATCAAATATTTTGTAATATAGATTTAAAAAAGAATTGTCAAGATAATACCTAGATACATACAGGTTTTAGAATAGGAAATTTTTTGCAATAATGGAGAGTACCACAGGGATCCTGTGAAATTTGTATAGTATAAGTTACATTTTCAAGGGGACAAAAGTAGGTCAGTTTTGTTGAACTTGTGACTTAAAAGCAAATCAGAACCAAAGAAAGTATGTTTTTGTACAAAATAAACATTTCCCTATTTTTAGTTTGAACAAGCTATTAAAAAGCCTTGCAATTTTAACTACTACCAAATTTTATAGCCTTGTTTTCATCCAAGATGCTTGAAATAAATATCAACAAACAATTAAAGGTAAATTGGATTTTTAGCTGAAAATTTTATTTATCTGGTATAAAATTTATTGTTAGTGAGAGGCATAGTTACCTCTACATATGATTTGTGTCCATGTGCCAAAGAGTACCAAATGGTTGATTAATAATTATTTCCCCTACATTTGATTCATCTTGTATTTGTACAGTTGGCTAATGTGAATTAAATTTTATTTCATGAAAATATTGTACTGTTTGTCCTGTTCGTAATGGAGGGATTTTTTCCCAGTTTGTGCAGCATCATGTATGTATTAAACTGTTAGCTCTTGTATACAAGGACTCCAGCTTGAAATGCAAATGTTGTTAGTACTGGCTTACATTTTCTTTCCTGGGAGAAAAAAAAAATCACAAAAGAGCATTTCCTTAAATGTAGAAAGAAAAAAAAAATCTCCTGAGGCAGCAAATAGATACAGTATTGACTGAAATATCTAATATCTGCTCATTGCTTGGCAGAGATAGTACTGAGCCACCCTTACAAAATCTGTACTGTTCCAGAGCCCACTAAATAGATTTAGCAGCACCCAACTTATGAGGGAAGTAATTGCATTGCAATATCCTGCTTGAATTTATTCCTTGGTGCAGACAGTTTAAAGATGTTATGAATAGTAGAAAAAACAATGAAAGCTAAAATCAGGAATTTTAGTATGCTCTGGCAGTTGTTCTCTATTATGAAACTAAATATTTTAATTTCAAATAAAACCAACATTGTGTTAAAGATTGTTAAAGGTTATCAAAGGTAAACATACTTTGTTGTACAGTTGAAATATTTCTTTCCACTTTTGACAGCATTGTGAATCTTTTTTTGTTTCTCACAAGTGTGGAGTCCAATACAAGGATTCACCTCTTTGAGCACATCAAGCACAATGAGTGCTGTGGAAAGGGGACTTAGGGATCACTCTAAGCCTTTTCATTATGAGGCCTTCCTCTTGGGAAATAAAAGGATATTTTTATTTGTAATATTCTTGTCCTCTCCAGCTGACATGCTGTCTGACCTGGCAATAGCAAGGTTATGAAGGGTGTATCCATTCAACAAGAATTGTCACTGCTGGGTCCTTCAGTTGGACCTGGAATGGGCTCCCTCTGAAAACCTCTGCATGTTATTAGAACAAAATGGTGCAATTGATGCACCCAAATGATGCTTGGGGTGAGGAGGTGGGAATTAATTACTCTTTGCTGGTGGTGATAGGATGCTTGTTTTTCTCTTGAGCTGGTGAATGAGTCTCAATCACCATAACAAAGTGCTTCCAGGGTTGTTTCACAATCTGTGGCTGCTCTCTTACTGCTCATGAAAATACACATTACTGTTGTTTTTCCATGTTCTTACAATTTCTCTCAGGAGCCTGGGAATGCATTTGTCATCTCCTATAGTTCCCCCGCCCCCATCTCGTTCTGAGACAAAAGAGGTCTAAATCCCCCATGTTTCTTTAGTCCTTCTTCAATGGCCTGTGTCACCATATTTTGAGGAGTAATACAGGGTAGTAAACTCCTCCACAGAGTGCTCAGGTAGGGAATGGAGAGTCTGGGTCTGGGAGGGAGAGGAGTTGCTGTCACCTTAGCCCAGCTGAGAGCTGAGGTGTGATCTGATGAAGCACCTTAATAAGGAGGCAGACTTAAGCAAAAATCCTTTGTATCCATATGGAATCTTAGCTTACCAATTCAATTGGGAAAAAACCCCAAACCCAAGATAACTGTGTCAGCACTACATCTTTTGAGTGGAATAGACTGATGTTAAGACCTAGTAGGGTAATTCTACTGTGTACTACTTGGTAGAGGACATTTACAGTGTATTTAAAAATAAAACAACCTGTAACCTTTGTAAGTTGCAAAACAGCAATTGCAAGTGTTATTATGTTATGTACATGTAACTGAAAGAATTACAATGTACCCTTATTCCTCATTCTATGGACTCTCTGGTGGTGCTGGAAGGACAGATGAGGCTTTTTCTTTTTTAATATATACAGATTCACGTGGCAAAGCCAAAGCTTATACGAAGAAAGAAGCAGCTAACGTGAACACACCACATAGGCTAGTCACCTTTACTAAAACTTTGCATCCACTCTCTCTGTTATTTGGAAGGGGGCATCTGTGCAAAAGGCAGGAGTTTGTTTGGCCAGAAACCAGTTAGTTAGCAGGCTCACTGGGAGGCTGGTACCTCTGTGGAATGAGTGTTTCACACAATGATTTCTGCCTGTGCTGACATCCCCATTCCTGCCGCCGCGCTGGCCCGGAGCTGAGCCTCTCTGCAGAGATCCTGGGTGTGTACTGGGACTGGGCAAGCTGGGCAAGCTGTGTCACTCCTCTGGGTTTATGTGCTAGGCATTTTGGACTGGTCAGGTGTGCTGGCATGTGGTGTGTTTTAGTCCTGCTGGTCTTTGAATGAAAAATTCATGGCTGAGGTTGTAAGGGAGCAGTGATAGTGCAGAACTTGTAGCAGGGAAGAGATAAACTACTTAAGCTGCATCAATTTTTCCTTATTTTTTCTATAGTCTAGGCACAAAGTACCACATTCATACCACTTAAAAAAAAAAA
>VYXF01002215.1:1108248-1276494 GCA_013397295.1 Polioptila caerulea
AAAAAAAAAAAAAAAAAAAAAAGGAATTTTAAAATATTTTTTTTAAGAAGAGATTGCTCTATTCCTGAATCAAAAAAAACTCATAGTAATGAAATGTACTTATGGATAACTTACCCATTCTTAAGAAATCTATTTTCATAATTTTTACCTAAAAAGTGAAAATTCCATTTGGATTTATCTGTTTACTTGACTAAGATTGATTACCCTGAGAGGAACATTAATTTGCCCATCTTAGAGAGCATGTAGAAAGAATCTGTGATTCACCTATTAGGCATACTGTATGGTATTTCTGAAAATAATTTAAAAGGAGGAGGAGGAGGAGAAGGAGGAGGAGGAGGCCATCCTGAGGCAGCCTAATGTTAACTGCAAAGGTCTCAGAAGTGATGTAGCTGAGCAGGATCTGTCAAAGCTGTGATGAGTTAATAGTGAACTGCATAAGTGATGAAATGCATTTTCTGTTGGTTGACCTTTTAAATTATTTGATATTTCTTCTTGTGTTATTTTTACATGAGCCTTTCTTGAAAATATGATGCCGATATCTTACTTCACTTTGTTAAACTCCACCTTCACCCATTTTTAGTTTTAGCTCCCCCTCTCCCCTCCATTTTTATTTTATTGAAGCATTTGTCAGATGTGCTGACAGGAGTGTGAAGCAGAGGCAGTGAGATGTCCCTTGTTGTGCCTCAGAAATTATTGAAAGTAGAGTAATTGGAGGTCTTGGGATGGAAAAACTGGAGATAATATCCTGAAATAGATTTTAAGAAGTGAAAGGATGGGCCATAGCTATGGTATCTTCTGTGCTTCTTTTGAAAGGGTTATGGAAAGTCCATATGATTAAGCTGCAGATGACTGTCCATATGAGATTCCTCTTCTACCATACAAGTTTTTCCTTTCTCTGTAACTAATTAACTCTATAGCTGGTTCTATACACGGTGGTGTTTAGAGCCAGCAGAGTTAAACCCCAGTTAGTAACCATGGCAGCTCACATTGATCCCGGGTGTCTGGCAGCCTTTCATCAATTCAGCACATTTTTAAGCTGTAGGATTGGGTTCCTGGGTCTGTGTTAGCAGTTTGATTGTCTCTGCAGCTCCACTCCTAGTGCAGTAGGAAAGCTTAGAGTGCATTTCCTAGTGGATTTAGAATTTTTTTGCTATGTGGAATCTGAACCTCCATACCTTGTAATAAAGGTCTTACAAAACCCTCTCAAAACTCCTGAGTGGACAAAGCCTAGCCTACTCCTGCAACCTTCTTGCATGAGTAGTTGGGTCATATGGATACCTTGAAGACCAGCAGGAGAACTTTTGGAGTATTGCTTCCTCCATATTACAGCCAATAAAGATTCCTGCTTCAGACACATGGCTTGGTTTGGGCCTAGAGGAACATTCCAATTAGTACCTTGTGGAAGAGAGAAGGGCAGGGCTCTCCCACTGACTTCTACATGTATGCTTTAGGAGCTTTGGCATGATGGAATAAGAAATTAGTCTGCAGATTTTTAAAGGAAGCCTAAAAATGTATGTCCTGGTTTATGGCTTGCATCTATTGCATTGCTTAAGCAGCTGGAAGAGGTAACAGCTATTTAAATCTAAATTCAAAACTTTTGGTTAAAAATACATTTGTTTTCCTTTCTTGTGCCAATGGAAGTTCCTTTCTATGTGTAATGGAAGGGATTGTATCTCTTCCATATAGCAGGGTGATTTTAGTTCTCACTTCTTTTGAGCTCATTTTGCAAAGCAGAGGCTGCCCCAGCTCTTAAAAGGCTGTGGCACAAGAGCTGAAAGTACTCAGATAATAACTGCATTTTTGCAAAAGGGTTGCATTACAGAGGTAATGCAGTAGAACTGCAAGACTTGGTTTTCTGCAGGTAACCAAAGAAAGCACAGGCTGCTTGCCTCAAATCAGTGCATGTTGGTGGAAGTACATCCTCCCTGCATGGAGACAGAGGTCACACTTTGAAATGAAGGAGTTGCTGTAATCCTGGTGTGTCTTGTCCAGTGCCCTTTTCCCAGCACTTGGCAGTAATCAATAGCTGAGGACAGGCTCTTCTGAATTAGCCCTTCAATGCTGTGTTTCTCATTACTTCTCAAATTGGGAGCATCAAACTCCTGTTAAACCATTTTTGTTTTCTGTATGATGCCGCATATAACCTGCCAGCTCTGGTTTTGATGCTTTGAATGTTGAAATACTCTGAGTATCTACTTCTAGTGCCCGTCTTGCTCTTTATTATAGCCTGTAATTGCATTTTTTTAGTAGATAAATGTCATTTCTTCCATTTATTTGTATGAAAATTGGCTTGTTATCTAATGTTGGTGACTCCTAACTTGATCTCTTTCACTCAGGAAAAATCATTGCGACTTTTCCAGAAAAGAAAGTCCAACCTCCTCTGCCTTATTTAAATTGCCTGTTTTCTTTCTTAAATTAGGTCTTCCAACTAAGCTGTCACTTATAATTTAAATGTGACAGAGGAGGTGGCTGAATTGAATTTAGTTTTTTACCTTGAAAAACTGTAGGACAAACCAAAACTCTAGCAATGGTTACACTCCATGGAGTGCAGGAGAAGGACAGGGTAACATTGTACCTTTTCCCAAGGTAGGTAACCAATTGTGGCTAAGTGTGCAATATATGCTGGTAGAAGAAATGTACACATAAAAGTAAAGAAGATAAAAGCTTACTGAATAGGTGACTTAGTACTTGGTCTGCTAGGAAGTAATCTATGCAGCTCACTACACTTCTTAACTCCCTACCTTTGTTTTCACAAGTATTATCTTACAGAAATTATCTACGCATCAGATTGAGAATATTCTGTGTGTAACCCTAGGAGAGAAATGCTGTGAATATGAGAAATGCTGTGCCCCTCCTGCTCATTGTAGTACTGTGCTGTAATGGAATTGAGCTTTCCTGTATTTACCACTCATAATCCATATGTACAAAGTTGCAGATGCTAACCATTTTTCACAAGAAAACATAGGTGCTAAATTTAACTTGCTGCTGCCATGCAGTGCTGTAAGAGCTGTCTTTGATGAGCAGGGATCTCAGGAAAGTGACTAGGCAGATGTAGATGGGGAACAGTTTATGGTTTGTCCTTACTTAGCAATTTGTCTCAAATGCTTTGGTTTTGGTTTGTTTGGGGGTTTTGTTGTTTAAAATTATCTATCTATATCAGGGTAAAAGTAATTTGCAAATCCACTCACTTCCCCTGTGAGTTTTGTAAACAATAGACTGGGTTTTAGACTACCAGTACCTGCTGATTTATGTGTTCCTGCTGTTCTAGACCCTGTGCCTGGTTTGCCAGACTTCTGGCTCTGTTAGGACATGTTTTGTATTTAGCAGCTTAATCCATGGACTGGCTTGATTTTCAAGGGAGAGAGTTTTGCTTTCCACAGCCAGATCTTTGACTGGAGCTGATGCCCAGCTTGCTGGATTATTAGTATCCAGTTCAAAGTGTCCAGTTCATTTTTCATTTCTTGAGTTCTCCACTTTCCTTCCTCTTTTAAGTCTTGGTTGTTATAGGAATACTGGATTTTGGTGGCAAACTCTGTTTCTTCTCAACTACCACATAAAATAAGGTGAAACTTGTTAGCAGGAAGTGTTACTATATTATTGTAGACACCTGTAATTGTAGAATTTGTATTTTCTTCCCCCTTTCAGCAGCACAGCCTCCTATTATTTCCATGCATATTTACAGGCTGTAAAGGAGCTGTTATAACAAAGGGTGTTTACAGGACTCTGCTGTAGTCTAAGGAAACTCAGAGAGGCTGTTTTGCAGCCTGTCCCAATCCCCAGCCTTTCTGGAAGCTTTCTGTCGTAGTTACTCCAGCTGTGAATTTACAGCCGTACCTCGACACACCAGGGGAAAAAACTGACTGGGCTTCATTGGATAAAAGATGAATATTACTTTGTGCAGATATTGTGGTGTTTAGAGTATTTCTTCCCAGTCTCAGACATTTTCAGTAGGTTTTGGTTCTAATTCAGCATATGTGCTTCCTTTTGCAAACAAACAGGATTGGTTTTATGTTCTTGCAGAGTACCCTCTGTAGTTTCTGAGGGTGGAAAGCAGAGTGCTGTGTGGGAAGGCAGAATACATTGATGCTGAAGGGCTCTTTACCTGCACTACATGTTCCTAAGTTTCCTTTTCCCCCTCATATATCTTCATTCCTGCGCCCTATCCCACCCATTTTGAAGATTCCTCAGGTTTTTTTGCATCTTAACTAAAACCTTACAGGCTTTGATGGCTATTCAGTTAGCAGAGCTGATTTCTCTTCCTTTAGGGTGTCTAGCACTAGGAGCTGCACAATTGGCTTTTCTTCTGTCCCCAAGCAAACAGAAATAGGGAAAGATAGAAAATAAAATTTGATTGTGTACAGGCTTTGGGGCTGGTTCTAATATCTTACAGTTTTAATTTCCAGCTGTTTGTGATTAAAAACTGCTTTAGAAATGATCACTAGCCTGATGCAATTATATGATGAATAAAACCTGCATCCTCAAACCTGTATATCAATTTTTGAGGCTTATTTTTTTCTTGAGAGTCTGTAGTGGTACAGTATCTTATGGTGGTTTTAGAGCTTGCCCTCCTGAGATTCCCTGTTTAGGCAGGATACACATACAGCATAAAAGGTTATAAAGATAATGAGTTCGGAATATTGCAATGGTAAAGTTGACATCACTGCAATGGGCAAAGTGACATCTGGCTGTGGTCAGATACAGGTGCTCTTGGGTTTTGTGTTGGTTTATCTGACATCTGGATAGCCCAAATCTGAGTTTTCTCCCTCTGAAGAACAGAAAGTCATGTCTAGTCCACTTTTCTATGAACGCCCTTACAAATATATAAGGCTGGCTTTTCATGTGTGAAGTGACAGGATGAGAGCTACCAAGCAGTTTTTCTTGTACTGTTAAACCCTGTTGAATCATTGCTCTCTGCCCTGCAAATTGAAGGCTTCTCAACTCCTTCAGCCAGGTGCTGGCTTTTGTTACTGCCTGGGCAGAGTTACAGGTGATGCTCATGATGTCAGTGTTGCCACTTCTACTTCAGACTGGATCACACAAGCATGGAATTGAATTCAACATGTTCAATCTAAATAAACACTTCCATGTTTAGTAGCATTTAAATGGGATAGTTTTTTCAAGAAGATGTGAAAAGATCTGGATGCCTTCCACAAGTGTCATGAATCAGCTAGATTTGCTAGCTTTCTCTTACAATCTATTTGGGCAGAATTTCTGCTGGTGGTGATGATGATGATAATTTTCTGATGTATCCAACAGACATCTATCTATTCAGGCAGTGACTGGGGAATAGTATCAAAACAATCAGAGTGTTCTTTTTTAAATAATTGCATTAAAGCGTCCACTTAACTGGATAATATTAGATTTATGAAATAAAGCTTGCAAAATTAAACAGAGTATAAATGAGTGTCAATTGACTACACTCTTGCCTTATACATTATCAAAAGGACTTTACATATACTATGGCAATTTTGATTATTTTTAATGTTAAATACATGTTAAATGTTTTTTAATGCTAAATACACAGTTTTGGTATTCATTTTCACAAAGTAATGTCCTGAGACACTATTCACTGTACAACAGCAGTGTGCAGAAAATATTTTGAATCAAAATAGACTTCAGGGCTTCTTTTCTTTTGGACGCCTCATAATGTTAAAATAAGGAAAGAAGTTTAAAAACATGATGTGAGAAGAGAGTGGAAGTAAAATTCATCTGTATCCTCCAGAGGGTACTTTAAAAGTTAATGATTTTTAGAAATAAGCTGTGGAGATTGATTCTAATTTTATCTCGTTTTTCTTCTGTTAACCTTATTGTGTATGAGATACGTATATGTGTGTGTGTGTGTGTGTGTGTGTGTGTGTGTGAATTCAGAATGCAAGTAGTCATGATAATTCTTCTTATTTGAGTTTTTTTCCCTTGTTTTAAAAATACTATAAATTTTGAGCAGCTGGTAAAAGTATTTGGCCAAAGATTCTTACTGAATTCAGGGTTACCAATGTTTTTACAGTACTTAGTTGAAAAATGTAGTTTGTGGCTAACTGCCCCAGATTTAGAGTGAATGAAAATAAATATCCAAAACAAGGACAGAGTTGTGACTTTGTGAAAAGGGAATAGTATGCTTTTCCAGTTTTCCTTGTGCACTTCAGAAATTTGGGTAAATATTTTGATGTGACCAGGAAACCTGAGCAACCAAATGAGAGTCTTATTTTCTGGCCTTAGAAGCATCTTTGTATAGAAAATTACTTTTGAAACTTAAACTCTGAGTAAGAAGAACTTAAGAGATAAACTAAGACAAATAAGTCGATATATAGGATTTCCCTGAGAATTGCATGAATGTATCTTGTCAATAGATTTGAATAAAAAAAATTTGGAAGTATGAGAGGGAATTTCATGTTATAAAAAACCAAACTGGTTTATTTTTCATCCCTGATCTGTGAAACTGTCATACTAAAGGCAGTGTTATGAGGTCCAGGAGAACCTGTGAGAGCAAAATATCGTGCTGTGGTATAAAGAGGGAGAAAGGAAGCTGAAATATTTGTTTTGATTCCCTGTGTCTCCAACCTTTGTTTTCTAAATGACAAATAAATTACTTCCTATTAAACTGTCAGTTTTGTTAACGTTAAGGTGTGGTTGGTTCTGTCTAAGGATTTGTGTAACTGTGTAAATAAATGAAGACCAGACCGTTTATTTTGATCTGTGTGTGTATTTAATGAATACTTAAAATACAGGAAATATGGAATTTACCAGTACTTGGCCAGCATAGTCCTTATTATACTCAAATTTCCTTTTTGCCTTTTTATATTACTTTTTCCAGTTATTGAATGTTTATTTGTGTGGTCTTGGCCTCAGTGAATGTGAGATAAAGCTTATTTAGTTGAGGAAGCAAGTGATTTTTCTAAAAAAGACATACTAAGTAAGAAAGATAAACATGATTTTTCAGGATTAAGAAATTGTTGTTTAAGTTGTTGGTTTAGGAGCTTCTTGTAGCTGCTAGAATATCTGACCCTAGCAGATTTACTAGTAATTATCAAATCTGTTTGACCAGACTAGTTACTTGCCACCCCCCTTTATAGGTGAAGGTCCTTTCCCCAGCACTTCAGCTGTTCAGTGGCCTCATGTGACTCTTGTCATTGTTCACACCCTGTACAGTACTTCTGAAAAAATAAAGTCCAAAGCAAACAAACTCTTTCCTTTTGCCTAGTAGTCTGTGCCAACTCAAATTTAATGTTAGTATTGATGGTAGATAATGAAATATGTGTTGATAATGCCTGGGTCTGCAAATACCTGTAAACACTCACAAATTCAATGCAGTAGTCACTGACTGTGCAGCACTTACATGACAGAGGGACGGCAGATGGATGAAAAGTGACCAAATGTGGGATTTGCCCATTCTCTTTAAATGACTGAAGGCTAAATGGAGACACTATGATAGGAATGTGTATTTAGGGAATGTTCATTTCCCTAAATGGGTACTCACTACAGCTACCTGCTTTCATCACTAGCAGGTGCCCTGATGCACTGAGACACTGCTCACCTTTCACGTGTCTGCATTTCCCATCTATGGCAGTGAGAACACCTCTGCCCCTGAGCACTTGTGTGTTGTATGGAGCAGTGCAGACTCATCCAAACCAGTTTGCAGCTGTGCTGCACCTCCCCAGCCCTGTGTGGGGTTTCCTTTCACTTGTGGGTTTCAAGCTGCTTGCCAGGCCCTTGGATTTAATGTTTGCTGCTTGCTTGCTCTGTGTTTATCTTCCTCTTTGTTTAGCAGAACATCCTCAATGGGCCTTGTTTCTTCCCAGTTTTACATTGGGATTAAAAGGGATAGCTTTTTCTTTTATATTTTTCAGTGTAGTATGATGTGTGTTCAGCTGTATTTCCTTTCCAGAGGTATCTATTCCCAGGCCACCACTCCCATGAATCCTGGGACATGTCCACCACAGCCCTTGTCTGGAGTGGTTAATGGCTTTCCTGGAGGAGTCTGTTAGTTGATTTGGCATTAAAACTACACTGTTTACAATGTAGAGCACACCTGTATTTTGGGTGTTTCTTTAAACCACTGCTGTGTGGGTGTTCCTGGATAACTTTTTTATTTTTCACTATTCCCCCATGTAGTGGATCACAGTGGGGAGGAGCAGTGTATGCACAGTGTAAGAAGTGCTATCAGGTATTGTTTTTTTGAGGAATGGGCCTAAAAAACTTTATTTCCTGATGAGACCTGTTAAAATCAGCAGAACTACCTGAGTGTAAATGTACTCCTTGACCTGAAGAAGTAAATGTATCAGGGACAGCTCCCAGTGAAAACAAAGGAAGCAAGTGGCTTATGCTCTGTGCTGTTAAAATTAGTATTATAAAGGTAACAAACCCCTACATCTGAACTTAAAACATTTTGCAGTAAGGGCAGTTTTATCTAAATACATCTAGAATATCCTGTAATTTCTAGAAGATATCAGAGTATCTAGAAGAAGATCTCTTTTGCCTTCCCAGTAAAAAGTACAGTTCAGGGGAGGGTGGATAGACATAACTCTTGTGAACTGCCTGTCAAATTACTCTGCTTTTCCTTCAATTTCTTGAGTTCAATATTTACCACGAATGGAAGGATACTCTGTTCTGCTAAGTGAGATTTCTCCTTGTTATTTGCAAGAGATATTTGTATTTATATTAATTTTCCAATGATTGGCTTAATTTTCTATGATTTGTATTTTGCACACACATTTATCTATTAGAGCAGGGAGGTACTTTCAAGGTAGGCTGCTCTTGGGGAACAAAAGCTAAGTCGTATATTGTCATTTCTCCTGTCAACCTCAGAACTGTGTAAGTCAATATTAAGAATTTCAAGGCATAGGTCTGCTTATATATGATTGGAGCCATAGCAGTTTAATAGTTAAAGTTGCAGAAAAGTCTACTTGAAATGTAGATGAGTCCTCTTCAACACAGAGGAATAACACTCAGTGTCTTGCCTCAGCTTACAACACTCAGACAAGGATTGTATCAAATGTTCAAAATGAATTGAGCTTCTCTTGATAAATTGGTGAGTAAAAAGAATTGCTGATGCTTAGATAAAAAAATAAGTATTTCTTCTATGTATGGCATATGCAACTTTTCCCTCTCAATTCTTGTTTAAAGGTAAAAATGAAAAGTATTAAGTTTTTAAAATGAAAAGTACTTAAAGGCAATTTCCCTGGGTGTTTGTGGCTGCTGAATCTGTTTGTTTCTGCTTGCTGAATCAGTCTGCATCATTCAGTGATGCTTAGCAAGGCAAAGTAGCTCAGAGGACTCAGTCCTGAAGTTCCAATATACCTTTATATATGGTCAGACCACCATTTCATCATCCTTGATGACTCCTGTGCACCTGCTGTCTGCTTTCTTTCTATACCTCTCATCTTTAAACTTTCATTTCCCCTCAACAGAACTGCAAAATCAGTACTTTTCTTTTACCTCTATCTTATTTACAATAAAAGTGAGCCTCAAGCATTCTGGTACCACATGGTATGTTGGGAGAAACCATAAAATAGCTGTCTCTGCTTGGAAGGAGACTTATCCAAAAAAAGATCACACTTTCCCATGCAACTCATCTGTGAACAGGAAACCTGCTGAGTGTGCTAAGCAGATACACATCATTTTTTCTCATGTGGACTTGACCATAATATGTCCTATACTGTTTTGGATTTTTTTTGTAATACAAGCCAATGAGTCTGTGTGGCTCTGATAGCCAGGAAGATTTGTTTAAAGTTTCATGCTGGCTGAATAAACACTAGGTTGAGAAACTGCAAAGGTAGTTTCAGTATGATGCATTACTTCAAAGGTAACATACCAATCTCTTTTGCAAACATTGAGTAATTATGGGATTGAGTAATTTGAGGTGAGGATCGTGGTCACCAAATCTTCCTCCATCTGTGTAGGCTGCACCTCTCCTACAAACACCATTGGTATATCAAACTCTCAGGCAGTTGCAGCACCCATCACACATTTTTAAGTCTTGAGCAATACTCTTTGCTGTTCTGCATCAGTGTTGAACATGGTTATTTCTTCTATTTGCATTCTTTACACCTCCTTTCCCTTGGATAAGACCAAGATATGGAAGATTTTTTTTGCTAGAATGGATTGACTGATACATCTCCTTTTCCCTGCTTGTTCCTTTTTCACAGCTGCAAAAGAGCAGATAGAACATACGAAAAGCCTAGAAAATTCTACCATGAAAAGCTTTGTCCAGAGACCTTCATTCTACTAAGAGAAAGAAGTCTCAGGTGTAGAGGACAGTTGTTGCATTTCTAGGGACTTTTTGAGACCCGTTTAAGGTTTGGGTCAATTTGGGTCAATTTTTCCAGTGATTAAGATTTTATGAGTAGGGCTATCTTTTCTAAATATCAAATCTCTAGAATTAAGTCTAATACCTCCAAAGAAACATGTGACCTACATTTTATAAAGGGATTTCCATGGATCCAGGACATCTTTTAATGGGGATTATTAAAATTGTTGTTCTCAATCTTTTCAGTTTCATACTTTTTTTTTTTCCCCCTCCCCTAAGAAATTACCTCTGGGCTTGAGAATATCACCAATGTGCTGGAACTCAGAGGGCTATACCAGACAAAAAGGAATCCATAAAATATATGGCCCCATTCCAAACTCACATGAATCAACCTGTACCTGCTGTAATGTTTGCAGGAAGAAAGGTCAGATTAAGATGGAAAATAATGAAATAAAAAATTTTGCTTGACAGCTGCAAGAGTTGTAAGACTTGAGGAACATGACTCAGAAGTGCTGAGGAACTGCTTCTGCCATTGGCTACCTCTTGAAATTGTTGGTGCTTAGCACCAGGAAAAACTGGACTCAATACTTTTTCTTGTGAAGCTGTGGCAGGTGGATGCTGGCAATATTTATAAAGAGACCTCTAGCCCTAAACTGTCAGACTGCAGAAGGAAGAGTGTTAAATTCTAATCTCTGATTTACAAGTCTGGCAGCTCATACTATTCACATGGTGTGTGATTTGAATAATGATGTGTCTACTCCTGATCTCATTAACCCTGATTTAATCCAGGATCTTATTTCATTAATTCCTGCAAGCTTCCATACAACTGGTTACACAAACAAACAAAGCCCTAAAAATCCTGTAACCCTGTAACTATCTTTCACTCTAAGTATTTTCATTATTTTCGTGATCTCTGGGTTTTTTTGGTTTTGGGGTTTTTTTTTTGATTTTTGTTTTTTTTGTCTTGAATGAAGTCTCAGGTTGTCTTTTAAAACAGTGATGCATCTTCAAGGATCTCAGTTTTAATTTCACATGCAGTGGAACTACCTGACACTTGCCCTCCCCAGGGTTCAGTGGACTTCTCTGTGTAACCTTAATAGCTGTATGCTGCAGAGGGTTGAGCAATTGTGTTGGTTTAATAGAGTATCTGATGAGAGGTCTGTCAAAGAACAATAGGAATGTCTGTAATTTGCCCTAACCTTTTTATGGCACAGTTCTTCATTCTATAATGCAGAATTATGTGATTGAAGACCTTTGCAGAAATTTGTACAATTTTTCATTACTTGCTAATTGGATAGAAAAATGACTGTTTGGACCATCACCAAGGTTTTTTAAAGTGTGGTTGAAACGAAAATTTTGGAAATCTTTACAGCTTTGTTTTATGTATTTTGTATGTTTTTGTGTAGCACAATGACTTCCTTCCAGTTTGTGTGGTTTGTTTTTTGTTGTTAGTTCTTTTTCACTCCATGACATCATTTAGAAAAGAGAAATCCTCTCTTTAAAAACCTTCCATATAATTTTAAACAGAGAATGCGAGATACTGGGTGAGTCAGTTAATGTTCTCATTAGAAAATCCTGCTGTTAAGGATCATCTGGTTTGTGATAGGATTTTGCATAAAGGATTTATGTTGCTTGTCTCTCTCTAAACCTCTCTGTGTCATAGAGATAGCTTATGTGCTTATCTAATATGTTACAATTTGTGATAATGTCTCCTAGCATTTTTTTTCCTAAGAGCGTTGTTGTTGTTGTTTCTTAATGTTGTTACTTTTTTTCTGTATTGGTCATCTCTTCCAATTGGCATGGGTGTGAGAAAGAACATAAATACCACAGAAGTTTCTTATATATAAGTTACATATATTTGTGCTAATATGCATGGGTTTTTTTTATACTGACAGCAGAAATATTTTTACTACATGAAATATCCATTTTTCACAGTCTAAAACTGTAGTCTGTTACATTTTTTAATAAGGCCAGGTGCCTATGGGGAGAAACTCCTAGCATGCTAAATTGTGGCATATCCCACTCTCTACTCAAAGAAATGAGGAATGACATTGCACTTTCAAACAAAGTTAACAATGCTTCCAATAAATAGTTGGGTGAAAATGGAACCTTCGTGAGAAGAAATTTATTTTTATTTGAAACTGCTTGAGTAATTGCATTCTGCTGGAGCTGGACTGGAGGGAGGACGGCTGAGAAGCACCTTTTGTGCCTCTCCACAGCACCTCCCTGCAGTATTCAAGGATGCAGGGAGGAGCACACGTGTTCCTGAGCACCTGCACAGATGTGTGTGTGTGTGTGTACGTGTGCTGAGAACACTGGGCAGCTGAAATGCACACACGTGTACTGTGCTATTGCCAGACACAGGTGAAAGCCAGTTCCAGCTGATAAAAGCCTGGCTGGCCATCCATTGTCATGGAAGTTATAAAGGCAGGGGAAGAAAATGCCAGTTAAAGAGTCTGATTGTCAAGCATCTTCCCCATGGCAATGCCTGCTGCAGCAGGGCCTTTTGCCCTTAGCCCCACTACTCACATATGCTGCTAAATATGTAAAGCAAAACAAATTCCCAGCCCCAGCCTCAGAACTGGGAAGGAGTGTGCACTGCAGAGGTTCATGGGCAGGTGTTAGTAGACAACTCTACAGCAGTATGAAATCAGGAGGTTGCTTCCAGTTCATCTGCAGGTTGTGAGACCTGCTGCAGTTGCATAGTGAAATTCTCTGGGAGGTTTCTGAGATGCAAAGTCCATGTCAACTCTGCAACTTGCCCACTCTAAATCTGAGAGCCTTTGGGTCATCATCTCTCAAGTGTCTCATACGTGGATGGTGTGTTTCCCTGTACTGGTGAGAGGGTGACAGGTTCAGTTTTCCTCACCTTTTAAATAAATCTATAACAAGCTTCTGCTTTTGTATTTCTCACCTACTTTGGGTAACTTACACTTAAAGATCAACAAATGTACTCACTGTTTTTCAAAGTCTTCCTTAGAGGTGTCTTGTCACAGTGCTTGCACAAAATGCTGAAGTGCTTATGCCGCCGGCCTGTGCCAATCACTTCTGCTTCTTCGTGCTTCCTGCCATCTGCTGTGTCTGTTCATCAGTTATGCTTTTGCTTACACCTACTTTGTGAGGCCTCAGAGAGAGGTACTGTCGTTTGAAAAAGATGGGTCAGGATGAATCGAGTGGCTTGGAGTGGCACATCCAGCACCCAGCGCACCATGATTTTCCTACTTCCCTTTTTTTATTGCTCTAGTTATTATTTTCAGTCTTGGTCTGTTAAGTGCATTAAGATGTAATGAATTGCTTCTTCTGGTGGTAGTGAAGCTGATCACTGATGTAGCCAAGCACATCTCCAAAACCTAAACCACAAAGTGCAGAGGATGTATTCTTTTTTCTTCCTGGCTTTCTCGGAGACAGGTGGTGTTTTGTGATTCTTTGTTTTAAAATGTGCTCTCCACTTTTCTTGTTGTTGTATTCCTTGCTGTTTCTCTTAGTCTCCATCTCCCTTCGCCCTCCACCCCCTCTACATTTCTTTAATCTTTTCTAATTAAAAAACACAGTAAACCAATTGGTATAGGTGAATATGAGCAGCCTCCTTTTGAACTGAAGTACAAAGTGTGAGGCTAAGGGATAGAACAAGATTTTCTTGAGCTGAGTGAATGCAGAAACACACGCTCACCTTCACAGAAAAGCAGAGCTGAAAAATTGCATAAGACTCAACAAAATCTGAGAGTTTTGTTAATTTCATTATAACATTATACATCTCTCTACAAGTACAAGGCTTTCTACATATGTAAGAATGTAAATCCTATCCAGAAGATCTTTACTTATCAGAAGGATGTACAAAATCCATAACGAATAAAAAATCTTTATCAAAAAAAGGAAGAATGTGGAGATCCTTTAAAGGAGGAGCTAGAGTTTGCTGTAGGATACCGGTCACTGATGTGCAGAAGAGGAACAGAGGATTTAGGTGTGGCACGGTGTCACCTCCTGTCTTACAGAGGGCATTGTAACTCAGGCAGCTCGGGCTGGGACAAACAAGAGAGTTCAGACATGGATATCACAGAGAGGTACCAGCAGTTTAGGCAGGAGCAGGTTGCACTGTGCCTTCAGTGCAAAGTACTTTTGTGGTTAATGTAGAATACACTGGATGTAGGAGTTAATCTTTTTTTCATAATAACTGCTAGTTTGACACTTCATAGTAAATTTGTTGGTTGCCAGTTGTTTGCATTAAATCTGACCTATTATTTTTTTTTACATTGATGTTTTCAATTACACCACTATTGTCTCAAATGTCTGAGGGATGACCTTTGTTTATAAATAAAATTAGTATTAAAATGAGTATTTAAACGTTCTATGAACAATGTGCATGACAGATGGGCTGTAGAAGCCTTTGCTTATGTGCAGGCTGGATCTAGGACTATAGATAGTGGAGCAGTGTCCTGACATGAAGCTTTGCAGTGTTCATAAGGCACTTCCATCTGAGAACTACGGGACGCTATGGACTTACCTGAGCAGCCATGAAAGCAGCACTTCTGGCTGTGTTTGTACTTTATTTGTGCTGGGAGAGAGTAAATCAGTGCATCTGTTTTATGTAACACAGCAAGAGAAACAAAGGAGGGTAAAGCAGGTCAGGGTCCTCATCCTTAAGGTACCTGTTCTGCTGGAGTAGATGCACTGTTCAATTTGTAAAACTTGGTGAACAAATAACACTTTTCTCTGTCAAGCTGTAAATCAGATAGAAGTCATGTGAGCTACAGAAATAGACTTGATTTTAAAGGCTAGTTACAGAAATTGAATGAAGGTTTAGGAGGCTGTGGTTAGGAAGAACCTCAGAACGAGGCAGTATGAGCACAAACCAGGTGGCTCAGGAACTGTAACCCTGTCTTTTTTTTTTTTTTGGTCACATACCTGACAGACAGCTGGGAACATGTTTCCTGTAAAATTGGGATAAGCTGAGGGTGAAAAAAGGAGAGAGGATGTGGAATCCTGCAGCAGTGAAACAAGAGCATAGCTTTTGTCATGAGCTCAGAGGATGTGTGCAGCAGCAGTTTGGGATCCGTGCCTCTGTTAGAAGCTGGGGGTCACTGCCACAGGAGCACAATCTCCAAACCATCCTTCCCCCTCTGCTTGGTGACAGAGCCACTGGGATACACTCACACAGGGTGAATGTGTCCTGTCATGAGCAGCTGATGAGGAGATCTCAGTCTTGATCATGGTGCTTGAAGGTCCCATGTCCTCCCTCTGTGTCTTGGACCTGGTGTTGCCCTAGAAAGGAGAAACTAAAAGCTAGGGGTGCAGATAGAAGCCAGGAACATAAAAGCTAGGTGGTTTCTTATTTCTTCCTGAAATGTTGTCGTTTCCTTTTTACAGAATGTAAAGCTCTTGCTATGAAAGTATATTGGATTTTAGTGTAGGCAACATCTTTCTCATTGAAAATAATTTTCATCTTCATTCTGGTTCAGTTGCTGGGAAAATTTGTTCCAGCCTTGCATCAGGATACATTGTTTATTTATATTAGAACTAAAAGATTATTGAAAGTCAGAGTTACATTTCTAACCAAGCACTTTTGTAATTGTTCAATAACCCTTAACTGGTTTTAGTGAAAATGTCTCAGGAAATTACTTAAGAGAACTAAATATTGAACTGATGTACTGTGCAGCAGTTTTATTTTGAGGCATTTAATATAAATGTATAATTGAACTCATACATTGTTTGAAGTTACAGACACTGTTTGCAGGAAATCATGGTGGCAGTTGTCTCTTGAAATGTAAAGTACAGTTTTTGTGAGAAGGGATCAAAGGAAAAGCATTCTGTATCTCAGAGGGGTCAAGGTGCTCCTGACATTTCCACTGTCATCTTTTGACAATTCAAATGTGTTGTATTGTTTCCTCTTTGCTGAGGAAATATGATTCCAGGCTCCTATTCCTGCTCCCATATTTGGCTTCAAGCAGGGCACATGCTACAGATTTTTGAATTGTGAAAAGAAAGACTCATTTCCCAGCTTGAAACTCCTTCATTGTACATGTGTCTTGTTTTCAAAAGCTTTGATTTTATTAAACCTCTTGCTCCCAGGATGCAAGAACTGTTGTTCGCTTCATATGGAAGCCACAGATAAATCAGCTTATAGTCTGATAGTGATTCTCCTCATCATTTTTCATGGCTCCCAACAGTTTTGAGGGGTGACATGTTGGCTTTAGGATTTTGTACTTGCAGCAGTACAAAAAAGCAATTTTTGGGGGGGGATTTAGTGTCATGGAGAAGGTTGCAGCAATTTCCTCAAATATTTTCAGCTGAGTTTCCTGTAAGGGTCAGAATTGCTGTATTAAAAAAAAAACTTGAAACTTTGGTGTAGTGAAAATGGCAGAAGTTCTTGTACTTTCCTAACTGTAACTTTTGTAACTTTTGGTGGCTGACCTAATTCAAGAATTTGCTCTAATTTCAAGGGAGCTTTTTGATAGAGAGGTGGTAACTTCAGCATGTAAAGACACATAAAGAGAAGAAACTTTTTTCTTGAAATGTAGGAAATTATTCAATTATGAGAAAAAAAAGCTAGATCTTGCAAACAGCAGTAGAAAAACTGTGTTTTCACTTTGAAAGCTGTTAACTGTTCTTTTTGTCTCTCTCCAGAATGACAAAGCCATGTGTCATTTCAATGACTAACAGTTTTTACTTGCAAAAGATAAGGGGCTTAATTTATAAATTTTATATGTTGAAATAGCCATTTAATAGGGTACAGGTGTACTTGAATATATTGTATTTTCCTGTGTGATGAACTTTCATCACACTATGTAATTTGTTGATATTTGAAGATTTGTCAGGTTGTAAAGCTGACGAGCTTAGGGATAACATCTTTCAAATTTCCTGTGGCTTATACTGATGTGGGATAGGATTAAAGAAGATCCAAACAGAAATAGCTCAGGTATTGTTTAGGATTTTGTGTTTCATTGGAGAAACTATATTTCAAAGTTTACTAGAAGAAAAGAATCTTCTCACAGTGATTTGGCTATTGGTATCTATGCAGTATGGTTGAATCCTAGTAAAAAAAAAGTAATATTTTTTTATGTATTAAAGGGGTGTACAAATTGTAAGGTCCTTTATGCCCCCATAATATTTTTGAAAGTGTAATATTTCATTAAATGAAGCTTAGTTTATTTTTAAAGTTTACAATTACTTTTTTTCAGTATTTCTCAGGTTGTGGATGCTTCTTCCGAGTAAGAGCTGCTTATCATACTGGAATCACACTGAAACCCACGTAGATGGGAGGTGGAAGCTGTCTTAAAATTTCTGGCATCAAGAGAGCATCTTTTAGGTTTACTGGTTGAAATGCAAGGTTACTTACTTAAGGTTCCTGAGGCATAGCCTTTTGAAAATGATCTCCTTTTAATCTGAACCTGCAGTTATGTCTGTGTGGGCTAGGAAAGAAGTGCATCATTTAGATCCGTGAAATTTATACCGGGCAGTGCTCCAAAATCAAGAACCAAATAGTCCCAAAGATTAGGTTTAGAGATATTTTTGAAGCTGTTAGCACTGTGAAAGCCTACCTCTTTGCAAGTGGGTTGTGTGAGTGAGACAGCTGCTCATTCTGCAGAAACATCTCCCAGGAACAGAGAGGTAAAGAGCCAAGCACTGCACTCAAAATCCCTCTGAGCTCCTTCTCCTGAGGCTCTTTCTGGGGTTTCCACTGACATCTGTCTTGGGAACTTGGTTCTGGGAAGGGCTCTCAAGGTTGTCAGGCCTGTTCCAGATAGTGTCACCACAGGGACTCCTGGTGAAGGTTCTCACACTGTGTCCCTTAGAGGAGACTCAGCATGGCTCAGATGTCCGGCTGTACCAGTCCACCCACCCTGTGCTACCCAAGGGCAGATTGGCCCACAGTGAGTGGTGGTTGTATCTGATTAGGGTGTGAATGTATCTGCTGTAGCCCAAATAAAGCCAGAAACCAGTGCAAAAGTCCTGGTCAGGAGGTGCACTGAAGTCCTTGCTGGGCAGGCAGCAGGTTGATCTTTCCCCAGTATTTTAGGGCAATATCTTACCTGTCTTGTTTCTCCTCTCTTTTATTACATGAGCTTCTTTATCAAGACACAGCAGTCCCTGAACTTGAAACTTGACTATTAGTTTATCTTCCTTTAGCATCTATATTCAGCTGTTCTTGAAGTACTTATGGCAGATCGAGGACTTCTATTCTAACTGAAAGTTTGCTTTCTACTTATTTGTGTGCATGGAATTTCTTCTTTAAAGTAAGAATATCTGCAAACTTCAGCTTGAAATCAGAACTAGAAATAGATTTTGTCATGAACTGGGGAAAGTTCCCACAAGCCACCTTTGATATGCATGGGTTTGCAAGCTCATTTGCCTACTCGTTCCTCATGTAGTAGGCTTCAACTCCTTGCAGATCTGGGAGAACTGGGTTACATAGAGAGATTTCTATAACTATGACCAAGCACCCAGCTTTTAGAGCCATTGTAGTTCATTTACCAAATAAGCAAGGTGGTCATGTTCAGTATATTTTTTGCAGTAAAATAAAGTGAGCTGATTGGTACATTTATTTGGCCAGAGTTGTTTGTGTTTGTTTTCACTTCATTTTTCAAGAAGAAATGCAGTTTTGAGTAAGGCATTATGGTATGTTAGAGTAATAATCTATTTTTTACAGCAGGTTAGAGTGGGGATAGATGTAAGGGGTGATGTCAATATTTCTGAATTTAAGAGCACCAAGGGTCCCTTTGACTTGAGGGTAAGGGTGCCTAGCTCTGTTTGAGCTGAAGAAAAGTTCTAAAATCCTAAATTTCCTGAAGGTAAGCACTACAGAAGAGAAGACAGCAAGTAGGCAGAAGCAACATACTAGAGAGAGGAGAGAGGCTGTAATATCTGCATGAGTGTTTGCTGCAGGCTACAGTGGTGAGGCTCCTGAAGGCTAGGGCATTTGTTTGGTTTTGTTTGTAAGTTTTTAGCCTTATGCTGTATACTAAGATCAGGAATTGAAAAGATGTGCAAAGGTCCTAAAGCTGGCATTGCTTACTGCAGAATGTGCTAAGCCACTTAGATATGGGCCTCCCACAGGGTATTGCTAAATATGAATATGTTTCTGATGATAGTTTAGCTTAGTAGGGCTGGATTGACCTTTATTTGAGTTCTGTTTCATTATTTTATCCGTTTTTCCTTTCAGTTCCCTCCAGGATCTGTAATTTCAAGCTGCTGGGGTCGATCATGTCATGTTACTCTGGGCAGTAGCTATGAAAGATTGCCCTTCTTATGAGCATCAGAGGTAACAGTAATGAAAAGTAACTCAAACAAGTGTTAAAAAGGCACAGAAAATAGAAGTCCTTGGACGATTTTGGTGACTGCAAGGTCCTGAACCTTCTGAATGAATTCAGAAGGTCCTGAATTCTGTGTGAATTTTGGCTTAGTGGACCCTTGGCACGTGTGTCTTTCTTCTTTGCACAAATAGTGGATGAGAAAGAAGTGTAATACTCTACAAACAAATGCCAGTGTTTGGGAGTTGTACTGAATTCCCTTACTTTTTTCAGGAGCCAAACAAGGCTTTCTCAAAAAGCTGTCAGCAGCAGCAAAGGCACCAGTGTCATTCATCTGGAGACTAAAGGGTACAGCATTGTTTCCTGTTATAGCAGACAATTTTCTCTGTTAGTTTTGAAGTCGCAAAAGGATTTTTGCAATTAAAAAATATTGTGCTACTGTTTCAGAATTTGCGAGTTGAAGATTTAATTACATTCTTACATTCTTATTTAATTACATTAAATACATTACATGACATAAAGAATGAAAAATAACACAGTCATGACACACAGGAAGCAAGTTCTGGTAAGATGGGGTCTTCCGTAGGATGTTGTCTTGTGGTCTTGTTCACATGAGAGTGCTGTTTGACTCACAAATTCTGTTTAAACGGCACAGAATTTTTTAATACACAGTGAGTTTGTCATCTAGCTGCAAAATAAATGTAAAGCTCTGGGTGAAGTCATTTATTATACATTTTATTTTTTAAGGCTGTGAAAAAGAAGCTTATGGAATAATGTGTTAAGTCTAGTCCACTTCTTTTAGAAAGTGATATATTCTTCTAAATGCATACAGTGCTCTTAAATTCTTGCATGGTTCCCTTTTTCACCAGAACTATGCACAATATTTCTTCTAACACCAGCAGATATCCCAGATATCCCACACCTTTCATACACATATTCATAATTGTTATTATGGTTACTCCAAGGAGTTGTCTTTTAGATATTATTTTACCTGTGTGATGGCAGTAGATAAAGGATTTACTGTACCTTCCCTAGGCAGTAATTTATAAAGCTTTTATCTCTGCTAATGTACTGATACACAAAAAATGCTTTGGGCAGATGTAAAAGACTGTATTAATGTTATATAGCTAATAAGGCAGCTTTGAAATAACAATTGTTTTGGGGAAATAAAAGGTTAAAAAAAATTATGAGATTCAGGTTTAAGGTGCATCTTACAGAGAATAACTTAAAAATTCTTGCTTTGCTCAATGTTGTTCACAGATGACAACTTCAGAAGCTTCAAATAGAAATGTGCTTTCTATGCTTTAGTGCTTATGTCTGATATGCTGAAAATCTAGATAAGAGCTACAGTATTTCCTGTGTATGGTACTGTGCTGTGGGTTGGTGGAAGTTGATCTTGCACTGGGATGTAGAAAAGTGCAGTGAAGGTAAGAGAGGTGAAAGAGAAGAGAAGAGGTAGAGAAATGTAATGAGAAGAGCTCATCCAAAGCCATCACCTGTCTCTGATGCCTGTTGAATGTAGATCTCACCAAATTTGAAGATGACATCAAACTGGGGAGCAAATGACAAATGCTTGATGGCAGGGCTGCTCTTCAGAGGGCCCCAGACAGGAACATTATGGAATCCAGCAAGGACAAATACCAGTTCTTGCCCTGGGAAGGAGGAAAGCTGGCAGATCTGCAGAGTGAGACCTGATAGGCTTGGGAGCAACTCTGCTCAAAAGGAGCTGTGGGCAGCAACATAAACATGGGCCAGTCTTGTACCCTGGTGTCAATGCAGTGAGCAGCATCCCGGGCTGCATCGATAGCCTGCACATGGAGGGAAGGGGTAATCCTCCTTTACCTGGCACTCACACATCCACATCCAAAATACAGCACCCCATTTTGTAGATGGGATGAGAATCTTGCATAAAGGGAAGATAGTGATGAGCTGAAGCAAGTTCTGTGCCTGTGGAAGGTGGAGCACATGCTCCCTAAGGAGATGCTCAGGGAGGTGTGGGCTTGTTTAGCCTGAAGACAGGGTTTTGGGGGGACCCTCTGCTACATGAAAGGTTGTTATCCAGGGGATAGAGACACACCCTTCACAGTGATGCCTGGAGAGCAGATTGAACTTGAGAAGAAAGTTCCAGGCAAGGTACAAGGAAAACTTTTGTCACTATGAAGTCAGTCAAGCAGTGGGCTTCTGCAGCCTCTGTCCTTTCAGATTTTCAAGACCCAGCTGCTCAAAAAGCCTTGAACAGCCTGGTCTGACCTCAGAGGTGATCCTACTTTGCACTGAATTGAAGTAGGGACCTTCTGAGCTCTCTCTCCACCTGAGTGGCTCTAGGGCTCTAGGACAAAGCTTGGAGCCAAACTCAGGTTTTTTCCTTATTTTGGGGGGCATGGTTGTAAGCAAATGGTTCAGCATTTGTAGTGTGTCAGTTACCTGCCTAGAAAGTGGAGGTAATGCTGTTTGTTTGCCTCAGTGGTGTTTCAAGGTAGGCTATATGAAAGATGATGATATTTTGGATGCTTTGTCAAAGTGGGTATAGACAGCAACACAGTTTTAGGCTTTTAAAGTCTGTCTAAGAAGCTGACAGAGAAGGTACTGTGCATCTCTAGCAGTAAGTGAGAAGCTGTTTTCTGTGGATTTACTTTTGTGAAAGCCCACCACATATATTTTCGATGTATATTGTCAATCACCTTAAAAGGTAGTGAGCAGCAAAATGTGTCAGTGTTAGCAACGGCTCCGACAGCGGGCTCGCTATGTGCTTCTGCCAATTATGGTGACATTTGTCATATTTTCCTAGTTAATAGTTTTTTTTCCTGCTATGGTGGTTGTTTCTGTGGTCTTCTCATTGCAGGGGAAGCAGTCTTAGCTGCCTTTACATCAGGAGCACTGTACTGGTTCTGCCCTGTGCATCGAACGTACAGCGCACAGCTTAATAAACTGAGATGTCTATTTTTTCCCTCCTCACTCCTTTCAGCTTTGCTGATCTTTACTAGGAGATTTTTAGAGCTGTCCTACAATTTTCCCACATAATTAAGGAGTTATTTAAAAAAGAAAAACAATAGTGCTCATTGGAAAAGGTTACTGAAAATTGCTTTCTTTTTGTGGCATTTCAACTTTATAAGAGTCTTTGAGGTAACATTAGAGCAGGCAGAGGCATGTACATAAAAGTTTTAAGACACCTTGGGAGCTTAAGATTTAGAATATTCTATAATAACTTTTTTTTTAACTGGTTCTTTTTTTTCTTTTCCCTCTCTACCTGTCTTCTGCAGGAAATAAAGAAAGACATGAAGAAAGAAAATACTGCAAACAGACCACCAGAGAAGCCTATAAATGAAGTTTCCAATGGAAGCCCTTTACTATTGTCTGAGACAATTATTAGAACCAACAGAAAAGGTATAGTATATGGACATTAAATGCAGATTAAATTCAGGCCCTCCAAAGAACAAAATGTAAACCTTCCTGGTTTCTAGAAATAAAACTAGAGTCTCTTTAGCTGAAAAGGCATAGCAGGAATCATAATAGTAAAGAAAACTTTATCCTCTTGGACTGACAAATATGGATGCACATCTAATATTTCCACATTAATTTGCACAGACATCCCTTTCTTTTTAAGGAAATCCCTCCTCCATACATTTAATTAAGGAAAGCTATATGAGGAGTTTGCTAAAGCTTATTAAAATAAGGAACTGGCAGCTTGCATATATAGAGGTTTTGCACAGGGATGTCAGTCTACAGTCACATATTCATGCTTTATCTGGGACAGAGAGCTCTAAAAAAAGTGAGGGGAAAGTGGAAAAACATGCAACTTAATGCATTCATTTCTTGGGAAGTGTCTTTTGTTTGAGACTGGAATGTGTGCTCTTCATGTCTGGCTTGACTCCCAACACAGATTCCTATGTAGGGTTTTGGGTTGCTAAAATGAAAGCCTCCAAATCTTCTGTCTCATTTCCTAGCTCCCAGCCCTGCTTTCAGTAATATCAGAACAAAACAAAAAATTTGCAATATAAAGGCAGAATTTTTCTTTAGGTTATGTTTATGGTCCTGTTTGTCTGTAGGAAGAAAATTGGCTCAGGGCAAAAGATGATCAGTAATTTTTTCTGCAGAATTCACTGGAAAGTTTCTTGCTTGCTGTCTTATACAGAATAATCTACTGTCATTAATAATTGCCATAATGTAATTTCCATTTTGGGGTCTTCTGTGCTGTTAGGACTGTCATGGACTTTTCCTCTTATGTATTATCAGCTAACATTTTATTTGAGCTGCAGTTTCAGGAGAGGTCTTATATTCAAGGTTTACAACTTCTAGTGAAGAAGAAATAATTTTTGCAAAATGTATGACTTCCTTTAAAATGTGAAGCAGACAAAACTCGACTTCTTTTGCAAGGATTGATATCCTCTGAAAGAAAAGATTGGAAATAATCTCAGAAAACTTTGTCTTTTGAGTTTGCAATGTCGTCTTGAATCTGGAGACATGTCCTACATTTCTGCTTTGGGTCATAGGTTTTTCAAGCAACGGCAGAATTAAATTACTAAGAATTATTATTTTTCATGGCTGCAATACAGAACCATATGAGTAGTTGGGAAATTATCTAGGGACCAAGTTTGTTCCATATTGCTTCAGCTGCTATTTGGAGAAGGCTAATAGCTGTGGCAGATGCAGAGATTTGGTTCAGTCACAAGGGGAAAGCACTCCAAATATGATTCTTAGAGCACTTTCTCCTCCTCTTTCTTCCCTCTGGCTACAAGCTTTAAAGGATTCAGGAGAGAAAGATTTTTCTGTCTCTAGCTGAAGAATACAAAACTTCGTATTTACTGAAAGGAGAAAAGCAAAGTCTGACACGAAGATCTGTGAGTTGAGGTAGGGATTAGGTTTGAAAGTATCAGATTTCATATTAGGGTGTTCTTTCATTGGACTTCGTTGGTGAGGATTGCACTTCTCATGGCCACCATAGTGTCAGGGTTGGTGCACTGTTCATGTTGGCTGCTTCTCCACAGCCATTTCCAAATCTGCAGACCATCAGGTGCAGGAGACCATGATCTGGCAGCACAGCCAAGCCTACACAGAGCACAAGGCCAAGAGAACCTCCCCTCATATTTCCTGGGATCAGTTTGAGCACTGTGCCACAGTAGCCTTGTTTAAGTGTGGACAGCTGAGCAAATAGTTACTGCCATGCTCGGAAAAAGTTTTCTAAGATCAATCTACTTGTGGAAGGTGTTGCCATATGGTACTGAAGAGGGAGCCCTAAATGCCATGGGTGTTATTTTCTTCAAGTGTTCTTGTCCTGGGATTTTTATTAAATCCCAACTCAATCTATTTACTGATCACAGAATGTGATTGAAAGACACAAAAGAGGATGCAGGATGTTTGTGTTTGGGTCATTGATTGGTTTGTTTTCTTTTTTTCTCTTTGTTGTTGGGAAATGAGGAGGACAGGGATCCATTTAAAGGTCTTTAGCCACTGTTCAGCAGTGAAAATGGTAGGCAGTATTATCTATTTGCTTGGGCAATGTAATCCTGCTGCTTGCAACTTCAGAGCAGATCCAGTGATGTGGGAGTGAAGCATTCTGTGCTGCTGCATTGTTTCTATTACCAAGATGATAATAAGTGCTGTTCTACTGCTGTGGTGTTATACTGTGTACTTTTACTACTTAACTTGGTTGGCCTAATTTAAGTGTCAGCACTTAAGCAAGAATTTATGTTTTGAGGAGAAGAATCTCGGCCTCTTGGGCTTCTGGCTTGTAGAGAGTTTTTCCTTGAGAAATATTGACAAGTGTCCAACAGTGGTATTCAAGGAAAATAGCTAAGTTATTTGTAAGAAACATCTAAGTAACTAAGAGGAAAAGAATGAATTTCTGTACTAAAAAGATATTTGGGGTCCAACTTTATATCCTTGTTTTGTTGTGCTAATTTTTTCTAAGTACTGTATTGAAATTAGGGGTTCTAATAATAAATTCAGTGTAAATTGAAATAAGTGGCTGCATAATATTTATTTGTTGACTGGGGTTAAGTCACAACAATAATGGGTGTTACTACTTTGGATAACAGATGTAGCAGTAGCCTCACCTCCATTACATAGTGAGGGTTACAACACAAAATTGTGTGTCAAATTACAAATTGTGTGTCACCATTTGTGAATCACTCAGGTTTTCGTTACAAAGGCCAAGAGGAGATGGAAGAATTTGATTTTTTCTGCTTTTCACTGTGGGCAGTAAAACCAGAATATGTCTCATCCTTTAATGTTTCTTGTTGACCACAGATGTTAGTGACCTAATGAAAACAAACAGTAGTGACCACTGCTGTGGTGGACAGAATTTAGGAAACGCTGTTACACCTGGCCTTGATGTATTTGTGTAGGTGTTTCCTCTCTTCACAGGGTTGTAAGTATGATCTAGAAGTCAGGGCTACACATAAGGAATAATGGGGTTATTTTCTAGATTTGCCACAGAGTTCCTATGGAACTCTTTTTTTTACTTTTGCTAAATCACTCAAACTGTTGGCCAAATTACCACACTTATCTTCCTAGGTCAGGTATTTTAATACATATTGATTTTTCAGATAGGCAGGGCTTTATTTTTTCTGATTTCTTGCAATGACATATCCAGATTTATGAGTAACTTCCATGTACTTTTGGTGTCTCTGCCTTAGGCTGCCTATTGGCAAAACCTGGTTTATACCAGCCTCATTAACATGTTGAGAGCTGTTCCAGCAGGGTAGTCATGGCAATTAACATCCAGGAAACTGAGCATTTTAATTTAGCACTGCAGTGGGTTCATGCTTCACCTCTGAAAGGCTCAGGAAAGGACCATTTGCTGGAGTGTAGGGATGGGGCAGGGGAAGCCTTGTGCTTTCCTGGCTGTTCCCAGGGCTGCTTTGATGGGTGCTTCAGGTGCTGCAGTGTCAGCCCTGTCTAGGGAAAAAGGCTGTGGCACTGAGGCACCTGTCTGAAGCTGCAGGAATGTCAGATCCTGGTTGGCTCGCATATGCATTGCCAGAAACGGGGAGGGATCATTCTTTTGCTTCTTCCTACAGTTCAAAAACCAAGAAAAACTTTTCCTCACCACCAGTGGGTCTTTGAGTGTAACTTTTCCCTGCTTCAGATTTTTTTGTTGGCATGGCGAACTATTGTTCTAAAACTGTTATAAAGCTGACATTTAAAAAAAAATATTAAAAATAGCTTTTTTATATTTAGAATTGGCATTGTTGCACTTTGGTAAATAGCAGGGTGGGAAAGCCTATTCTTCCCTGAGAACATTTTCAGATTGTTTGAAAAAAGCAAAATTATTGCTATTGTTGCAATTACTTAATAACATAAGAAAATTACAACCAGATCTTGGAACAGAAAAACACAGAAAGGTATCTTTTTTTTTCCTTAAATGCTTTTCCAACATGGTGAAATTCCATCTCTTCTAAGTTAACTTTCAAAATCTAAAAACAGATCCAAAGTTGTGTGACGGTTTCAGATCTGTCATAAATTCAGTACAATCTTCATTCAGGTATAAAGGGACATAATGGAAACTTGCCTTCAATAAGCTTTAAGTGTTAAATGGCCATAGCTTGTTTTAGATTAGTTTTGTTCTGATTTTTGAGTATCCTATTTTTAAGTATCTTAAAAATATCTAGTGCTGTTTTGTGTGTCTGGGAACAAGAGCCCACTTGCTTAGGTCAAGCTGCAAAACTGGAACTGATAGACTGTATTTTGTAAGTAAACTAACAATAATTGTTATATGAGTAAACATATTTGAGGCAAAGATATATTGCCATGTCAGATATATTTGTTTTCTATAAACTGTAATTGCAGGCTGCATTGAGCCAGCAAATCTGGAACAGTTTATCACGTGTTACATGTTCTTAATCAAAGCCAAATACTGAAAGCAAGGAAAGTTTTTTCTAGTTCTCTTGAGAATTATTCCATTTACCTTCCAGCCTACATTTAAATAATAGAGAACATTTGCATGCAATGCTAAAAGGGAAGTATTGTGTAAATAGGTTGATGATATAATAGGTTTAATTTAGGAATAAATAGCAAGTCTGTTGTATGCAAAACTGAGATTTAAGTCCATTTTTGTAAATTAGAGAAATGGGAAAAGTATTTTGCAAGAAAAATGCTTTATCATTCTGTTCAATATATTTTTTTTTAATTTGGATATAAAAAGGCACCCCATTTATTAGAAACACAAGCTGTTGGCTTCTCAGCATATGAGTGTGTTGACTCTGAATCTTGTATTAAATAATCTATGTAAGCTATGATTCTGGTCATATTCTTCAACAGAAAGACAAACTTCAAAATCTTTTTCATAAAATATTTTATTACCAAGAAGTGCAAGTGACTACCTTCCTTGTGCTTGATGAGGTGTCTGACCCTCAGTATGCTCAGCTTTGGTTTTCCTTTCAAACACAGTAAGTTTGAAGGCATTGATCTTTTTTCGTTGGATTATTCTTCTGCTGTTTACACATTCAGGCCCTCTCCAGACAGGCTTTGGTGTTCCCTTGCAAATACTGCCAGCTTCAGAGAAATTACTGCTAGCAGGGGAAAAAAATCCCTTTCATTTTTAAGATCAGCTAATTGGTGTATAATCAGTATACAGTTTACACAAATATACACAAGAACATACTGCTCAGCCTATTAAGGTTAAAATATGCATGCAACATATGACACCAACCCAAAATGAGACATAAAAAATTAATGGCATGGGAAACTTGAAAATGTGCAAAATATTTATTCTTTGGGTTTAAATACCGTATCTGCATATGCATATGTAGTGTCTCAGATAATACACATTTCCTTTAAAAGTACTGTTTTTTGAAAATAAGGATGAAAATTATCCCAGTATTTAGGTAAGCTACCCTGCCCTGGAAGTCAATGCTTTCAGTTCAGAGAGGCAGGAAAAGACACCAGTCTGTGCTGGATATGTGGCTGTGTCATTGACATGATTTTTTTTTTTTTGGCTGGAAGAAACATCTCAGTGCTGTCTTCTTGGCAAGAGTGGAAAGGGTGCTCACTCATTCTTTTCAAGCACATCTTGTTTATGAGTTCAATTTAAATAGTGGCTTGAGATATATAAAATCTAAATTTCTTTTTCTGGGTTATGGTCATTTGCTGCCCTGGTATTCAGTTAAGGTTTCATAATCTATCCAGGTTCCAGTATCTTGTTCCAGGAGATAATTTCTTTTCTTGTTATTTACTGTGCAATGCCCCCCATCTTTTTTTTTATCTTAATTGCTTACCCTTTCTTCTCAATTACTCCTTTCTTGTAGTCTTCAAAATGCATGAATGCTGAGCCCTGACTCAGTTTCTGCAATTTTGCATAGTTAGATCCATCCACTGGTGTGGCATGCTCGTGAGGCTCTGTGCAGGAACTGCCTATAGAAACAAGAAGTAGAAATCACTCTGGGTTTGAAGTGAAATTCCAGTTTAATTCTATCCTCTGGACATCTGTTTGCCTCAGAGGCTCTCTTGTGTGTCATATATTTAGTTTTAGGAATCCCATTTATGGACTGTGCTGGGAAACACTGAACAAAAACACAGCCACTGCATCAAGGACCTCACTATATATACACCCCTGTGTGTATATATTATGTATGAAACAAGGTAACAGATAACTAAAAAAAAGGAGTAATGCAAGAGAAGATGCAATATTTGAGCATTTGCTGGCAGGCTGTTTTCAGGTTTCTTGCAGACAGAGCACACTTGTTTTAGTAAAACATTTAGATCTGGATCTGCATTTGGAAACTGGTAGGTCGGTATGGAGAAAACTGGGAAAATTATTTAGAATTTAATTTTATCCTGTTGGATGATGGACAGGACAGAGAAGAGGCAGAAGATGACCTTTTCATATGGAGCCTAAAGAGATGTGGGAAAGCAGTCACTGCTGGGCGCTCTCAGCAGCTTCCAGATGAAACAGGGGGAGGTAGTTATGGAAACAGATGTGGGCACCATTTAGTTTGTTGGTTATTTTTATTTAAGCTAGATCCAGAATTATATTTGTATCAATGAAAAAGCAGAGACAAGTGAATTTTTAAGGAAGAGAGTGAGAGAGAACGAATGAACTGGTGGAACAGGGCTACAGGTAGTGTTGAAAGAATAAGAAGAAAGTATTTTTGCAAGTAATTTATGATTATGCACATACCCAAAAATGCTACAAAACTACTGTTGAGGAACACTTCAGAAAGTGGCAGCTTCTCCTTTCAGGAACACTGCAAAAGTTCCCTAATCAGTTAAAGGATTTTTTTCATTTCTAAAAACTTTGCAATACATTTTACATGCCTGAAGTATAAAATTTTCAGGCGTATAATTAATAATTTTTACAAGCCATTTGCAGGTCACTTTTATCACAGTATGTGATAACTGTCCACAAGGTACTAGTCAAGAGCAAACGTGTTTTCAAACTCAGGTGCAAAATGTTTTTCTATTCAAATTTATATTGAAATCACCTTTAAAGAATGCAAAAACCAGTAAAATACACTGATTGTTGAAGTAACAACGGCAATGAAACCTCCTCTTGTCTCAAAACTACATTTCCCCATCACAAAAGTGACTGTTGATTTTTCCACAAGGTTCTGCAGAGAAATGTCTCCCTGCTGCCAGCAGTTCTCTCCTTCTCAGTGCTGTTGGATAGGTCACTTGGCACCCAGCAAGGCCATGCTGCCTTTGAGGTCTGTCCCTGACCTTTCTCCTCTAGACTGAGCTGTCTGTGTCTGTCTCCTTTAGCCGTTCATCTGAGTGGTGTGGGATTTTTTGAGAGAAACATGGCTAACTTGATTTGAAAATTAGCAGACCAGCCTTCCTCCCCGTCCCTTCTTGGCTGTAATTAAGGAGTAACAGAAGATGAGATGATGCTGAGCCTTGGAGCAAGACTTTGGGATCTCTGTATATTTCCCAGTGCCAAGACACATCTGGCAGCTCTGATAGGAGAGAGCTGGACTTCTTATCCACAATGAAAGCAGAGGAGAAATGCATGGATATTGTTGTGGAATATAGAATACATCTCTATCTGAACTGGAAATTTGGGATCAAGAGAGTATACTTTGTGCAAGTTAATATATCTTCCATGAGCTCTGAAACTTCACAGGTGTACTTTAAACTGGGTCAGTAACACTTTTCTTGTTTTTCCTTCAGTTAATCTCAATGAATTTGTGACTCCTAAGTTAAATATGCCCCCATAAATGTGCAAGCACACTGACAGGCAGATCTTCAGTTCAGAGCTCCTTTACCTTTGCTTGCTTGGATGGTAGCTGGGGTGGTGCTGCATTGATTTTGAGGAGATGGGGAACTGATGTTAGCCTTTCCTGTGGGCTGAAACTGGGGCTGTGCAATGGTTTACATCCTTCCCCCACTGCCTGTAGACAAGAGTAAGCTGTGATATGTAAGTTACAGCACTAATCAGCATCCTGAGGTAGCTGAAGGTTTCTGGCTCCTAGACAACCACAAAATCCTTTGAATTGTTTCTGGGGTTGTAGGTGAGAAGCAGGGCCTGTCAACAGCTCCCTTGGGTCTCCTTCAAATTGCAGTGTCATGAAACATGAATTGAAGGCCTAAATAATTTGGATAAATGATTGATATTAGTTTTTTTTCTTTAACCCATTAAGCTGTCCTCTGTAAAAAAGAAGGTGAAAGTTTAATGTAAACATGCACTTTGTATTTAAAAAAAACAACTCTATACTTGTGCTCTCTGCATTGGCATCAAGTGACTTATTCTGCTGCTGTTGAGCCAGCTCAGTGTAGGAAATGTTTTGATTTCTGTCTGCTTGGACTAGAAAGAAACTACAATTATTACTCGAGACCCTTCTCTTCTGATGGAATGAAGTTTGTAAACCCAAACTGGAACAAATTTCTGCAGGAAGTGCCTAGAATGGGCACAGCAAAAAGGAACAGTGGCTGCTGGTAGGAAGAGCATCACTGTTTGGGTGGTTTAGGAGAGCTGAGCAGAGTTCTTCTCAGAAGTATGCTGTCCTAGGGACCTCTGTGAGCCAGCTTCTTGTGGGGGTTTGGGTAGCAGTGAGTGTCTGGGGAGGGGCTTTAGCTCTGAATGCATTTTGCAGAGGTATTTTTCACCTATGCTTTTGCCCTGCTCCCTTTCTCTTGTGCATACATGCAATCTCTAGAGTGGTTTTAGCAAAGCTTTGTTGTTCTCTGCAAGTGGCAATAAATTGTATGAAAGCAGTGCCCATAAGGCACAATGTTCAGACTCTTTTATGATATATGATAGATTCTATGAAACATTTTACTTTCAGGAACTGACACATCCTTTAAAAACAGTCTTCTGCTAAAGCACCATGCCTGGAATAAACTTCTCACTGCATTCATTTTAATTATTTTTCACACACTATGTGAAATACTTCGGTTCATCAGGTTAAAGGCCCCTGAAATTAGGGAAATTACTTTGCTATAACTAGATTTTAAAAACACATGGAGATATCAGACAGTGTTGACAATGCATGGCCTGGATTATCCTGAGTATGATGGCATTTTTAGCTATTTAGGCTTTCAGTTTTCCGATTTTTGTGTCATGTAAGTGAAGTTACTTGAATAACAAGATAATTTGCCTGCAAAGGTATATTTCTTGTTTCCACTAGTATGAAGTTTCCCAGATTTTATTCATTGAATACTTCATACATGTTTTATCTTATTTCAGAATTTTCTTCTTTACAGTCTCCCTACCATTATCAAGATGCACACAGCATGGGACATTGTGCTGTTATTAGTCATGTGCTGTGGTGTACAGTACCATTTACCCTATGTTTGATGGTTATGTTACTGTTTTCTAATGTGATTTCGCAGTTAAGATGCACCAGTAATTTGCATTAGCTCCTATTCTATATCTTTTTGCATTCCCTTTTCAATTATAAATACATGTTTGTGCCTCTTCCTTTCTTGCTGTTAATTTGTAGAATCATCCTCTATAAAAATTCAAAGCATGTTGCTGATGATGTTTAGTTTCCAAGCTCACTGGTAGGGTGCTTGTGCTTGACAAGGGAGTGAAATGTGGAAGTGCTGACAAGTGGCTGATGGCTGATTCTTGGCCCCAAGCACAGGATTGCAATATGAAAGATTATTATTATCTGTCACACAGCCAGAGCTGTTATTTCCTAACTGCGGCGCCGACTTTATTTAGAAACAGAAGTGGAGGCTGGGCAGAGTTCCTCATGGTGAGAAGCAGCTCCGTGCAGATGCCCAAATTAGCTGGGAATGGTTGGTGAAGTCAGCAGGGGTGTAGTGCCACTGGCATGGTCCTCTGTCTGTGCTGCATTGCTCTGGTGAAGGCCCTCATGTCTTCAGCTGTTACTGCAGCATCTTCTGTGGCTGCATATTTGTAAACCTGCCACTCTATTCCACAGACTCCCAGTGAGCACTGGCACCACTGTGACAGCCCAGGATATATCTGCTTTCCCCCAAGAAATACTTGGCTGCTCCAGAATCTGTTCCTGATATTGTTTTGTCTTGGGACCAGATTTTATCAGCTCTCTACCCAGAGAGAGCTCAGCCTAGCCCTGAAAATACACTGCTATGGCAATTCACAGATTAATACCACACTATTTTGACTTTCCATGAACTCCATTCATCATAATATTGTTTCTTAAACCACAATTTGTTTATCTTTTTTCATTATATTATGAAATATTTTTATTAATGATGTGTCCAAGCTTGATGCCATTGTTAAGACCTCTTGAATAATTTCAAGCATTTACTTTGTATTTCCAAGCTGGTTGTCTTGTCCTGTACTAACATGTTTCATTACACATTTCACTATACATTTAGTACCAGATGTACCTTGTGCTGGCTTCTGTTAGACTCCTTTTACATTCCAGATGTCCCTGATTTATAGAGTCTGGTATCTAGCTCTGCAAAAGCTGCAAGATGCAATGTCAGACATTTTTGCTTCATTTTGCAACTGCAATCACAAGACTTGGTGGTTTTCAGGCCTAGGAATTCTCTGTTAGACTACTGACTCAGCACAGTGTTATCCTAAATTACAAGGGTCACTGTGACTTCTGGGAATTCATTAGAGGTCAGGAAGTCTCCAGGAAATTATTTTAATAAAAAAGGTCCAACGACCTTAGGAAAACCAAGAGATTCAGTCACATGTGTGGCAGTTATGGAGCAAATAGAATAGTGGAAAACAAAAGTAACAAATGTTGAAATGTTAGTCTGAGGCTGCAGTTTCATCAAGATGTTAAGCTCACATTGCCACCAAAAAAAAAGAACCATTTTTCCTTTTTTCATTCTTCCTATGTTCTGGTACAAATATTTGGCTACATGGTGGGCCAGATGAGGAGAATGATCAAGGTTAGCATTAAACTAGCAAGAGAAAAGCTCATTTTTAATAGCAGGTCTGTTCCTTGCCTCCTCATGCTGCTTCACAAGCACTTGATCTGACAGGATGGCAAGGAGTGTTGCAGGACCTGCAGGAGCAGAGGAATCAGCAGCACTGCCTTTTATTTGGTTGCCAGTGAAAATAGTTCCAAAAGTTCTATGAGAGAGTGATGGTTTGTCAAAATTTTTAGAAGTTCATGGCCATTCATTTAAATCAATTGCTAAAGAAAATTTCTCTCTTGTTAGTTTTCATTGTGAATGTTGTTCTTCACTTTTTTTTCTTGTGTTGGGAAGGTACAAGCATTGGTCATTGTCCAGAAAAACCATCATTGCAGTTGCATACAGAATTCATCTTATGCAGATGCCTTCTCACCGACCAATTCTACATCTTGTAACCACAGTACTGTTTTGGAGACTGATTTCATTACTGACACAGCTGACTTGGGCCAGAGGCCTATTTATTCACAGCTTTTAAGTATGAGGAAGTAACTTCTCATTCATGTAGCAGGAGTAATGGGAAAGACAAGAGGAACTTAGCAGTTATTTTTAGGAAAACATAGTGTCTATCCCAGCAAAACTAAAAACATTGAGACATTACAAACTTGAAACCTAGACAGTTGTGGTTTTGTTCTTCCGTAATTATTTTAATGTGAAGGAATTTCTCTTAATGCATACTCTATAGCCCTGTCAGCTTCAGTAGTCTTCCACATACATTTTTTAATCTATGCAAATTGATATTTTCCTATGTGCTGTACAAAAAGTCCACTAAAAAAGCTGGAAATCAATAATGCCAGAAAAATTGTAAACCTGGTAACACACTTTCAAATGCACAAAAAAAATTTTGAGCACTTGCACAAATAAAAGTAATATTATTGAACAAATGCATCAACATAAGACCTGAGAACAGTTTTGTGGCAGACTCTATGATTGAGAAGGAGAAAGTAGGGAAGGGTGTACAGATGCCATTAAAAAGGTTTCTAAGTTGGTAAGGTATGAAACCAGCCTGCCTGCCTTGCCTGGCATCTGGAAAGTGTGGAAATCTCCTGTCTAAGGAAAACAGAACAAAAAATGAAAGGGACAGTAAACTGGAAGGAATTGCTTGGTTCAACATGGAGGGCTCTAGCACTTTGGTTAACATGATGCTAAGGAACCTTAGGCAGAGTTCTGGTGCAAGTTTTGGGTTGTGGCCAAGTGTTTTGACCTGAGGATTGAAGTATTTTGTGTAATGCTGCAATGGAGGGAGAAAAGACAAAGATTAAGTTTTGGTGGCAGAGTCAGTAGGGGATCTTGTGTGCAGTTGTGTCCTTGGACAGAGTTAGGAGAGCTGTGCAGCCAGATTCCAGGAGTTTGTTCATTTGGCAGGAAGTTTCATCCTTGCACAGATCAGAACTGACAAGAAGTCATCCCTACTCACAGCACGTTGTCAAAAGTGGAAGTGGTTGTGGCCCTAGAGGCAGAGCCAAAGGGTATTGAGGTGAAGAGTCATGCAAGTATGACATGCCCAGATGTATCATGGAGTGGGGAAATCTGGGTTAGCTACTGGATGAGGGACTTGCAGCAAACAAAACAGCAGAGGTTTTTAACATGAAGTTCTGTACAGCTTAGGAGTTGGCATTTGGTACAGTTTATTAAGACTGGGTTACTTCTGTACAGAAGCCTTTCAGTGTCTAATTTAAAATCCATGAAAACTAGGCAAAAGCTGAAAATACAAGGCAAGTAAACATCCCTAGAAAGGTGGTTGGCAATAGATCCCTTGAATAGGAGACAGAACGTTTAGTTTGTTCATCACTTGCTATTTTAAAAATTATGGGAATTGAAAGACAAACAAGCTTCTATTATAAAGACTGCAAACCCAACCAGCACATGTTCTGCAGTCAGGTTGTAGGAAGTTCTGTGCTAAAAACTGGGTAAACAAGTGTGAACTGACCATTTCCAGAAGCGGCCAGAGTGGTTAAAATCCAGTACATGCGTTTGTTTGAACTTTGCCTTTGCTGTATTTTGGGGCTTCCCCACCACTTGTGTTGTGAAATTCAGTGCTTGATGCAAGAGTGGCACCCTGCTCAAGTGAGTGTTCCAAGTTAATGTTTAGAAACATAATGCAAGCTACATTATCTTTGTTACAAACAAATATTTATTGTGGAACTGGTCCACTTTCTGGCAGTCTGCAGTGTAGAGGAGACAGATCTTTAGTAGCTATTTCATTGTGTAAGGTGTTCAAATTGTATTAGATTTTCAGCTTTTCAGTGAAACAGTGGACCTAACATACAGAGGCTATTGCTATACTGAAGGGTATTGTTTTCAATAAGCAGACAACTGATTAGTACAGAATATAGAAAACTATGAGGAATTTTTTTTCCTTACTCTTGTAGTTTTTTCAAATCCAAAAATGTAGTGTGGGAGGAAGAACTGCTTTTGAAATTGATATTTAACCAAGTCCTTGAAGAGGAAAAGACAAATTTGTCATAAAGAGATTCTTCATAAATGCCATATATCTTCATGAAAAGATGTGGTGGGAGCAGGTTGAGGTGATTAGAAGGCACTGGGTGCAATTCCATGGTTCGCCAAGCTTCATTAATTCTGCTGCTCATGAAAGAATTATTAGTTGCCATTGGATGCCATGTTCTTCTTACAAAGATGAAATAATTTAATAACATGGAGGAGTACATAGGACTTTAACGTATTTCTAGGTGGGCAAAACAATTATTTTTTTCACTCACCTTATGTCACTTTTGTCAAAATTAAATGAGTGAAAATGAGGAAGTTTATTTTCCTGATTTTTCTTTTAGGATAGAAATAAATATTCATTCTAGAATATTTTTATTACAATGACAAAGGTTTCATTTCACCTTGTGTTTCAGCTTCCTTAAGGAAGTCTTACCAGTTAAGAAGAAAGAGACGAATGAAAAAAGCTAAAGAAAGGCTGTCTGCAGCTCCCTAGTGAAATGCCAATCCTCATAGTATTTGCTTTCTTATCCCAAGTGGCATTTGCTGCAGATAAGATCCTAAGGGAGTTTGGCTCAGCCTGGCAAGCTGAAGGATGGTTACAAACACGTGGTTTGTAAACAAGGAAAGGCATCAAATATATGAAATTGTATTTCTGTGAGTTTGCTGACAGCTCACGCCTGGTTGCAGTAATAAACTCTGCTCTTGGCATCTTTACCTGTCACAAGCTGACTCAGAGGAAGGAGAATACCTTGGAGAAGCTTCAGAAGCTTGGTTGGATTTTAGCAATCAAGCAGTAGACAAGGGAGATTAATGACAGAAATAATACAGAGACATGAGGCATAAGGATTTTAAATAGCCTTAAAATAGGGTAACAGCACAGCTCAGGTTGGAAGGTACCTCTGGAAATGGTCTGGGTCAGCCCTCTGCTCAAGCAGGGACAGCTCGAGCCAGTTGGGTTTTGAGTATCTCCAAGGACTCCACAACCTCTCTGGGCAACCTGTGCCAGTGTTTTATCATCTAAACAGTAAGAAAACCTAAACAAAACAACAACCAAAAAATTAATAAAAATGTTAGCTATATTCCATTAACCAGAGATCCTGGTCCAGTCCTTGTCCATCAAAATCACTACTTTCCTACTTTTCTGGCTGCTGACCAAATAGAAAGATACTGTACAGACAGGAGCTTGTAATCTTGAATGCTCAGGGCACAAGTTGTAAGTTATTGCAGATTGAAGTCACACTGTGTCCCAGGCTAGTTTTTTGAAATATAAACTTACTACTCTTTATTTACTAAAAATGTCATTGTGCCTGGGAAAAAAAGGACAGGATAAGAGGATATCAGGAAAGGCTGAGGGGAATGTGTTGTGGATGGGGTGACAGCACAGGTGAAAAGGTTACCAGCAGTAAGGTCCAAGCCGTGCTGTAATAGTGCATTGTCGAGCACTGCTGCAGTGTGTCTTCCTCTCTTGCCAGTGCTCTCCTATTAGAGGAGCATCTCAAGCACAGATGGCTCTGGTAACTGTCCTGGGTTGGCCTCAGGATGCATTGCATCCTTTAACTGGTCACTTCAAACACAGAAGCTTTTTGAGCTTTATGTGTATTTCTTTCAACACCACACAGCTGCATGCAGGACAGCACTGAAACAATTTAATTTTCAGTTGCCTGTCTTGAAGAATTTACTTTGGTAATTGTGCTATCAGTCCTTTATTTCTCACTTTCATAGCACAGCAGACATTTAAAACAGAAGATACATGTATGCAGACCAAAGAATAAAGTGATGAGAAACCCGATTATGTGAGGGGTAATTAAGAGGTAAATCCAGCCCTGGAAATAAAGGCAGGTGGCGTGAGTAGAAGAAAAAAACTAACATGTATTCAAAAAGAAGCTGTTTCTGTATCATTTGAAATCAGCAGAAAATCAGTCAGAGGAGAGAAGGCCGATGATAAATGATTCATTTGCTTGCCTCCTCCTTGAGTTCCTTTCTTTGCCAGCTTGAGTTAACAGATGTCTTAAAGATTATGAATTCACAGGAAAATAACACAAGACAATGGGCCGCCAAGATAGTATTCTGATAGTCTAAATATTTTGTTCTTCATATTTTATCAGCTATTGAATCTCAAAATCTAGAAAAGCTCTTGTATTAAGGAAGGACTTTGCTCACAAACACTTCAGTTCAATGAGGCTTGCAATGAGAAGGGCTTCTTCTGTATTTAAACTATAATCTCATTTGTTCATTGTGATCCAGCCTTTGGTTACTGGCATGTCAGCTGGACCTGGGGAAATGTGAAGACTGATTTTCTGTTGTGCTATGCATCAAATAAAGGCTTTTTGCAGAACTTGTGATCATTGGTGAGAATGAATTTCAAAGGACGCTTGTCTTCTTTAATGGTATGAAATCTAGCAAGGTTAATTCAGTGAAGTCTGTTTTCACCTTCAGTAGGGGACCATTTCTCTGCAGTTCCTATTCACTAGGTGGGATTCGTGCCTTAATATGCTAATCCCTTTAGGGATCAGGAGGTTCCACCACCCAGGATTGAAGATGCCAAACAATACTTTAAGGATACTGAAACTTGTTACAACAAAACTTTTGCAACCCAGAACAAACAGGACAGTATATTCTTTGTGGATTTCTACAATAAAAACACACTGCATTTAAAGTACCAGAAACAGAATGAGATGTGAAGTAATTATTCTGACTCAAAAGGGGTTATTGATATACTCCCTCTTTAAGAGAAAAGCTAGATACGTTGGTGAATATTTTATCATTTATGTGTATCTCTGTGCTAACTGAAGTGAAAACTGAAGGACTGAGGGCTCTGAAGTGGCTGCCAATCCTGTGCACTGTAAAAGTACCAAGGGGCCACGTTTGCAGAGTCACTCCCTGCTTGTCTGCAAGCAGACGTGTCGCCACGGAGCGCTGAGTTCTGTGCTGCAGTGCTGCTCTGCAGTCAGATGGACTCTGTCTCTGCCTTCCTCAGTTTCCACACACAAATTTGGCTTTGTTCACTAAGCTGTGTGGAGTTCAGAGGTCTTTTACGTGCATGCATATCCATTGCAAATTGATTTACAAGAGCATGTTTACACTCACAGTGAAGGCCAAATGGTCATCAGATTTGCTGTCACTCCAGCTCCGGGTTAAACTTCGTCTGTTGGAAAAGGATATGAAACAGAGCTGTGTTTGCTTTAGCCTGTTGCTACAGAGTCATCATCCTACCTTACTGCACTCTTTGTTAAGTATAAATGCTTTCTTTGTCTTTACAAAGGTTGTTTAAAATGCAGTTTTAGTGCAGGCTTCATCTCTCTTACTGGTTTGTAAGATACTGAACATCTGTGAACACCACAAAATTATAGAACAAGGTAAGTGGTCTAAGAGCACTTTTTGCTCCAAGAAAAAAAGAAAAAAATAGTTAGTTGAGTAATAGTTACTTAAAGGGCTATTTCTGTAAATAAATAAGTATGAATCATCCCAGAGGCAACTAAGTTATCAGATATTTTGCTTGCTTCATCTGTCTTCAAAGGTACAAGATAGAGAATTACGTAAAGCCTTAAAAATATTTACATCAATCTTTCCATGCAACATGAAGATATCAAGTATCTTTTGTGAGGTGCTTGTTTTGAAATTTTGTCTGAGATATGGAGTCACAGATTTGCTTTCATTATTTGTTTCTCTCAGGTGTTGCTAGATGCTTAAATGAAGTTTTTTGTATTACTGGATTTCCTTACTCTCTGGATTTCAATAATATAAGCAGCACACACTTTATGAGAACAGCCAGTATTCATATTAGTTCGCAGGTGTTGGCTTTTGTGGAGATATTTAGACTGATATACATGACTTAATATTTACAGATGACTGTATCAGGATATGGTGTAGCTCATAGTAGCTCTGTAAGCAAACATGCTGCTGCTATTCACAACCTACAAAATAATTCTAGCCCTGAGGACAAATATGAGCATTAGCCTGGAAGTGGAAGTTGTCTGTGGCTACAGCTGTGCTGTGGGAATGCAGCTGAATGCAAGGCATGACCAGGAGGTGGCTGGGAAAAGTGAGTTGAAATTCCTTGATCGTTCAAGGGCTGCCAATGGAATCTGCATAGTTCACCTGTTCCCCTTCTCCAAATGGCACCACAGATCAATCAGAGAAAGCTGTTTCATCTTTGATCTTTTTAAAGCAAGGTTTTAGTGTACATTTGTACCTGAAGTAGTGATGAACAGCATGTGATGAAAGGGCTGTAGAAGGTGTTGATCCTGTTGTACTGTGGGAGTCATGGACTGCTGTCTTTCCTGTTTGCATGTCATATTTCAGTTGCTTTTCTGGTCAGGGGCTTTCCTGTTTCCCTTTATGTCAAGAAGCTTCCTTGAGTAAGGCTATTTCTAGTATTGTAGCTTCAATGTCTGAAGAGGGGTGTGGTGACACTGGAGTGTGTACTTGGGCCCCTAGACAAGAGTGAGCACCATATTGAGACATGGCAGTGCTTCCAGTGACTAATGGAGCAATTATAAAGTTTGACTATTCCATTCTGTGTAATAAATATGAAAGTCTTTAAAGTCATGAATGATAAGTGGGCTGAGATCGCAGCAAGGTTTTTAGAAAAGCTTATATGTGCATAGTGCTTAAATGGAAAGCATTTCTAAATGTTCTTTCAAATTGATGGATCAGAATTATAGGCTGATTATGCATATCTATGACTGTATGCACAGCTGGAAAATAAGGTTAGACCTATGACTGTTATCCTACTGTCTTAATCTGTGTATTGAATAATACTAATACAGAACAGGAAATATGTTACTGGAAAAGTATATAGTAGTTGTAAATCTTGTGGGCAATAAAGCACTAGGAATATATTACAAAAAATTATGTGCATTTATTTTTTCATACCTTAATAGTGGTTGCTTTTAGTTATGGAGAAGAAGTTACAGGAGAATATTTTCTTGTGCTGACATTTTGAAGCACTGTGATAGATACATGTATCACTCAAACTCACTCCCATAATTTTCTGCCCTCATAAATAGACTGTATCTGCAAAACACATCCAAACGTCCTTGTTGTTCTAAATTGGTTTGTTTAATTATTGTAAAGACAAAAATGCATCCTTGCAGGATTTAAGGGGCTTTTTTGTTCAGGCAGGAAAACAGAATAATTAAGGAAGCGATGAGAAAAGAACTGGGCAAGTAGGGTGTTGTATAGTTGTGAAAAAGTGTTTGAGTTGAGCACATTGGGCCTGGTTTTGGGCCACTTTGAGCCAGTATCTTTTCTTGAGGTTGTGAGATGCTCCATGGTTTTGGTTTTCCATTTTTGCTGGATTGGTATTGTTGGTTTAGCATTAATGATTGTGGTCAAGGAAATGCCTTACACTCAGGGCTATAAATCCCTGAATGTGCTTAGGAGCAGAGGATTTTGATTAAAAAGCCTGCTTTCCATGAGAACTAAAGCTATAATGCAGTGATGATGGAATTGAATGTTAGACCTTAAGGCATTTTTGATTAAACACCCTCTTGATAAATTACAGCTTTTTGAATGTGTTAAAATCTTTTGAAAAAAGTAAAAGGAAGAAGACCAAAAGAACATTATTTGTTTGTGACATCTTTTGAAAATTGCACTATATTAAAAAACTGAATTGCTGGCAGCCTCCTTACCATAAGCCATCACTCATATTTCATTAGTTTAGTGAAAATGAATGTGAATAAATGACACAGTGACTTGTTTAACTGGTGAGAACAACTAAAAATATATGAGAAAATTCCTGTGGCATTCAGAGTTTCTCATGACCAAAAAAACTAAAGATGCTGCAGAGCTGGCTGGATGCAGGTACTGCAAAACTGCCTCCTCCTTTTCTCCAACCTTGCCTGAGGTGACTTTTTCTCCCCCTGCTCTGTATAGTTAGGCTGACTTGCCAAAACAGCCTTTTGTTTCTTTTTTTCCATTTGTTGCTCAGTTTTGGAGGTTGATGATACACATTTGATCTGCTTGATACAGAGATATTTCTCCTCCACTCATGGAGAGAGCTATCCTGTGTGGATCCTGTGCCAATGTTAATTTTTGAAGTTGTGGGACAAAGAATGTTAATTTTCACTTTTATTACCGAGATACCTTTCAGGAAACCAACCCTCTGCTCAGCCATCACAGAGCTAATGGTGCCTGGGGTGGTAGAGGGCCAGCAGCAGCAAGAATAATTGATTTATTTCAATTTATCATGTTTGTTTTTTGCTGTTCTGGACATGTATTCCTTCATTCTTGTGCAATCCTCAAATACTAAAGCATAGCATAACATGCCCTTTAAGACTGCAGGCTATTTTGGATTATAGCACTTTCAGGATGGTAGCTGAGAAATAATAACAAATCTTAACACGAGGGGTGCAATTGAGGGCTCCTCCTGGGGCTTTTTGCTCCTAGCAGAGCTGGAGGACAGGTAGTTGTATAACCCTGCACGCTGAGCTGCAGTGTGTCAGCAGTCCTGCCAAAGCTCTGCTCTCCACAAGGTTTGGAAATGTCACCGCTTGATTGCCATGGGGGGCACACGCCTGAGTGCTCCTGCCCAAGCCCCTGCTCCTCTCTGAGTGTGTGTTGGAGATGAGACCCTCAGCCCCAGACTGGGAGAGTCATTTTCCCAGTTTACCAGAGCATCTCTTAGCTTCCTAGTGTTAGCTTTGTAGAATTTAGGATTTGTCTGGGCTTGTGTTTCAAGGCAAATTTAATGTAGTTTCCTAGGCTTTAGGAGCGTTGCTGAACTGGAAAGTGAAGTGTCTCCTGTTTGTGGATGTGTTACTAATTTTTGTTTAATTTTGTTGCCTTTAATGGCAAAATGAACAGATTGTACAGATATTCTTAAGGAAAACAAAATTCTAGATTAAAAATCTGACTGGTGTCCTAGATGCCAAGTATAAAAAAGAGTTTTGCTTTTTGTTAAGAGTTGATTTATTGCATGTGTTCATTTTGTAATAGCTTTCATGAGTTCAGCAAGCAGAAAACTCACTGCTGTATTTTTTTTGTCTTATCAGCATTTCTTAATGCATTTGTTTAATGAATGTTGTTACCTGTTGGAGTGAAAATAAAATCTTGACAATGGTGGGTTTTTTCCCATGCTGTGAGAGGCTTATTTGAAACTGAACTAACAGAGGTCAGACCTGCAATGTAATGTCATGACAGAGAGATTTAAAATCTGTTGAAAAGCATGGATACTCTGGTATCTTAAAATGAAGTAGCAGGGTTGTTAGCTGTCTTTAAGAAAAAGTCATACTTTTTAAAGGTGTCTGTGAATTTTACTCCTTAATTAAATTGGCCAGAAGTCAGCTTCAGGACAGCAAGCTGGTAGTAAAACCAAATAATTTTGGAGATTACTGTGTAGGAATCCATGTGGTTTAATCTATGTGCCTTTCTTATAGTGAGAAGAACATAACAAAAACTGGATATGCACAGTGGTTTTGCAATTTGCAGCTATTTTATTTCATTTACTGTATGTTTGAAGTGCTGATGTGCACAGGCAGCTTAAGCTATGTGAATTATGTGATGGAACATACGAGAAGTGGCAAAGATGCAACAGTAACTCATGTTTGCTTTTGGTTTATTCAAATGTTTTCTCCTCAAAATTTAGCTAAGGGCATAACATTTTTGGATTGTCCCATGATAACAAGACGTATATGCAATGAGAATGGAATGAGAAAAGGTCTGTTTTGGGCCATTTGCAAATCTTGTTGTGTTTCTGTTCTTGCATTTTTAAACTTGGTCTGTCACCCAAGAAACAATATTTCAGATTTGTATATTCCTTCTTGTTCTTTAGAAAAGCTAATTTTTGCTACAGATATTCTATTGTCTGCAGTATTTCTTAAATCTCCTTATACAGTCATTTCATAAGAACTTTACACAAACCAGTATAACAAACATATTCTGCAATGCATCCTTGCAAGTCTTCTGAATATGACAAAAGAAACCAAATGTGGAGATAAGTGCAAGACCTTGTGTTAGGTAATGGATCCCCTCATGTCCACAGGTGCTAATTGCATAAGGAACAGTGGGGAACATCAGTGCCAGGCAGTGGGACCTCGTGCATGTGGCAGTAAAAAAAGTCCCTAAATTACAGATGACCAGGGCAAGCCACCAAGTTGAAATATTGCTGGCCTTGGCTTGCCCGGCAGTGGGGTGAGGACAGAAGCATTTACTGCTCCTTGGAATGCACTGCTTGTGAAAGGTAGAAGACAAGAGCAACAAATCATTATTGTTGAAAATGGGCAAGAGAATGTGTAATTTGGGAAAAGCTGTTGGCTGCTGTAAGAGCACCCCTTGTTCCTGTGAGATATTTTTGCATCTCTGGAAACAGGTGGGAAGCTGAGTGTGCTTGTCCAGGATTTACCAGGACTATGTAACTACTCTTAAAGTACAGTTTAACAAGCCTGTTTGAAATCCTGTCACTAACTTCCAATTTTTATTTTGTGATGGATTGTTTCATCAGTAATGCTAATCCAAAATAATAATTTACATGATGAAGCTTAAGAGGTACAGGTACTAGAATTGGTAGATTTGATAAACAATCACATTTTCAGTTCTTCATGTGATTGAGTTTAACATGTAGTTTAATATTGTATTTTACACTTTCTTTCTAAAAGATAGATTATAAAGTATGTAGCCTGTGTGCAAAGTCTTAGGGTTCCTGTTAGAGTTTGGAGTTGCTTTATCTAATCTGCTGGTGATGCACTCTTGATGAAGTTTCTGTTCCATTTATGTGCATTTAAAAACTTTCAGATTAAGAAAGAAAAAAATTTTGGCAGGGTATGATTAAACTGTGGAAGTGTCTTCTGAGTTTATTTACATTTATTTATCTAATGCTTCCTTCTGCTTTGGGTTAGGCTTAAGTGATGATCTCAGCCTCGCTAGTATTGCAGTTCTGTCACACGCACAAGCCTGGCTCCAGCTGTGGCAGATGGAATTAACTTCTTAGTTAATTTATGATTTTCTCCTAAAAGCTTTTGACCACTGGTACTACATTTTTGCTGTAAGTTGCTTCAGTTAATTACTGCTGTTATGTAAAAGAATTACACCCATTAAAAGGCCTGATTACTGCTGCATGTTTTTAACAAAAGAATAAATTAATTGAACAATGAGGCTTGCTGTGGTTCTGACAATGCATATGTGTTAAAATGCGGTGCCCTTAAAAAAAAGGTGTCTTCCAGGCTCTCAAGTTCCTCATAGACAAATCTTGGCCATAAAATCCAGAGCAGCAGCCAGATGGCTGAAACTTGGAAGTGTTGCTGTGGAGTCTAGCAAGAGAAAACACTCCTGGGTAACAGTAGAACATTAACACGCTCAGAGTAATACTTTACTAGCAGTGATGCCATACTGCATTGTGGCTTAATTGTGTTTAATGGAGTCCTGCAGTCTCTGTGATTTAGCTGCACATGTCAAAGCAGGCAATTCCCAGTTCATCTGCCTGTAGAAAAACACAGCAGCTTTACATAACCTGTTTGAGAGTACTGGAAGCACCTCAGATATTTTGTCTCCTCCCACCTCCTTCAGTTTATCTTTCTCTTCTCTGGTATATTAATGTCACAAATTCAATCCAGACCAAAAAACCCACTAAACTAAACAACCCCTTCCCACAAATACATCTTCACCCCCAAGATGTATTTCCCCACCCAATATTCCCTCCCATCTTAGTTCTGTTTTCTGCTAGATGGGGAAGAGACCTCAGCAGGTGTTTTTTTGTCATCCATCCAAACCTTTTAACAGCATGTGGGTGATGAGAGAGTTGGAATTGACATGTCAAATCCCAGGTCAGAATTACACTGCCAAAGCCCTCCAGGAAAAGAAGGAAATTGGAACCTGACCATTCTGGTGTCTTCTAAAATCAGAACTGTAGTTTTGCTAGTGAGTGGGTACAAGAGGATGGAGTCCTTGTGTTGTGGAAGATAGTGACAGAGTCCACATTACAATTTAGTATGACTGAGACTTTATCTGAAGTCTTGTAACACTATTTTCAATACAGTTAAAGCAATTTAAGAAGTTAACATTTTTAATGCTGTTTGCTCTTAATTAGGCAGTTTTCTCAAAAGCATCTAACTTTGGAAGGAAGTTTGCAGTCCTACATTTTTTCTTAACATGTGCATTTTCATACACACAATTGTCATGGATAACTCATATTTTGCTTCTGCTTATTGGTGGAAAGGAATTGGTTAAAACAAAGAGGGAAAACTAATTTTAGAGTGTTCCCCTTTAAATTTTCTTAAGCCAAGACAAAAATTCAATTATTTAAAAAACCGAAAAGGTGATACAGCAACCACCAAGACTGGCTGTACAAAACAGCTGTACCATTAAAATCTATAGACCTATAGGTGTATAAGTCATCTCTAGTTATGCAGTAGTTGCCTTTTGTCTTTTTGTACATTAAGTTTGGACCTGGTTTCTAGCTGAATCATGGCACAGCCCAGCTTGTTTAGTCAGGAGACACTGAACTGAACCAGTTCCCCCCAGTTTCAGATATAACTTTAAAGATGGAAGAATCGAAAGTCAAACTGAGAGTGCTGGACAGATGTGCAGGAAAATCTGAAATAGAAGACAGGAAATTCCTTCAACTTGTTGTTTTTGTCCTAATAGAGTGACAGGATAGGCTACAAAGACATTGACATCAGTGAAAATTAGACCACAGAAACCACCATACCACCCACTGCACATGCAATGTTTCTATAAATGTCTGTCTCATGATAGAGGTTTTAAGTTTTAAAAAAAAAAAAAAAAAGATAGTTTAGATTTGAGAACTCCAGTTAACTTTGAAATAGTTTACTTCCTATCTATTTTGCTGCTTCTGCTGTGCTTTTCAGCTAATCATGAGCTGTGAGTTTGTGACCTTTCCTGGGTCTGATGGCAGCACCTAAGTGCCAGTGTGATTTTTTTGTAGCATTGCCTCAGCTTTTGATGCCCCTTAAAAAAGTAAGCATTGAACTCCAACGTGTTGTCATTGCCCATTTTTTTGTTTTCATTGCTAATGTCAAAGGAGCATTTAAATGTATGGAAATTATGCTCTCTCTTGCATGTTTACAGCTGGAGGAAACCCCTTTGTGGTCTCCTGCTGTCAGAGGAAAAAACACCATTTTAAGGATCTGATCAAACACCACTTTGAAACAAATTAGATTTGTGCCCTCAAAGATATATTTGTTTGCTTATTTGTTTCAAACTGCTAAATAGAAGTTAATTCCTTTTTCCATTTAACCCAAGTTTAGACCTTTTAAGGTTAGTCAGTAGAAAAAGGGCTGTAGAGCTCTTCACACATCTCAGGTTCTTCTCAAGTGCATGCGTGTAGGGCCCATCAGCACCTTCTCAAAACCAAAGGTATTCACTGCTGGGTCTGTTGTCTTGCATTAGATAAGAGAGAACAACTAATTGGGACACAGAATCTGTGTCTCTTGCTGGCTAGCTACCCCTCATTTAGGTATTTCTTTAGAGAAAGTTTGGGAAGGAGAGGGGAGAGCAGTGGGAGAACCATGAGACTAATGGAGATAAATGCAGACTTCCACTAGATTTTGTATACAGTAATAAAATAACTTTATGGATTGGGAGGGGGAAAGGTTGAAACAGTTGTATTATTAACATCCAGAATTGTGTTTATTTCTTACTCTCAAAAATATTCTCCAAAGAGTCACACAATATTTATTATTAAATAGGATGACAACTGCCATCTGTCACATCAGACAACATCAGCAACATCAGTTGCTATTTGATGTTATAAATCATAGTGGGAATGCTGTTTTTAGAGGAAATAGCCAGCCTCTCTTGCACAATGAAAGAAGCCCTCAATATAGAAGATATTTATTGCATTTAAGTTATTTGGAATGCAGCTGTGTAAAGTTGTCAGTTTAGGACCATTTTAGTTTAGATGGTGAAGAATGAGCAGGCAGCTGTAGGTGGAAAAAAGAGCCAGTTTGAGTGAGTTTGGTTACACTGCATTAAGGTATTGATTTTAATATTCAAAAAGCTCCTAGTCATTCAGGATTGCAGTGGCTGTGAAAAATATTATCAGAAAGCTAAAATCAGTGGATTCCTTTCTACTGTCTTTCTTTAGTTTCAATTAGTAGACTAGAAAAAAAAATCTGTAACTTTTTTTTTAATCACTATTTACTTTAGAGCAGGATTATCAAGAGATGTTGCAGAACAAAAAATAGACTCACCATAAAATCTAGTTCTGTGATTTAATTTCAGATTAAGACCATGCTTGGAAACTGTGTACACTTTCAACTTTGGTATATTGAGCGTGTTTAGCAGTTAAGATAAATAGCATAAGAGAAAGTACATTTATTTGTGTGGAGTGCCTGTATATATTTGTGTGGATATGTGGATATAAATTATATGAAATGGCATGGTTTATACAATGCACACCTTCCAGGGAAGAGAGAATAGTCAGGGAATTCTGTGTTTTGAATGAGTTCTCTCTTGCTACCTTCTGCTTCTCCACCACATTCCAGCACAGTCATGATTCATATCAGCAAGTTGTACTTCAGCTAACAGAGGCTAAGCAGCCAGCTTAGTAATTTAATTTAGGGAAGATCTCTCATCTCGTACAACAATAATTACATGTAAGCCAGCAGATGTGGCAAATGAACCTCTGGAACAGAGTATTTTCACTTATCTCTCTTAAAACTCTGATGGCAGAAGTGTCAAGTAAAATGTGACTTCCTGCCTGGTGCAGCAGGAGTATCTCTGTGGCTGCCCCCCCTCCCTGGTGCCTTGGCATAAAGGCTGTGAGTCTCTGCAAGTGGAACTGAACACTGGGGATAATGGTTCATCTGCCATGGAAATGTCACCAAGGTGATGTCAGCCTATGCCCCTGTGTCCAAACTGCTACCATAAAGAAAAAAAAGCAGGTCACTGTTGTGGAAGACTGTCTTCTGAAGCAAACAGAAGGCCTGATTTGCCAACAGGACCCACTTCTTTGGGAACTCTGCGGTCTCCCTGAGGCCAGGGTTGAAGGTGTGGATGGAAAGGTCCCTGTACCCTGGTACAGCCCTCAGATTATTGTCCATTATTGATTTCTCAGGTAGCCAGCACAAGGGATCAGGAGCACAAGAAGTATTCTTCTCAATCCTTCCAGTCACAGGGAAATGCAAATCAATGCCTTGCTCTGAGCCCTCCCCTACAAAGAAAGACATTGAGGTGCTGGAGCGAGTGCAGAGAAGGGCGACAGGGCTGGTGAAGGGTCTGGAGCACAAGTCCAGTGAGGAGCAGCTGAGGGGCCTGGGATTGAGTAGACTGAAGAAGAGAAGTCTGAGAAGGGTCTTCAACACTCCCTATAATCACCTGAAAAGTGTTTGTAGTGAGGTAGGAGTTGGGCTCTTCTCCCAGGAGACAAGTAACAGAACGAGAGAAAATGGCCTCAAGTAGTGCCAAGAGACATTTAGATTGGATATTAGGAAACATTTCTCCCCAGAAAGTGTTGTCAAGCATTGGAGCAGGTTGCCCAGGGAAGTGATGTAGTCATCATTCCTGCAGGTATTTAGAAGACATGTAGATGTGGACTTTAGGAATATGGTTTAGTGGTGGACTTGGGAGTGCCGCATTAACAGTTGAACTAAACAGTCTTAAAGGTCTTTCCCAACCTAAGCAATTCTATGATTCTGTGAAAAAAATATAGAAAGGAATGAAAATAGTGGTTAATGAGTTATTTGTACACCTGTGAAAAAATTTGGGACAAAAAGATACAGTTGAGTGCTTGTTTGCTTTTAAGCTTTGGATCCCTTCCCCATCCCTCCAGTTTCTGGATTTGCCTACACCATATGTGTAGAGCATTAGCCTAGAAGAGAAATTGTAGCAAATACACCTGGAAAGATCTTTTGGATTAAGTTTGTCTATCTTGTCATAATTAGGAAGCCCAATTAGTTAAATTTTGGCTCTTTTTGTAAGTTAAATCTAGGCAGACAGACTAAGTATTGCAAACATTCAGATTCTGATAACAATGTTCAAAGATTAATTTTTTATCTTTAATAATTTCCCCTGGCTTGTGTTTGGCATGGGAATTTTTTTTTCATTTTTTGATTACCCTATTTCCTTAATTTTCCTCAGGAGAGAGAAACAGAAGAAGGAGATGTCAGGTGGCTTTCAGTTATATGCCTCAAAATGAAGATGAATTGGAATTAAAAGTTGGCGACATCATTGAAGTTGTAGGAGAGGTGAGCACATCTTTAATTGAATATACGCACATGCTTTTCTGACCTGTCTTGTGCATGCTAAGCTCCTCAATACACAATTTAAAGCAGACATTTTTCTTCTCTGCTATACTGACCTTTCTGGTTTGGGTTACTGTTGGGGATTAGAGAAAGTTGGATTTCTCTATGGATTTTGTGACTGTTTTTTTTTTACTCTAGCATTTCTGCTGATTTTACATCAATTGATGTTTCAGAGTTCTGTTCAGGGAAAGAGCTCTAAGTTTGTGTTACGGAGCTCTTGAATTTATATCTCTGAAGAACCAAAGATTAAAGCAGAAGAAACTTTTCACAGTTTAAGTAAGCCAGCCACAGGGAAAAACTGCCTTTGCAAAGTTAAACACATTTAAGAAATTTACTTGAATCTCTGTTGGAGTTCACCTTTTGTCATCTTTGGCAGCAAATTTTAAGAATTTCGTTTTAATCTTAATCAATTAGAAAACCCTTACAACCAAATTAAAACCCCCAACAAAATATTTAGAGATTCAAGATGTACTTATTTTAGTTACAACTGGATGTGGAAAATTAGTTACATGAAATGGGAGCAAATTATGCAAGCTTGGACAGAGAGAGATTTTCTCTGCCTGGGTGACTCCAGCTGCAGGGTCAAGAAATGGTGTTTGCTCCCAATACCTTCAGTGTTCCATTAGAGATTTTACAAATATCTTCTTGAGCTTAATAGCATGAGGACCAAAGTCAAAATGACAACAGGCACCCTTTAAGTAGAATGAATTTCAACTTATTTATTCTTATTTACTGATCTTTAAAGACAAGACCTAGTCTGCTCAGCCAATATAATGTGTGCTGCAGTTTGTATCATTTATTTGTAGAATTTTCTTCTCTGCTATGACTCAGCAGTTAATAGTCCCACATTTATTTTCTCGTCAAGGATATATAGTTAATTTACTTTTTCCGGCATCTGTCAGTTACGCAATCAATTTGAAAAGAACATAAATTTTACTGTAATCTACATGGCATCCAGCATTTTCATATAAGAGATTAAATTCTCACATGAATGTAAGAAGCTTAGTGATCAGTGGTTTTGCTCTAACCTAGCTGTGCACACCAGCTCTGCTCATCATTCTTCCCCTGGAATCAAACATGATGTGTCACTTAACCAGCCTTATTCTGTCTGTGAGCAGTTTTGTAATGGGGGAATTCAAGGTTATAAGAGCATATTTTGAATATATTGTAAACTCCATATTATAATGAGTTTCATGACATCACATGAACTGTTTTCAATGGGCAATTTGAGGTTTATTTGACCTCACATGGCCATGCAAATACTACTTAAAAGTTTAAAGTCTGTGTCTTTTAAGAGTAAATTGATGGAATAAAATCTTTTCCTAGTATCCAGCCAACAAATTAACTCTACTGAATGAATTACATGGTTAAATAATTTAGATGACACACTAGGCATCTCTTATGGAACGTATCTCTTGTCTTTTTTTAAATATGAAAAACTTAATTATGCATATCTGATTTATTTATATCCAAAAGAGACTGAAAATGTCTGCATTAAAATTGAAAAAGGTAGAACTATAAAAGTGAAACATTCCGTGCATTTGCATGTGTGTGCTTATAGTTAAGGACATGTCTTTTGAAACCCACTTGGATTGCTCTTTTGGGTGAAAGTAGATTAGCTGGTGAAACAGGGAAAATAGGAAATGAAAAAAAAAAATTCTTAGTGCTTCAGGAAGTATTGTTGTGGGACCTTTATTTTCCATTATGGTTGATATCAAGCAGTTAATGTTGAACACTTGTTATTACTTCTTCTTCTGCTCTTATCATAATAGTGTTGATTCATCAAAAAAAGAGAGTAGAATCTTTCTTTTGAAACAGAAACTTTATTTGATGCAGAAATTTGCACCAAGGAATGTGTTAATTTCATTGTAAACCCTTTTGATTTTAGGTAATGCTGCATAAAGTGTCATTACATTGAAATAAAATCCATAGCATTTTTGTCATTGTACCATGCTTCTTATTTCAAATGATAAATATTTGATGTGAGTGACTTATTGTTTTAAAAATATGTCTTCCTCAGTTGTGAAAGTTGAGGGATTTTTTTGCAAGGACCAAAATAATGCTGTGTTATTGTACAACTACCCCCAAAGAACCAGAATAAGCCTTTCCACACAGGCAACCATTTGAGATAATTCTTGTAAAATACAGGTTTTGTTTATCATCACTCGGGATTAGAAACTGGATGATATTTTCTGCATTATTTAGAGCAGTTCAGTGTAATTAGAACATTATTGATCATTCACTTTTCATTTCCAGATGCTCTTTTCTCTTATCCCACCTTTTTATTCATGAATACGTCTCAGATTCCCACAGATAGTATTTTATTGTATTTTCCTAAGAAAGTTGTACCAATTGAATTCATTGGTTTAGTTGGCTTGGATTAATGTTTTAAAATCTCCATGGATTTCTGTTTAGTTAAAAATAAATCAAATGCCTTACTGAGTTACAGCAAACTAAAACTGGCATGATTTAGGTCAAAATTCTGTCTATATATCTTCATGTAGTTATTGAGCAAAAAATACCATGTTAAAGTGTTGCTTCTGGTTGAACAACTCATTAAGCTTTTCCTGTTGAAAGGAAAAGCTAATTGGACTTCATTCTTAAAGAAATGTGTTCTGCTCCTCCTCAAGCCTGTTCAAGATTGCTGCCTCAGGGTTGACAGAAAGGAACACAAATCTCATCTGCCTCCAACAGTGTCCAAGCGTGTTTCCCCAGATTCCCAGTGAAAATAGGTTACACTGACCTCACATGGGGATCTGCTGAGGATGAGGATGTCTTCCCTTCTCCCACCTCTGCATATGTAATAGCATCCAAAGCTGCCCAGATCCTTCTTCCTGGTACCAACAGATGGGATAAGACATTTGAAAGATATTTTGCCTGGAGTAGTGGTAGGTTAAATGGGAAATTCCTGTTGTGGCAGAAGTGATTTGGGGCTGTAGAGTGGATTGAAACAACAGCAAGTGTGAGTTTTGAACTTGTCACCAGATGGACATCCATAGAGGTTGTATGCGTTCAGAATTCACAGTTCCTTCCTATTTGTCCTAAACAGTTAGAAATTAATTATAATAAGATCAAACGTTCAACACAATAGATAAAATGCTTGTGATTAAAATAGATTTCCATAACTGCAGAGACACTGATACCCATGAGACATTAATTAACAGACTTAAATTGAAAGTTAACAAGAGAAGCATTTTCATCATTGTTTATGTTCACATTTATTGTGTGATTGATTGCTTTTTGCTTGTCATTTGCCTACCTCATTAGCCCTAACTCTAATTATAGTTGTTCCAAGATACAGCTGTAACTAATTGTCTTATTAAATGCAGATATCTGAATTCCAATTATGTTTCACCCTTACACTTTCATGGGATGCCAGATAATTAACCCATAGCATGAGAGTAAGGACATTTGGCATGTCATTCAAGAGTTCTGAGGCTGCTTTGGGGTTGCTCTCTCACTATGCTGCTCTATACCTTTTGGCCTCCTCCTTTGAGAAGTCAGCTTTTTGGCAATGTGTAGTGCATGGAGTTAAGCTCACAAGTCTTTGATTGAGACCTTCTGTAACACCTTTGAGCTTACTCTTTGCCTTTTAATATTTTCCATATTATATGATATACACTTATTACGTATGTACATATGTGACATTATAAAATCCTATCAGTAACTCTTTTGAAATTATAAAAATGCAAAATGAATTTTTTCAAATCTGTTGGCTTTTATTTGCAAGGTTAGTGGGTGGGTTTTTTTTCTGTTCTTGTTAACAGATAAAGAGATGCAACCCAAGAGCAAGACAAATTGGGGATCGAGCTGGGCTTTTCTTACAGTGACTTATTTTGGCATCTATAGAGTTGAAAGGGGAATGGGGATTTAACTGTAGTGAGTTGGTCTGTGCCACAAATAGAGAGCTGTATAAACTGCAAGAAAGCAGCTAGGAATGAATGCTATGGTTTCATATCCCTGAGTTACTTCTCTGTGGAATACTGTGGCAGTTTTTCCAGATTCTCTTCTAACAGCTTGTTCGTGAGGATTTCTATGACTACTTCTTATTTGGTTAGTTCATGTGGTAGGGGACTTTTTTTGGGGAACTGAGGGTACAAGTACTGCTGAGTCCATATAAGATCATCCAAGTTCAACATGATTGCTTTGACAGTCCCTCAGTTTCTTGTTTAAAAGATAATGTTAAAAAACTCCAACAAAACCCCAAACCACAAAATCGAACAAACAAAAAGTCCCAAAGCTCATTTTGACACTTTAAAATAAAGAACCCTGAAGCTGAAAAGATTCCCTAGTACAAAGTACTTGTGCAGTTTTAATTTTTTACCTTCTGCACACGAGTTATCAAACAGTTTCCAGCTATATTCTGCTGTACCAGAATCCCAAGGGATGGCTGACACCTCAGGGGCATGGCTCTCTCTGAATGCACTCCCAGAAGAAGCCATCAAGTGGCACTGTAGGCACCATCTTCTCTTGAGGTCTTGTTTCCAAAACCTATTTTCCCATTGGCAGTGGATGTGATTTGTTTATTTCGTCTCTTGGGAATCTATGTTTTTAATTTCCTTTCAACATGTGATTGCTTTTGTCCTTTGAGCTCAATGTTTTCCATTAGAATTTATAAACTAAGGGAGTTTTTATCCTTTGTTTTCTGTGCTCTAGTTCTCTCAAAGCAAAAGAAAATCTGTTGACCTTGAGCTTTTCTGTCTCTCCTGTTGCCTGCCTCTGGCATTGCTTTTATTCCTGCGACTGTGTTTTAGTTTCAACAGCCCAGAAAGACTCTGTTATGATCCAGGGAGACTTTCTTCCATTTGAAACCTTTCCTGACTCAGAGCTTCCCTCATTTGCCTTAGCTAAGCTGCAAGTAATCTGTCAGCCTAATAGGCAAAGCTGCAGGTAGTAGAACGTCTTGTGGATGGAACAGGCCAATATGGGAATTTATTGGAAATACACTTTAGCTCAGTGATTCCAAAAAGCTGAACATTTTAATCATTTAACAACTCCAGCCTATTAATTATAAAGCAAGATGTAAGCAAGCAGCTGTGGCAGTCCTAGGTTTTCTGGCGGGCAGCTGCTGGTGTGTCGCTGTGGGACACGCAAGGACACACACGGACACTCTTTGATGAGAAGGTTAAAAACTAGTTATTAAAACATCTGACTCTAAACTTATAGTATTTTTACACAGACTAGGGATTGGAGGAGAAGGTTGACACCTCTCCCATCACATTGGTCAAGACAACTGCCCATCAGTTGTTTTCCACTCCAAGAAAAAGTATGTAAACAACTTCGTCTTAACAAAAACATGTTCTAATTATAACACCCATGGGTGAGAAAAAACTAAGAACTATAAAAAACATAAAGTTAGAAAGTGCATTAGAAAAATTAAAAAATCAGAACAACACTGGTAGAACTCCTTTTCCAGCATAGGGACATGGACTGCCAAATGAAGCCATCCTCTTTTTAGATTGCTTCATTCAGCACATGAACACTGGGCATAAATCAAGACGTAAATGTATAAATTCTGAAAGCACTTTGTTTTAATAGCACAGTAATAAATTTTATTGAGCTCGTGCCTCCAGATGGATTACCCCCCATGAATAATGGATTTTCTTTTGTAAGGTTATATTGGCTGTGAATTATTGCAACTTTTCAAACCATATGGTAATGGAATGCCCTAGTTTGGGATAATTAAATCCTGGAGGTATTTTAGTGTCTTATATTGTATGGGTTCATCTCTAGCTGGTGTGTTTTGAGGCTTAAGGATATGTAGCAGGTAGCTTTAATGTTTAAAATACTTAAAGCTTTTGATGAAAGTTTCCTAATAAATCATTGGGAGGCCCAGTTTGACCTCAATCTCTAATGTCTTGCTAACATGATTCTGCATTTTCCTTGTGGAAAAAAACCCTGGACTTTGCTTTAGATATTTTTCTGAATTTGTAGAATTCTCGAATATGACATGGTATTTTCAGACAATTTTTCAGTCAGCTGAAAAACCTAAAATAAGCTAATGAATGATCTGAGTGTATTCATGTGCAGTTTAGATTTAGCTGTCTAAAGATCTTTGCATATATCTATTTCTATACATATGGATAGAGATCCGTAGATCAACACATCACATGAAGAGTGCTAATGTTAACTGTAAGAAAACTCTGAAGTGTTACTCTGGAAGAAGTAAGCAAATGAAAATTACTGGAGGAAAAGATGGATCTGAATGATAACAGTCACATTATTTGTCAAGTAATCTCAGCATCTTGCAAAGCAGGGATCTTGGGAACTGTGTAAATCCTCTGGTTAATCTTCTGGTCAATCAGCTAATGCAGTTATGGTTTAATATTTAACTCTAATCAATATAGCCACCTGGGAATACTGCATTAGAAAAATTGAAATCTTTTATAGATCAAAGAGTCTTGGCCATTTTGTGTATTTTCTAAATAACAATGTATTTTTGTATGGGTTGTAATGTTTATATCAAATCATCTTTAGATATATAATTTGTAGAGTCTGAGTGCTGTGTGTTGTGCTGCTTCAGTTTTCCTTATTGCTTTTTATTAGTCTGAAGAGAGAAAATATTACCTTTTAGAGACTCTGATACTGTGATGTGAAGAACCAACACCTCACTGTAGTGATTGAGTGATATGTATGTATTCTACCTTCGGAAGTAGCAGCAGGATAGTAAGAAGAGCAAGATAATTCACAGAGATGTGCTGGAGCTCACCAATACTACTGAGATATTAGAAGGGGAAAGTTTTGTCAGGGACAGATACTGAGATTAAATGAAAGTCTGGTCTGAACCACTTTTAGATTAAAACAAAAATTCAACTCATGAGATCAAGAAATGTGGGATTTTTTTACTGAAATATCTCATGTAGCTAAGTTAAAAATGCATACATTCGTCTATATTTTGAGGAGATATTTGGTTGTATTATTATGAGATTTCTTTTCTAAGGACTCAAATTTTTCACAGATAAGTGAGAAGACTTTTCACAGACTTTTTTCTATAATAATTAGCTAGCTTCGTTTAAAGTGTGGGGTTATTTTTTTAACAGTAAAGTTAACTTACTTTTTTTATAACTGGAGGGGAGGGTAGGCAGGAAAGAGATGAGTCAAACATTATTGGAGACTGATGTGTCACAGATCTACACTGTCCTCCCCTGTCATATTTTCAGTAAAGGGACAGTGTCTGACAGATGAAAAACATTTATCTATCAAGGGAATATTTAGCTGATGCATGTAATCAGTCATTTCTTGCTGTGCCATTATAACCTAAAGGCATTTCTAAGGGCTGTCATTTCTCTGCTATTCAATCCGGAATGGGTTATAGAGGAGGGGGTTTGCAGTTTTAAAGTGATATTTTCTCTTGGGTTTAGGCTAGGTAGTTTCCCTCCTCCTCCTGACATTATCATTATTTATTTCACTACCTCTTTGTAAATCTCAAGGCAAATATGCATTTGTACTGTTCTTTGTTCTCCACAGGTTTCTTACATTTACACCTGAATGATGCAGCAGCATTCCTAATTTTTAAAATACAAAATTTATGATTTTGATGGGGAAGGCAAGAATGTTTACATTATATTAAGATGCCTAAATTAGATTCTTTGGGTCACCCTTTGAAGGTGTTTCTCTTTCACCATTGGTTGCTTAGGGAATTCAAACAGAATCTGCAAATCACATTGATGAAGATGGTCTTGAATAGCCTTTGAGTGTGCGCTGAAAATTTACTGATTGAATGGAAATCCATAAAAATTGAAATGTAGAGACACTGTGTGATCTCTAGTTGCTCTGTTATCCTTTTATTTAATGCTTGTCCATGCCTCTGACTGCTGTCAGCACTGCTGACATTTACAGACGGGTTCACGCATCTCTCTTGTTTACACTTATGAAGAAAAAAGAGTGGTGTTCTGGCTTGGAGCCTATGCCATGTGCTCCTTATACCTGAAATTAATGAATATAAACTATTCAGAGCAGTTACTGTCATTTATTGAATGTATATAATGGTACTCAGTAAATGTTGCTTATGTAAAATCTCCCCTTTTTTCTGTCTCGGGGCAGGTGGAAGAGGGCTGGTGGGAAGGTATACTGAATGGAAAGACTGGCATGTTTCCTTCCAACTTCATAAAGGAACTCTCTGATTCTGATGATATTGGAATAGCACAGGAGGAGCACATAAAGTCAAGTAAGGAAAAATTTATTATTGCTGTTCTGTATGTATGTCTGTGTCTTTAGCTCATAACACATCGATAGGATGACATATTCTTATCTCTTGCTTGGAAGTGTTTTTGAATGCCATGTTCTTAATTTATGCTGAAGGCTCAGATGATTATTTACGTATTCCTGCAGTGCTACTTGAGTTGCAACATTGTCAGTGCTCTCTGAGCTGGGCAAGACTTGCTGAGCCACAACAGACTAAGAAGAGAAAAGGCAATGATGGTGACTGCGTTTGTATTTCAAAATTAATGACAAGGGATTTTTTGTCTTTGGATGCAGAAAGTAACCAAACATCTACAAAGTGGTTTATTTAAAGTGGAGAGATTAAAGTGCCATGCTTTCTCTAACAACTCCAATAGATTTAAGGATTCAAAATTACTGGTGTGGGACATGCAGCACTTTTTCCCTTCAGGTGCTGATCATGTTTCTATCACCTCCGACACCCACTGCCCCAGCAGCCAAAGGGGAAAAGGCCAGAACTGGGACATGGACTTTGTTCTCTCATTTACAGTGAGCCAGTACTGCTGCAGGTGAAAAGCATGTTTGGTAACTAAGTTTGCAATAGTATAAGCATGGGAGTGGGTTGTCCTGTATATAACTTCTCATGGAGAATAACCTGAACCAAAAGTGTGCTGTTACATGAAATGGAAAGCTGTTGGTCTTCATGTTTTCTATGTTTTTCAAGCAGATATTACTTTTTTTTCCTAATTCAACGATCAAATCTGAATCTTCAGAGAAAAAAAATAAAAGTCAATTCTGTTTGCATATTTCAGGCTAAGTCCACAATACTTGCCAAGGTCTTCCTAATTTTAGCACTACAGATGTTCATTGCTATGTAGTGTTCTCCTGAGATCTCTGAATAAGCAGAAGAGAAAGGACTACCATCTTGTAAGCTGATTTCAGCTGAAATTTACTGAAACCTTTGTAGTTTACTCTGTCAAGAAGAGGCAGAAAATTATGCTTTCTTCTTTTTCCTCGTTTTTCCACTTAAGGCAAATTTATCACTCTTATTCCATACCACAGACAGAAGATTCTGAAAACTTTTGAAATGATGAAAATCCTTTATATTTTCTTGTAATGGAATACATTTTCATGTGTAAATGTGTACTGGTGACCTGGTGTTATGGTCAGAGCTGTTCAAGATATTTAAATGTAACATTCCTTCACATTGGAATTAAAATGTTTTAAACTTTAAAATTTTTATGTGATGGAGACGAAGAAAGGGCATTAAGTGAAGATGCACCTTTCAGTGAGATTGCAAACTGCTTTCTATAACCTGTATATGCTATCATGAATTATGTTCATTATAAACACAGTGAGTCTTGAAAGAACTAATTGTGTAGGGAAGTTTCAACTCTGGAGTCTGTAGTGTTTGGTACCATATAAGTGAACAAGGAAGGTGATACTGTTCAGGATGGAATATCCCATTTTTTTTTGTAGGGATGAATGAATATTCTTTCCCCAGGTAATTTGGTATGTATGCTTCATAATAAGCATCCTAAAAATGGCTTTTAACAAAAACATATATTGGAGTGTGCAAAAGCAGCCACAAAGCATTAACTCTTGATGTCCATTACGGCCCATGCTTTGTTCAGACTTGGGTTTGTGTGCTGGTTCTGACTGCCAGAGGAACCCAAACCTGTGATTCATGTATGGAGAAGACAGCAGTAACACAAATATTGTTTTTGCATCTTTAAATAAATTGAAGGTAACTGTAGGTGGCAGATGGGTTTCCTACTTTCTTGTATTTAATTCAGTTCTTTGAAGGTGCTTTGTGGCTATATAAGATGAGGAGCCATTAGATATACCTATAAAACAAAAGAACACTCTAAACCACCTGAGAGAGAGACCATACTCAAGGAATGCTGAGAATGTTATAGGGATTTAAATTTTTTAAATTTCTTTTTTCTTCAAGTAAAACTATCGATTTAAGAATTGCATTCCCTTAGGAGAATTGTGGGAAATATACATCAATTCGATTTTTTTCTGTATATGGTTTATGTGACTGATACAGCTGTTGCTCTCTAACACACAGTGCTTCATGAGGCTCTTTTCAGGCACACTGAATATCTGGATTTGAAAATCTCCGTAATGAGATTGCAAAAATTTCAACAAGTTTACACAATTGACTTGGAATTATAATTTTATTCCATGTTTAGTCTGAAAACATAGTAAAATTAAAAATGAACAAGTAAACCCTGGAAGATTTGACCATCAGTTTAGCAGTACTGCTGAAAAGCTCCAGGTTACATCTCACAAAGGTGTGTATTCATGCCTCTCGATCAGCTCCTTCCTCCATGGATGACAAGATGTGACAGCACCTTAAAGCTGCAGTAACTCCTTTTTGTTCCTCTGGAAACTTTGAATACATCTGTATCACAGGACTTTGCAAGGTGGAAACCTTGAATATGAATTCTAGATTATGAAGTTGGCACTTGGGGGTTGTACCCAAGCACTGAACTCAGACCTTGGGCAGCCACTGAGGTTCTGCTCAGCATTCAGAGGAGCTTAGAAAGGGTTGGGGTTTGGCTCTGCAGTCTTGAGCAGCAGCCTTGAACTGTTCAGCCCAGCTTGTAAAATGGATAAGGTAATACTTGGCAGATTTACTGAGAGACCTGGGAAAATAGCACGGGATATGTGGAGAACCAGCACTGTGCAAACACACGAGTATTTGTACGTTAATAATTAAATTGAATGTCTTGGTTAAATTTAGTTAAACCTGATTTTTTTAATCACATTTTACTAACCATCTATAAAGAGATTTTTTGAAGGGAAAATGTAATTTTGGTTAACTCAGAGTGAAAGAAATACAGAAGAGAAAATTTACATAACTTGGCTTTTTAGGAATAAAGTTAATAAAACCCCATCTTTCTCTGTCCTTCTATTGCAATCTACACCAGCCCCAATGGAGAGAAAAATGTTGTCTTATTTTATTGGTTTTGTTGTGTCCATGTAAATTTTATGGCAGATCAGAGTAAACAGCCAGAAGAAATTATCTTGGTTTCTTTTCATGCTCTGCCATAGAATAACCTCAGAAGCTTGTTCAGAGCAAAAATTTCCTTTTTTTTTTAAATGCCTGGGGCTAGTTTTGGAAGTGCCAAATATTTCTGAATCCTGGCAGTGGGACTTAGCTTGCCCCTTTTTTGGAAAGGGTTGGGAACCTGTGTCTCCCCTCAATGATGAGGGCTCAGCAGGCTGGAAAGCCAGACTGTTGCAAGATCAAAATATCTGGGGGGTTGTTTGTTTGATTTTAAAGTATTTGTCCCAGCTGTAAGGTGATTGCCAAATTTCTTGTCTTCAAAGGCGCATTTTGGAATGTAAGTAGAGACAGGATCAGGTACTCTTAGAGTAAACAGCAGTTCCTTGTCCTTTAAAGCATGTTCTTAAATGAAAATATTGCTTTCCTTGGTCCAACTTTTACAGCATAAACTGGTAGTATGCATTACCAATTTATTACAATATCAGATACATGGATTATAAGATTATTTTCCATATTTCTCAGAGACACAGTATTAATTTTAAAACCATTTTCAATACCACTTCTTGTCAATGCAGCCTATTGAGAAGCAAAAAGTTGATATGTAGTAAAAAAAAAATTCTATTTGAGATAATCACAATTTAAGATTGAGGAAAACATTTAGTATGTTCACAACAGTGTCATGGCAACATTGAGAGGTGGCCTTTTGTATCTTGTTGTCTCTGATGTGCATTCTCTAAGGTACAGCTGGGCCTCATGGTATCTATCAACTATTTTTAGAACCTATTAGTTTTGACCCCTGAAAAGTCCTGGCTGCTGGATGATAGACTCATCAGCTCAGACTTCAGTCAGGCAACCTCCTCTGTTTTGAGTTCTTCAAACTTTAGGTTTCCATTACTGTCTCTCTGGCTCTCCACAGAGTCATGAAGCTTAACTTTCTTTTCTCTTAGCAGTTGATGTTTGGCTGTTTTAATAACACTTCTTTAATGGCGTCTTGTAAAAAGGAAGTGTAAAGATGGATTTGTAGCATTTTTATTTCCTCATTACATAAAACTAAGGCAATGAAAATGTTATTTATTAAACTGCAAGAACAAAAAAAAGAATCAGCTTTTTATAATATATAAGTAAGTATAGATTTTTATTGTCTGAAAGTCCAACAGAATGATATATAGGAGAAAAATATCCCACACATTTTTGGTACCAAACTGGGTGTGATTCTGTGTTGAGACAATTCACTTTCTACTGGCTATTTTGTTATGAAATTTTACTGAAGACATCAATTTTTGTGATGGTATACCTGGGGGAGATTGGGGGCCAGCTGGCATTGGTGTATTCTCGGGCTCGCCTGGATTTTTAAACCTGACACACAAAACACTTCAGCTGCTCGTGCCTTTACCTTCACTTGAATTTCATGTCTTCCATATTAAAGCATGAGCTATCTAACTAGCAAATAAAATAAATAAATAAATAAAGGCTTTTGTAATAAAATTTTTTTCTTAAATATCTAAGATGAGAAGTGGGATTTCGTTTTTGTTGTTTTGCTATTTTCCCTCTTAATTTTAGAATTTTGCTTTTGTTAACATCAATGCCAAGTCACACCTGATTAAGCTTTAAGCTGAAAAACCGATTTATTCAGGTTTCAGTGTCCTATCCTTTCTACTAAGCACTGTTTAGGACCAGTTCCCATGTCCAAAATATATCCAATGAGCCATCTTGGAAAGACACAGTATTTTTGATGCTCACAGGATTCTGGTACGTTAAAGAGATGTGAATATTTCGTTGCCATGTTTGGATGTCAGCTGTGCTTGTTCAAGTGCACTACATCTACATCAGGAATGCTGAGCCACTGTGAGTACATCATTGCAGCAATAATATTTTTTCAGGATTCCCCTGTGCAAGGCTGCATAACATAGACAATTTTATTTGCAAGTCTCACAACTTGATGGACAACAGACCAAGCCTAAGAAGAATGCATTCTGTTGGACATTGTAAATAACAGCTTTAGCAAAATCATGAGATTCTGTTATCTGACATACATGCAGTAAGAATATTTTAACTTCATGTACAATCAGATATGTTTGTCAATGTTCTCGTCATTTTGCTAATGAGGCTTTTAAACGTCAGTGACTGAAAATACAGATTAAAACCTCTTCCTTTCCTTCTCTTTTTACCATCACTCGATCTCTTTACCTCCACCCTGCCCCTTCTCTCTTTTTTTGTCTTTCCTTCTCTTGCCTGCTGTCAGGAAAATCTGCCTTTGAAGGGACAATTCTGTACAGAGTGGTACCGGCAAAGATTGACAGCTACAGACGTTATAACAGTGAGTGTGTTTCAAAATCAAGCAATAGCTTCAGTCCTCTGAACTTGTTTGATTTATCTACACTTGTAAATTGTGCCACTGCTACCCACTTATGGCTACTCTACGTGCATATATCTGTAAGCTAAAGCCAGTTTGCTGCTGATGAACTGCCCAGCCTTAATGCAATGAGAATGCACCTGTTCCTCCTGTGCATGTGTCCATTCTGTGTCCACACAGTGTCTGTGTATAAGCCCACTGTAAATTGTCAATTACATTGGATGTTTTGGTCTCAGCTATGGATTGAATCTAAGACCATTTAGTCCCATCACTTTTGCCCCCTGAAATGAGAAGGCTTGATAATCACCATTAATCTTTGAATTAAAAGTCTGTCTGCTCTAAAAATAAAGTTCCCATTGTGATTGTATGCTTTGCTTTTCTTAAAGGATATTTTGGGTCTTGGTTTGTTTGAAGTTTTCTTTTTTTGGTGATTTTTTACTTTACTGCATGCTCTTCATTTGGCATTCTGTCTTTGACAGTTATTACTCACAGCATTCTGGCTGATACATTTTTTCTGCCAAAGAGAGTAAAAGATATAAAGCTATTTTCATTTCATGTTCAGGTTTTTGGCTTCTGCTTTTTAAAAGAAGGGCACATCCTGCTTTTCATGTTCTTTTACTACCCTGGTAATACAGAAAAAGAGAGAATGGTTGCATCAGATGCAAAGCAGAGGAAGCAAGGAAGACAGAAATCTGTCCTTCCACCTGTTTCCTCGTGGAGGAATCTAGCTAAAAGATTCACATTTGGTGTGACTAAAGTGCAAAGCGTTCAGTCCTTCTTCCGCTGAACCGGATGTTGTGCTGGCTTTGGCATCTGCTTTTGCCCCAGAGAGCTTTCTCTTGAGAGGATCCCTGCTGGGCTGCCCTTCCTCCTTTATGGGTGGGAGTGTCTGGTCTTCTCCCTCTGAGGACTTCTGTCTTATGCATGGTGGCAGCAAAGGATGAAGCAATTGAAGTACCATTATTCTGTTCTGATATTTGCTCTGAGTATTTCCTCATGGAAAATTATCTCCCTGTCTGCCAGAATTCATTTTGCAGCTCTTTGCAATCTCCAGCCAAGACCTTGCTCTAGCTGGAGCAGACCATGTGGCTGGTGGTCTTCAAATTTTTGTGCTGCTTCTCACCTTTTATCTCCATGACTGCTTATCAATCACTCAAATTTCATGCTTCTTGCAGAGTTCTTAGACCATCATGTCCTCTACTCCACCCATCTGAGGAGCATAATAAGATTTATGAAGTTATTTCCAGTATGCTTGACTTTGGCTTTAAGATGAAGCTTCAAATCAGGTGCAAGGTCTGCCTTTGGAGCCTTTAATTTCACAATCTTACTGGGTAGTGCTGCCCTAACATTACCTCCCAAAGTTTTCCAAAACCTGCTCTCCATGCTCAGCCTGTTTTTCATTAAGGGCCAAATCATCCTTCCCCTCTTCTCAAGTCATCTAAAGTAAGCATAACTGAAGCCAGGAAGAATTCAGTCACCTTCCCAGTTGTGCTAGAGCTCTGCTTTTAGTTCTTGTTAATCATACTGGCCCATGATTGTACCATGTCACAGAATAGAAATTGCATCCAACTGATTTCAGAGGGCAGGGTTGGATGGGTGTCTAGAGGAAAGCTTGATAACCAGCTGCAAGAAGACAGCTTAACCCACAGTATATGGTCTCACATTGCTCTGGGCAAACACCCATCTAAACTTTGTTTTTAAAGATGATGAAAGATATCTGTTTATATTACCTGGAGATGGTTTACCTGGAGGTTTAATTCTAGCTCCCTTGGCATTTGGTTGAGACTTGCATGTTTTCTCATGCTGCAGAGGTGGGTTACTTTCTCCATAAAGCTGCATCTCAGAAGGCCAGATATCCAGCTACACTTATGGCTTGTTTGTTACTTCCTGGGTTGGAACTGGGACTGAGGAATGGGTAATACACAAAATCAGGTCATCTGGGGAAGTCTTAAACAAAACAAGGGTTTGCACTGTTGTTACTGTCAGAGATGCTCTTGCCTAAACTAACACACAAAAAGGAGGGTCCCTCACTCTCCCTGCTCCATCTATTTACAGCTCAGTTCCTCCATGCTCTTCCTGAACAAGCTGACTGATGGTGCAGACAGCTCCTTCCATTTCATCTCCCTTCTATGGGCCATATTTTTAGGCAAATATCCATGAGCTTATGTCTCCAGTGAAAACCATTTGGAGACATTCCACAGAATTGTTTTCCTTTAGGGATGTCTGGTTAAAACAACTCATAGCTGCTCTAATTTCAGCTTGCTGATTTCTCTGTAAGTTAAGCTGGAGTCAATTAATAACTTTAGTTATGCCCAGGTGAGGCTTGGATTCACCTATATCATGTTGCATGAAGTGTTGCTCAACTTTGTAGTCAAGCTTAGAGCTTTTACTTCACAAACACATGCGCAGTGCTAAGTACTTTTATTTTGAAAGCTGTTTTCCAACTGCTGTGTTTAAAAGAAATTTTCTTACTTAGCCAAGGCCTGTAATAGCTGTTGAATTAGTTGCTGCTTCTAGAGACACCTTCCACTGAAATATGCAAGATTGTTTCCTGCAGAAACACCCGGCCTTGCCTTTATATGCTGACATGGCTTTCTTGGTCATGAGGTATGCCAAGCTCCGCTCAGCAACAATTCCAGCTCCTTTGGCATTCTGCTCATCAACCTGCTGTCAGAAAATCTTTGCTACTGCATATGCTGGATGAAGAGAGACACACAGCAACCAAAAACTTGTCATTTTGTTGATCACAGCCCTCTTTTCTCTCATCCTGCAACTTTCTTGCACCTCCACGAGCAACGCTTCTTGGATTCAAATTTTTTTTATTTTTACTGATTTAGTTTCTCTTTCTTGCTTCGCTTTCTTTTTCTTCAAAGATGGAATAACTGAGGAGCAGTGCAGATAAAATGCTTGATTTGACAAATATTTGCCTCTCTTTCCTTATATGTGGATCCACAATGCTGTCAGTAATAGCTATTAGATATAATGGAAGAAGATCAGGATCGTTGAAACAGAAACATTCGTGAGTAACCTCGATTGTGTTTTGTGTTTTCTATTGCTCCACCGCTTTTTTTTACCCTTGGTTTTTTGGTTTTTTTTTTGTCCCCCTCCCTTTAATTCTTGAAGAATTATGGCTGGTCAGAGTTCTGAGAAATCAATATGGCTAATTGTATTTATGATGTTGCAAACCCCATTTAGGAGTGTCAGAATATGAGCAAAGTTAAAGGAGAAACCTGAATGTGGATTTTAACTGTTGTGAAGAGAGGACACTTACAACTTTGTATTTCACCCCACCTTGTCACAACTTGCTTGCAAAAAAGAGCTTGTATCAAATAAACAGCTACTACAGATGCTTCAATGAAAAATAACATCTGAGAAAGAAAAATTATAAAATTGGAGGGGGGAAATTTTCATGATTAAAAATAAGCATCCTGTTTGCTGGAGAACAAGTGTACAGATGACATGGGACTGGGGGACGTGTGTGGAAAAATTATGTTGACTGGGGTGAAATTTTAAATCCTTCTGTTTGCTGGGATTCCCACTACCAAGTGGTTTTCCTTGAGTTTCACAAAAGACCAGTGCTTGGCAGGTAAAGAATTGGCTGTGGCTGCTTACCTCTCCTTCCACGTGCAATAACATGTGCCTGCACTTGGTGAGGGTGGTGAAAAAAGCAGTCCCCAGATGAAGAGGACAATGGTTGTGTACATTTGTAGAGCTCCTGAATGAATGACTGTTCCTGTTTGCTCTTACAGTACTGGGGGAAGAGGTGGGGAAGCCCAAATTTGCTTGCGCCGCATCGCCCTCAATGCATGCTGCTACGTGGGGACGGGCACTGCTCCCCTTCCCCCTGCATGAGCACTTCTGCAAGCATAGAAATCTTGGGGCATTTCTTACGTGGCAAGAAGTGTTATGCAAAGGAAAATGAACATGTTGAAAGCAAATGACAAAATATTTAGCTGACACAGTTACATTTTTTCAAGGAATGACTGAGAATAACAAATAATTACTAATATGGAGATAGTCTGCCTCAGCTATTGGTACCTGTATAATCACTCTTGGTAAAGAAGCATAAATTTGTGTTTTGAAAGCATGAATTTATTAACCTTTAAACTAAGAAGAATCAACATGTCTTTCTTCTACAGTAGTATTTAGAATCCAATTTCATTTTCTTGTTTTGATTTTTTAATAACACTGGAATGTTCTTGGGGATGGCTTTAACGAAATACAGGATTTTGGTAGAAAGCAAGCTCAAGACTAGTACCTTACAGGATGTGGGTAGTTGTTCTGTGTTCAACAGTATGTGAGGAAAAGGAACAAGGACAGTTCCTGTCTCATCTACTGCAATTACCATGTGTAACTTCACCACCTTTGTCATTCAGATCGGTCGCCTGGGTGTTCCATGCTGTCATTCTCTAAATAGAAAGAAAGGATATATTTCCCCTTGCTTTCCTTGCCTTCCATAAGAGTAAAAAACACTCAATATGCTTCATTTACAAATTTCTTTGTTCTATTAAACACAGTTGACTGTGTTTCTCTCTGACTGCCTTAACACTCAGGAGATCCTTTGCACCTTCTCTTTCCTTTGCTTAACAGAGCTGAGGAATGCTTAGAGGGCCAGAACACCACTGGTCTGACACTCTGACAAAAAACTTTGTCAGAGTGGTCAATCTATTGCCCAGGGCCATAAATTGTCAGCAGAGAGAACAATCCAGAATAAAGAACAAAAATTAAATTGCCAAATAATAGCTCAAAATAGAAAGCTCTGTAAACTTACAATGTATTTCCTTTTCTCCCCTGCCATTTTAAGCTATTTAGAAACAATTTGTTTCCTGCTTTGAATAGAGTTAATTTTATCACAGCTGTTTATTTTTGTTTTAACAGCTTTAGTTACACAGCCCTTTATCATCCCTAACTATCTCTCTGATTTAGAATCCTGGTTTGATGCCAGCACAGCTCTGAGAGGCCATTTCTGAATTAAATCTGATGTTGTGGTCTCTTTTTAATCCTTGTTTGAGCTAATCTGTTTTGGTACATTTCAGAATGTTGCTCTCAAAAGACCTGTAACTGCTATAGAAGGAGTGTGGTGTATTTGAAATATCTTGAGGAAACTAATCTCTCTTATATAGCCATGGAGGAAAAAATGTGTGAAGTGCAAAATTCCTCCAGACAGTTTTGAGAAAATTTAATCTTCATGAATACTAAATGAGCTTGCATTTGTAAGGAGCATGAATCAATAAAGAATCAAAATTCTGAGTGTTTTTATAAAGCTGTAGACCCATATCTTGTTCCAGCCAAAATCCTGGAACAGTTGGCCCCTTGGAATTTTAACTTCTTGCTGGTGATGGTGGCCTTATTCAGACTTCAATGAGGAACTTACTAGAAAAATGCAACCAGTGCTTAGATTTGAGCTTTACCTTGTGGTGTTACAGATGATTCAGCAACAATAAATCTAGGCAAAAGAATAGTGGTTTTGCTTATAGAGCCAGAAATTTGAAGTGACACTCCCAAAACACTTGAGAAATATGTTCTGAGATGTATTAAAGTTCTGAACAACTTTCCTGTTATTCAGATTGATGTGATAGTAAGCATGTTAGTGAGCACCTTATTGATGTAATGTTCTTAGCTTGTCAGCTCTCCAAATGCTGACAGAGAGCTGACAGGTTCTAGAGAAATGCTGTTTAAAAAAAAGCAAAAAATAGGGAGAGGCCTGACTACTGTAGCTTTTATCCTATACTGGCTTTATTTGAAATACTTAATAGCTGGGCTTACAAGAAGAGCAAGATATTCTCAGTGTTTCTGAGGACAGCAGTTTGCTGAGCTGCTGGCCTCACCCTTGTCCAAGTCCATGGCTGTGGCAGACCACAGCTGTTTCAGGCTGAGTGGGTGTCCTGGTCAGCAGAGAGGGGGACTGTGACCACTGAAATTCTCTCCAGTTTTTAGTGTTCATTTAGCAGCCTGACCTCCCTGATAGCTGTAGCGCTTCATGAAGAAAATTTCATCCTTAAAATTCATAATCTGACAGTCTATGTCTCTTGGGCTCCTGCTTAAATCCCAGCTGTGTCTGTGGGCTGCATTTATCTTTTGGAGAAGCTATCCAGCCAGCTGTGTTCTGCCACTAAGCTATTTACAGTAGTGGCAAAATATTCCATGAAAAGCTGGGAAAAAAAAAATTGTGTCTGGAAGAGGAACATATTTCTAGTTTTAAGAGGAAAGATCACCTGAGCCAGGTTGCAGGTGCACCAAGAGAATTGCTGATAGATATATACTGATGCATATATATACACACACACATATGTATCACATACATACACACATATATGTCTATCAGGGAACAACCCAGTGAAAAAATAAATGAGGAGAGAATTTATCAGGCAAGGGTGGGCATAGTGTTGCAAATCCTTGCTTCCAAGTTCTTTATCTGTCCAAATCAGAAGAGGGCATCTCATGTACCTGGACAGGAAGGTAAGGGAGAGTATCCTTAGCATGTCTTTAATAGTAAGAGCACGTTAGACTGTTTTCTGCAGGACTGTTATGTACTCAAACAATGCATTATTCTTTCTTAATTTTACTGCAGATCCTCACTTTATCTGATTTGTTCTACAGTTTCCACTGCATACAGTTCTTCTCTTCCATCCTCTTTGTCTCTAGACCCCAGTCATGTCTTGATAAGAGCACAAGCAGGGCTTTAATTCTTACTGATTTGTTTAGTTAAGTACAGAGAATGCCTCAGTTTGGGTCAGTCAAAAATAATTAAATTAGCTCATTTTCCCAGTTGATCTGGAAGAACTCTTTTTAACTTTGAAGGAGCTTTATATCTGATCACTCAAATTTAGTTTGGACAGGCCACACTTCAGTCCATTCCATCCTCATTTAAAAAAAAAAAAAGAAAAAAAGAAAAAAAGAGTTGACATCAATGCTGTTATTTCCTATGTTTCTTTCATTTCGAGGGCTGTATACTGAGACAGCTCTGTGGCAGTATAGAAAACAAACAACTCTTGGATTATCATCAAGCACAGATGGGGGATGCTTGGGAAATCTGTTGTGAGCCTGAGGTGAGGCTTCTGATACAAAGTGTGATGTCTCATCACAGAAGAATGGTCATAAAAGCTGAAAATGCTGTAAGGAAAAAAACTGATCACCCAGAAAGAAACAAAAGCTTTATTCCTATTGGATCCCCTTGAGGTTTCTGATCTTTCTTTCATGTAAACTTCAAAGATCTGAACTCCATGTGAGACCTGTTGAGTGAGTCTCACAATTACTTCCATATTTTAATTCCTTCCACTGACCAAAGTCCAGATCTTCTTCTTCTTCCACCATTAGGGATGCAGGAAATCTATTTTAATAACCTATTTTAAGAATAGTTTTTCTGTTCATTTCAGGGAGTGGCTAAGAGCAGTCATGGATTCTTATCAGTTACTTCTGGAGGGAGGTGTCTTCACTGCTTCTTCACTCCATCACAGAATAGTTTGAGATTTTGGCAAGGATGACCAAGTAGAAAAGTAGAAACCTTTGCCAGAGGGTAATTTTCCATATCAAGATATTTTGTTCAGCTAGAAGGTGATGATCACATACAATTTGTTTGAGTTTTTTGAGTTGCAGATGTTTTATACTCAGTATAGTCAATTGCTGACCATTCTCTTTGCAGTTAGAAGTGGTAAATAAAGTTGGTTCTATCTTCTGTCTCAGCCGGGGCCCCAGTGATTGATAATTTGCAAAGCTGTAGAAGGTCTAGCTGGTAGAATTTACAGCTTCTTCAGTTACTGCACAAGTCAGAGCAGGGGGAGAGAACAAGAAAGGGGCAGTGACCTTGCCACACTGCCCAAGGAGATTTTTACCAGTCTAGCTTAACTTACCCTTGCATCTGCGAGTGCCTCTGCTGGAAACTCTGCACGATGGCTCTGCTATGGACAACCACTCCTCTCCTGCCCTCCAGGGCACCAAGCAGCATCACAGTCAATGCTTAAATTCCCTGGTTACTGATTTCCTGAGGTCTGGAAGAGAAGTAGTGCACAGGATTTACTTTACTGAAGGTAGGCATGTTACCATTCTAACTACCATAATAAATATGATAATTAACCAGATTTGAGGTTTTCTCACAGGCCCTTTTTAGAAAAAAAAATGTAAAGCAATCAATACTTTTGCATGTTTGAGAAAATTATTGTAATACAATTATTTAATGTTCATTTAAATTAAAATCCTGCACAGCTGATGGAACAAATAACTTGTTCAGTGTTATTTGAATTGAATTGAGTATCTGAAGAAATAGAAATGTTGCTGATGTTCAACAATAGGTATGGCAGCACTCAGGAGGCTAGAGGGCCAAAGTATTTTGCTTCGTCTGTAGTCTTTCTGTTTGTTTCTGATTGAGAACTTTCTCTAATTCTGCTTTCATACTCCTTTCATGTTAAAGATACAGAAAATTTCAGAGCAGCATATCACAACTTTTCTTCTTTTGGCTAAAAGTCCTGATCTTACACATAATTCCTGATTGCGTTTCCTAGCAGCACCCTGCTGTTAACCCATTTAGCAGATGAGCCTCTCATGTCCTGGATCATGAAGTTGTACCTGGATGCCTTAGGACTTGCACTGGTTTCTGTGGTTCATCTACACTGTCAGCCTTTTATGATGAAAATCAATAGCAATCACTTCATCAACCTTGATATAAAAGTGATTATTGACTTGTGAGATCCATGTCTGTGACATTGTGAGTGCATGTTAGAGAAATGTGAGGATTTGAGCTTCTTATTGTTAGGTAGAACTAGTGCTGTAGTAGCATCAATTGCTGTGGTTTTCCTGGAAACAGTGTAGGGAGGCAGATTTAAGTGGTCTGGGGAAGGAAACTTCAGTACGTCACTTCTGCTGCCAGTGGCTGTTTGTCCTGATGCTGCACCCTTCTGTAAAGTGGCTGAAACATCACCTTATTGCATCTGTGGTCTCTGCTATTCCAGCAGCAGATATTTTCAGATAAATGCAGATAAATTTTCCTATTCACTGAAAGAAGTAGTGCAAATCAGAACATCAGTTTTGATTTGTTATTTTGCTAGAGAAGAGTGTGCATGGGTGCTTTTCTTATGAGGCTGTCTATGCTGCAGAGAGGTTTAATTTTCAGCAGGGAACATATTATGCAGCTTATTTGTTTGCAAATTTGTTTGAACAGCTTTCAGCTTTATATTTCCCAGTTATGTAATGTAGCTTTAGATACTAATTGTATAATTGGCTTGAGTCACACAGATTTAAGGTACAGTGTGCCTGATCTGACTGCTTGTTAGCTTTACATGGCTTCATGCAATAGGTGCCTTACAGCTGAATTTAACTCTTTCTTTTATTGAGGTCTCTTCCAAAGAGGTTTTGCCTGAGGAACCAGGATTTTCTTGGTACTCAAGGAATCACCATCCTCATTTGTGAAGTTTTGATGCTGGAGTATGCATGTTTTGTGGATTTGTGGATTGGTGTAATTTCTAACCAGTACACCAATGTGATGAAATAAAGTCATTTTTCAAAGTCAAAAATGAGTGCATGGCACAGAGAGCATCTTCTCTACCTGTTTCTCGTGGTTTCGTTTCCCTCGAGAGGATGGTGGGAGGGGTCATTTTCCAGTCACAATCTGATCTGAAAATATTGAGCCTCACACTTTCTTCCATCCCTCCTTTTCACAGGCCTAAAAGATGCTACAGGCTCTGAGAGTGATGGTGGTGACTCTTGCAGTACAAAATCAGAAGGAGCCAATGGAGGCACGACAATCCAACCCAAAAAGGTCAAAGGTGTTGGCTTTGGAGATATCTTCAAAGACAAACCCATAAAGCTACGTCCGAGGTCAATAGAAGTTGAAAATGACTTCCTTCCAGTAGATAAGGTATGTGTCATTCCTTAATTGTCTCTTGGTGTTGGTTTAAAGAAGTTTTCATCCTAAAGTTTTAAATTCTGTCACTGGCAAAAACTTGAAGTTTTATGGTCATTATTTCCTAATCTTTCTGTAGACAAGGTTCTGCTTTTTTTGTTTTTGCCTCAGACCAGACAATGGATTCCAGTGAGGTTAGCTGCATGCTAAAATTTAAAAAGATAAAAAAATTGATTGCTCTCAAGTAGGTTCTCTAGGGAAACAAACAAAATAGTGCATGGTTTCCAATGAAGTCACAACTAAAAAAAAAGAAATCTCTGAAATCCTTTCTTTAAGTGAACAGTCAGATTTGCATAGACTTGTGCTGAGAAGTGTTAGGAGGCTTCCACAGCCTCAAGTTCTCCTGTTGACATAGTTACATGTCTTTGCCTCCAGTGGTGATTTTAGGAAGCTCCTGGGCTCTTGATATCTGGTGTGGCAACTTCTCACCTTTGATTCATGCTAGTCCACTTGTCTGTAGAAGCAGGCACTACAGCAATTACCTTTTTTGGCCTGCAAGATTTTTTTTCAACCTGGATGATTTCAGTGATCTGATTTATAGCACAGCACTTACTCCCACATCCACACTGAGTTACAGTGGTACTGGAGAAGAGGGGGTCCTGCAGAGAGAGATGGTAACTTCTGAACTAATCTATGCTGAGGGACAGTTGGTTAATATTTTGCGAGTGACCATTTTTCACTTAGTATAAAGAGGGTAGGGAAGAGCTGAAATAATCTAAATAAAGGAAAAACCTAGACTGCATTACTGCTTGACCATTGCTGACTTCAAAGCCTGCATGGTACCCTGCTTGCCTTCTGTTTCTGGGTGGACTTCCTAACTCACATGTGGGGCTTTGCAGAGGCATTTCTTTTCATTTGAACTCTTTTAAAAGTCTTTATGAAGTGGCCTTCATTCCTTGGGGGAAAATCTTACTCCACTTTATTATAATGTCAAGTCTTACCTTTGTTTTGCACAAACATGTTTTTTACCCAGCCAAAAACGGAAGATACAATTTTCAGGAAACTTACAACACAGACAGACCTTCCTTCCTGTGTCTTCGGGTTCTCCTAAAATTGGCATGGTTAGTAGAAAATAATGGCTTGACTTTGTAAACACAATCCATCATTTGTGTTTGAAATGTGTAGGTAACTAAAGACAACACTTCTTTGCTGTTGACGCATTTTTCCTGTCTAGGATTAGGTTAAACTTTGAGAGGTGTCATTCAGAGGCTTCAGCACTGCAGTCTTTGCCAACTACCAGCACCAAAACCTGAGTCAGTGACACGACATGTTAGGACTGCAAACCATTAACCTCCCTAAACACTTGTTTCCTGGCTGCAAGAAATTCCTCCCCTGTCTCTGCCACGTTCTTTGCCATTTAATGCTGAGTATAAGAGAATCCTGCATTAAGCTGGCCATCCCAAGCAAGGTCAAATTTAGCCTGAAAGCTCTTCATACTGGTCCAAAGTGTAACAATGCATGAAGAATTCCAAATTGGTCCATATTTTTTTCAAGTAATGTAGTTTTTAAAGGATCTTATGCCTGTTATATTTATTTCCCATTTACAAGTAGCCCTAGTTTTTCAATAACTTGTAAAATTTTGAAGAAGGAGAAAAAAATGCTTTCCTCTATTCTGTCTTCTTTTTTTTTATGCTTTCTGAAGTTTGAAGACTCTAAAACTCTTTCTGTTTCTTCTTCTTGATACACTTATTGATGAAATCTTACTGTACTGATAATTTTATCTTTTTTGATTTAAAATATTTCCTAACAACTGTTGTTTTTTAAAAAGCATCAGTAAGCTACTGTGAGGACTTTATAATGTGGGATTATTTATGACATGATAGTTCCCATGTAAAATGTCAGTCCCATTTACAGAAGAATCAGCAGGGTCTTATTTTGTTGATGTTATCACTTTGAGTTCTAATATGTTTTCAATTTCATGAATCATAAGCTTAGATCATATTTCACACAGAATTACTGGGGTGTTAAAAAGGCTTTTACACAAATATTGGCAAGAACATGAAGGCAGAAAGGTTTGCTGCCAGCTGAGCAGAAGCAGATGCCATTAGGCTCTCCTGTAAATCACCAGGCACTTTAATGTTCTTCAAGTGTTTGCTCAATGGCAACAGTGTGGGATATAATCACCCTTGTCTTTTAAGGTGATCAATAAACTCTCAATAAAAAGCAAGACTGAGAAATTTGTGTGAAACCCCATTGGTTTTATTGGTGTGCAGAATTCACTGCTTAGCTGTTATTTGTTCTAAAAATCACAGAGGCAGATTATCCTAGGGAAATTAATGATGCAGTTGTGGGAGTTTAGTATGAGCAGCACTATCAGAGCTCTGCTCTTTTAGAAAATTAGAAGAATCAAATACTTATGCTTTGTAGTCCATTCCATTGCCTGTTTGTGCTGATGAGACGACCACGGGCAGTGTATGAGCAGAATAAGATTTCTGAGGCTTGGCTCTGACGAATTTCCATTACTGATAAATGTAAGGGAACTTTTTTACAATGCTGCATGTGACTGAAGTCATAGTCACGTGCAGTCACAGTCAAGACTCACCAATAGATGAGTTTTTAGAATAAATACAGTATGCACTCAGACAGGTTGTGTCTCCTGAGAAAATTCAGGGTGACACTCTTGAAGCAGCACAACATTTATAGTCAAATAGAAATGCCTCTCTCACATGTCTCTCCTCTTCTCTTCAACACACTTAAACAGGTGCTTATGCTTACTTTTCTTCCTTTTTCATTTTGTAGTAGCTTATCTAAAGCTTCTGTTGCTAGGTTGGACTTCCTTCCAATATGATCTGTATGTGCTTCCGTTGTTCTAACAAGCTATCATATTTTCCTCTCCTGTATCTAAGAATAAACCTCTACAAGTACAGGAAAATAATTTCAACCAACACATTCCTTAACTGAGTTAACTGTATTGGGTTGATTTATGAATTCAGGTTTCAGCTTGGAAATGCTAAAGACCACAATCGGTGAATATAAAATAAAAGGTCTTAAAAAGCAATTTTTATCTTTCTGAAAACTGTCCTTACTTCAGAAGAGATTACTGAAAGTATATTTTACATTTTCCACATGAAATTTGTTTGTAACTTTTTTCAGGCAAAACTTTCTTAGTTGGCTAGCAGTAGTGGCTTTGAACACAGCTAGATTTCTTGAGCATCCTTTGATGAGATCACAGTACTGTTTGCCAAAACTTAGTGTGAATGATATACTCAGCCATCAACCCAGGGAGTATTGCAGACACTGTAATGATTTAATATAAATAGGGAGGCTTTCGTGGCTCTAGAGTCAGCAGCTTGTAAGATCTAGTAAACTGTGTTTAGGGATCCTTACTGCAAAGCACTGAATGCATACAGAGATTTTTATTTTTTATATATTCAGTATGTTTTGGATAGGAGAAATAGAGGAGAACTAATGGAAGTAGACACAAGGGGTAGAAGGGCTAGAAGCTCTTGTCAATTATTAAGTCTACCTGTCCTTTGTAATAAGATAAAAATTTGTGCACTCTGAGACAGAATGCCTGGAAGGTCTGAGTTTCTATTTCGAGCCAGCAAGCTGGGAACCCAGAAACTGTGGTGAGAGTCTGTCTTTACACACCTGTTCTGTCAGTTCCTGCCTGCCTGCTTGCAGAAAACATTTTTACCCCTGAATTTTCAGTTGTCATTTAAAGAGAAGCCCTTGAGAGACACAAGTTGGAGGCCCCTCCTGGTGTTTCTAAGTCAGCTGATGATGTGCCTGAGCTCTGCCAGCCCTGCCCAGTGGCACTCGTGGTGCGTGGCCAGCCCTGGCAGTGTGTGCCCCGTGTGTCTGCATCTCATGGCTCACTGCTGCTTGCTTTGCCTCTCCAATGCCTTTGGAAGGGCTTGCTCCACTAATAGAAATGTTGGAGTCAGTGTTCAAAACCCTGAGATTAAAAATGGATGCAAGCAAAACCACCTGGTGCTGACTAGAAACACTATTAGAAACACCTGCTGAGGCAGAGAGCACACGGTGGGAGCACCAAGTGTGTGTGCAGCACTTTGCACTTGAAAGCACAGGTTTCTGGCACTCCTCTCCTCAGACAGCCATCGGCGGCAGCAGCAGACGTGGCAAGCAGCAGCAGTTTGTCAAATTCCATGTAGGAGCAGAGGAACTCGTCTGTTCAAGCTACATTCATGTTCTGCTTTGAAGTTTCTGTCTGCTACAGCCTGGCATCCCTGTCCTAACCATTTATTCTGGTGCCATCCTGTGAGGAAAGCTGCAGGGGAAGAAGGACCCTGACCCCTTGTGCAGCTGTCATGAGAGCAGGGCTGCCTGCAGCGGCGTCTCGCCCCTTTGCTGGTGTAACTCCCCATTCCCTGAGCTCACTGTGGACACAGGATTTATGTGTTTCTTTCATTATGTGAGAAAATAGTACAAGTTTGCAAATGGTGGCTGATTCCATGAGGCAGTTTGGACATTATAAATAAATAATTTAGAAGATTTACTTCCCTATTCTGGAGGAATAAGAAGGGGTGGATAGGGGAATTAAGATTGACAGGGGAGAGTTGAAAAGCAGCTTGTCCCATTTTGGGGAGGCAGACTCAAAGCAGGACCTAGCACTAAGGGAAAAGAACGGGAAATACAAAACTAAGTTTAAAGAGAGGTATAAATTTGATAACTTCAGCTGGCAGTGACTCTGCTGAGTCACTGAACTGTGCAATGTGAGTGAAGAGTGATTCCTGGTCTCCTGTATGCTTCCTTCCCTTCCATGCTATCCCATCTGTGCTTTCCTGTTCTGTCAGTTTGGTTTCTGAAATGTTCAAGTTGTCTGAACAGAGTTGTCCAGGTATCAGTGACATGGTTTAGCTTACACATCAGCCTGCACTACTGGTTTTGGGCAGAGCATGTTATCCACACACTGGTTTGTGCTGCCTGGGATGTTTTATTAGGCTTTCTTTTTCTTTTTTTTTTCTTTTTTTTTCTTTTTTTTTTTTAATAAAGCAGCTATTTGACTATTTAACTCTTAAATAGTTGCAATTTAGTTGCTGTCCATGCCACAAGACTATGCATGTATACAGTAGGACTTTATTCAGAAAAACATGGTCAGTATGAAAGAAACACACCAAACATATGCATGGAAGTATTTTCAGCAGTATGTTCCTGACTTGGGCTGCTTGAAAAAGTCTTAAATTAGAAGCAGAGTAGTGTAAGAAGTATTGATAGTACTACAAGATATTCCTAAAAGCCATGTGGAAGGCCTGATCTGTCCTGGGGCACAGCACTGGGCTTCTGCCAGATTGAGTTCTCCTGGAGGAGTGCTCTGTGGGAAGGAAAACTCCTGTTATTAAAGTCATGGTTTTGATTAGGAAATCTTAGGATGCTCCAGACAGAAAAACAGGATGTGTAGGTTTAAGTTAATGCAATTTTATTTCATAATAGGATGGCAATAAAAGTCTATATGTTTTAAGCTGTTCTGGATCCAGCTGGTGATCATTAGCTTACAAGTCACGTAAATCTCTGAATTTCAGTTGAGTCTGTACCTTTACCAGGCCTTTTACCCCAACTGGCATTCTAAAAGAAGAATTGTTAAAAACCCCGAAACACTCTGCTTACATAGCTTAAAATAAAGCTGATTTCCTGAGTTCCAGGGATACTTGATGGAGACATAAACTGAATTTCTAGGAAGGTTGGTCTCATGTTTCAATAGTACAGAGAAAATGCCTCAGAAAGTAACAGTGCTGACATTCAACCTAGCTTAGTGACTGTCTGATGAGCTTCAAGAGGACTGGTTCCTGCATCAATATGATATGTTTAGTAATAGCAATAACATCTACCTAAGCAAAATTAATGTATATATATATATATACAAAGATTTAAATTAGTGGAACCAAGACTTTCGGAATAAACAGTTTTATAAACTGTCCTAGTGTTTCTAAGTAAAATATATTTTTCTTTCTTGCTCCATTTTGATTTTGTTAGATAGTATAACTGATTTTTTAATTACTACATCTTAGTTGTTAAGTTTTATAACTTTGATGTGATTATAAAGAAATTCTAATGACATAACTTCTGATATTCTTAGGACACATTAACTTTGAAAATTGAAGAAATAGTTATGCAAAAAAATTACCTGCCTTGAAATTTACTTACACTACTTGGAAAATTATGTAAATAAAAAGGCTGATGAAAGTAAACCAAACTGAATGTAACCTTTAAAATGAAATGTATGCCTTTGTCTTTTGTTGTCTGTTTAGCTTCATTAGCTTGTGGATTTTTTCTGAAATGTTTTCTTTCTTTATTTTTTTCCTAGTTGAGGATTATTTTTTAATAGCCAAATGGAAATGTATAGTATCTTGTGGCTTGCTTAAGTATAAATCTTTAATTTCTTCCAAATCATCTGTGTCTTTCCCTCCCCTGCCCTTATTCAGACATTTTAAACTTGAATGTTGGTAGGGAGGCAGCATTAAGAATTTATAAGATTTTAATGGAACAGAGCATCATGGTAATGATATTTCAGTTTATAGAACATTTTTCTTTAAAAACAAAAGCCAAAACAAAGACATAAGCTACACAAAATTTCAACCATTTTTCTCCCACTAGAAAGACCAATACATTCAGAATTTGTCATAAGCTCATTTGCCAATAGAGTTATTTGCAAAATTTACTGCCTGGCTGTTCACAAAAGTTCTGTAAATCATCACTCATGTCCTTACTTTTCTTAGCTGGTGGTCTCAAGAAGCCAGGAAAGTCTGAGCTGGAAAGGAGAGGAAACTTCTTGTTGTGAGTGAGCAGAGGTAGGAAAAGGTCCAGATTTCCTGTGAAATAAACAAGTGGAACTTTTGTTTCCTGGGGTGGCCCAGCCGTGAGTCAGTGTCAGGGCTGGGCTCCTGCTCTCGCTGAGCCAAGCTCATGCAAGGAAGGGGCAGGACCCCAGGACTCTTCTTGGACACTTCAAGCTGCTGGAAGGCAGCTTGGCTTCACAATGGGAGAGGAGGTATCTGTTTTACAATTAGTTGGGGTTTTCTTTCTGTGGCTGTTTAAAACTGTATTGTAATATGTACTCTGCATAGCACAGGTTTCAACTGCAGGGTTCTCTGGCTCTTCTGCACACTTTGGAGATGCTGGGTAGGTAAAAAGAGAAGAAGGAAAAAGAGTGCTGAGGATCCTGAAGTTCATTCCTGCTGTGGAGGTCCATATTAGAATAGGAGTTACTTTTGTGTGAGAACCATATTCTCTCCTAGCTCTATTTATCTTGCGTTTTTCCCTTTCTCCCTGTTTGGCCATTAAACTTACACACGTGTTTTCTATTTCTATATGATATGGTTTCAATTTTCTTACTCTAAAGAATAATACAAGTTTAGAGTTAAGCAAGACAAGTTTTAGAGTCTTGAGGATGTGTTGCTCTTTCAAACGTTTGCTTAGTAAGTGAAAATTCACCACCCCCACCCCATGTTTTTTCCTTCCTAAATACACTAACAAAACTGTACTTCTTCTTGGTAGAAAAAAGAGGAAGAGCTTTACTAATTCCTCTTCTGTGTGAGGTACCATTTTTCCAAGTGAGGAAAATTGATATGAATGAGTGTTTTAGAAAATTATATTGCGATAATAAAACCTACACAGAAATTATCCCCCTCAAGAAAAAAGCAACTAGAATCAACTGTTGCTTGTCAGATTTTATAGAAAGATGAATGGAGAGATATCAAGCAAACTGTTTAATTATTTGTGGATAATTTGGGATCAAAGTACAAAAATGTAAATTTCCCTCAACTTTGGCTTTTCTCAGCTAAAGTCAGTAAGCTGTGTGCAGAAATGAAGCAATAAGTTTTTTTGAGTTGCCTTTTCTCCTAAAATGTGCCATGTGTCTTTCTTGTTTTCTGCCTTAAATAAAGAAAAGAGGAAGGAGGAAAGGAAGAGTGTGAAAGGATCATAGATCAGCCAGGTTCTTGGTAAGCTAGAAAACCTGTAGGCCAGTTTCTAACAAGCCTTTTTAATGCATTATGTGTTCCTATAGGAGATTCTTGGCATTCTGTGTTTCAAAAATAGTCCTTAAATACTAGAGGTGTGAGGTCATAATATTACAGTTAATTGACTAAGTGCTTTATAAAAGCTTCCCAATAAAAGCCAAGGAGAGGGGAGAGAGGGCAGCTCCTGGGTAGGAAATCCTGATGCAGCCGTGACCAGTGGCCAAGCAGGGGCTGCTGGTGGCTGCTTTCTGCTGAGTGCTGGGCTCTTTGCCAGGCACTGGCCACACAAAGAGCAGAATCCTCCACCTGGACAGCTGATACTTTCTTCTGCAGCAGTCTCAGTACCTAAAGTACTTGCTGGAAAGAAAATCTGGAACACATGGTAAAAATAATTTTCCCTTTGTGTTTTGAGTCACTTGTTGCTCTGCAGTCTTCCCTGTAAGTGTTTAAAGTAAAAATATCTCCCTGTTCTTCCTCAGTAAGTTCTGATTTCAGTGAGGGGAAAAACCCCAAATCTAAAAAAATGAAAGTTGATTTGAGGAGAAAAGAAGAAGTATAATTCCAAAATGGAATAAATAATTGTTGTCAGCACTAAATCTGGGGTAATCTTCATGACAGTATGGGCTTGTTCTTTTGTTTATAGTAATTGAATTTGATAAGTATCATTGAACATCTATTTGTCAGTTTGTTGACAACATCATAACTTTCAGAAAAGAGCAAAGAAATATTGTTGCCACTTTTAAGAGGAAGGTATTAAAGAAGAGACATTCCCTGCTTGCTGTTTTCATGCACTGCTTTCCTTACTGCTTTCAAAGGGAGATTCATGTAGCAGTTGTAAGGTTCAATAATTGTTGCAAAAGAGGGAGGTTTTATACTCATGGTTTCTAAGCTGGATGGTGCAATCTGGATCATGCAAGTTGCCAGCTGCAATCTAGGCATGGTTCTCCTGGGAGAGTAGGAAGGAATTTCGTTCACTCAGTGCAGACTGACTAAAGTATTTTTCCTAGAAGAGATAGAAATTAATTGTTAATGGCAACCTGCAAATGGTAAAATTCATGACAAAGGGAGCAAGGGGACATATTTCCTTTACATTCATGTAAAGAAAAGTTAAAAAGGAGAATTAAAAATAAAGCAGGGAAGAAAGAAGACTTTCTGCTTAAAAAATACTTTTGATACAAAAACACCTTCCAGCATTACAAATCTGCAGCTTGAGGAAAAAAGAAAATGAGCTTGTTCATCATGCTCATTTGATGTGCATGCTTCCAGAGCTTTGAGATCAGGCAGCTGGGAGTGTGCTGTGTGGGTTTCATTCTGTGTTTGCCTTTTATTTCATTTACTAAAGTGTTTTTACTCATCAGTGGTTCTAATATGTCTCGCTCCATTTGTTTCAGCAGTGTCTATCTAATCTAAATTCTTACGTTCACTTTCTCACCATTAACCTTTTAGGAAGGCAGATTTTTAGTTCATTAATGGTTTGAAACTGACAGCCTGACAGCATCAAATGTCAGGAGTCCAAATTTTACAGAAATACTGATGTTTTAATGCCTGCAAGTTAGGATGTATAAGTTTCTCTCCTGTCCAACACATCAAGCATGTTGGTAGGAAAAAAGCCTCCCCAGTCCCCTCCCTGCCCATAATTTCAAATTTTAAAAACTTGTCAAAATATGAAGTTACTACAGCTTTAGAGTCTGAACTTACCTGCTGGTATGTCCTGATTCTCCAAGTTTTCCTCATGCACTTTCTAACTCAATGATTTCATAGTTCTAGCTCGTTTTCCCATACACGGGTGTTGTAATTAGAACATGTTTATGTTAAGATGAGGTTGTTGAAAATTCCTTCTCTGGGAGTGGAAAACAACTGATGAGCAGTTGCCTTGACCAATGGAATGGGAGAAGTGTCCAACTTCTCCTCCAATCCCTGGTCTGTGCAAAAATACTATATATATATGGAGTCAGATATTTAATAAACCTTTTTAGCCTTCTGTCGAAGAGAGTGTCCTGTGTGTCCTTGTGTGTGTCCCACAGTGACACTGCTAGAACAGGTTTAACTGTGGAGAGCACTGCAAAAAGCAAAGTGCTCTCCAAGCTACCCAGAGTTTTAATGGGAATGATATTTCACTGCTCGTGGTTTTGTTTCTAACCCCTTTTCCATCCAAGAGGTTAAACCAAAAATTTTACATTGCGTGGTTTACCTCCTTATTTCTTTGAGTGTTATTTCAGATGGCACAGATTCCTCTGGTGAGTTGCATAATGCTAATGAAGATATTCTTCATCTGTGAAGACTGATGGTCTCCTAAATACCTGGTAGTTTTAGTGCTTGGGTAGCTGGATGAAACATTTGGTGCTGGCTCAGGTAATTTCTAAATGGAGCTCAACAGCTGGAAACAGGAACAGAAGTAATTTTCCATTTAAGCAGTTCTGAAATTGCTGAAGAGATGTTTTGTCATTGCAATTGGCAAGTTAGGTGTCTGTGAAGCAGCCTCTCTAATTAGAAGTCTTCCCCACTATGAAGGTTTGAGACTCCTATAAATGCAGAAATATAAATTACATGAATGTGGACGATACAAACAGTTACAGTTCAGCATAAACATCAATTTCATCACTAAAAGAACAGTTTGTATTCGTATTTGGAAATATTGTGCATCTCAAGATGTCTTAAATTTCTAGCAGCTTCTCAGCAAAAGCTGGTGACAGTCAAAGCCTTTCCAGACAGCTTGACTGGAAATAAATTGGAGTTTATTCAGGAGGTTGCTAAGCTGTAAAAGGTTTCACTTTTTAGTGTTGTGATGGACATAATCCACCTTACAGGTCATAACACGTTTGAGGTGGCTACACAGGGTAAACATACATTTCTGTACTGTGGATTTGCTTTTTTCATTGCAATAGCTGACTCTCAATCCAGTATTTGATTTTTTTAATCTTTTTGATTCATGGTGGGTTTTTCACTTCTATGGCAGCTACAAAAGATGGGCCAGGAAAGTAGACTTATATACATACCATAAAATATTTCTTGGTTTTGAAATTTTTCCATCAAAAATTTCTGTAGTGTCCTGTCAGAGGACTGTATAATTTTGAAGGCTTTTCTAATTATTTTCTCCATATATCTTTGTTCTCTCTATGATTTTGCTTCCTTTTAAACTGAAGAATTGTCTGTTTGAGAATATTCGAGGGGGAGATAGCAGTTGGAGTAATCCTTTGAAGTTTCTCTTAAGTTTTCACTTTGGTTTTGTATCACCTTGTTTTATTTAAATTTACTTTCTGAAGAGTCCTGTATTCAATATTCCATTTCCATATGTTAAAGAATAATATTTTTCAGAAATTGGAAGGCCCTGAGAAGTCTGTAGTTCTGATTAGGAATATGCCTGGGCTCACATTGTGCCTCCATGAGAAATCAATACTGGAATCTTGGGGAAGACTGTTGGAAAGGTTGCACAAGGAAATCCCTGGGGGGAGTCTTAACAGCCTCTAATAATTTTGAATTTCATATTAATGACCATAATGGATTTTTGTTCCTTGGTAAATCAAGTAGACACATTTTCATTGCATGTAACATTTTAGCACCTGCAGTTCCTGAGAAAGAGTTCCAGTCTTCTGGATCACACACTGTGGGAAGGAGTTACCTCCCTCTGCTTGCTTTGAATGTGGCTCCTGCTAATTTCATCTGATAGACCTTAATTTTTATTACTGGAAGAGATGAGTGAGTCCTTAATTTTTATTACTGGAAGAGTTAATGAGTGACTCCTCCCTATCTACCTTGTCTCCTGATTTTTATAGACTTGTGTCACCTGTGTGTATCTTCTTTTCCCAGAATGAGAGACCTGTTCCACATGTTTAATCATTCTTGCTGACTTTCTGTCTTTTTCAGTCCCCTTGGGAACTCAAGTGGTTTGTGTGTGGGGGCAAAAGGGGTTTAGAACTGCACACAATGGCCAAGGTGTTGGATGAATTTGTGCAGCATTTTGATAGCACTTTCCATTGCTCTTTATTGCTTTCCAAAGTATTGACAACTATGGGTTTCAAACCTTGTCATTTCTGTCTTAAGATAGCATTTTTCCTCCAAATGTGTTCTTTTATTTCTACCTGAACTTAGTATCGGTCCTTCCCTTTTGGTGGATCATCTGTGAAGTGTGGAAAACAAGAGCCTTGATCTAGATCCCTGAGCAACTCCTCTGATCACCAAAAGGAAATCCTACACTTGGTTTTCTGTCTTCTAATAAGTGACTTATCCAAGTTAATATCTTTTTTTAAAGGATGAACAGCAAACCATTCCTAATCTCAGTTTTAGTTTTGAGTGTGCAGAGAGGTTACAATTTCAACCTTCTTCAGGAGCCAGAACCAGCAACTTTTTAAATTTGTGTATTTTAATGAAAATTGCTGTGAATTGGTTATGCAAAACAGAAAAGATAATACAGAACTTGTATAAAGACAACACTGTATGCCACAACATAATTATTTAGTTATTAGGTAGCTGGATTTATAGATTTACAGCTAATCTGTAGATATACAGATGCAGATAGATAAGGACAGATGTTTAGATAGATTACCTGGCTGCTGTCTTGGCAGGTAATGTGCATGAACTACACAACAAAGATATTTAAAAATAGCAACTATCATGGGATTCTGGTGATTGAATTTAGGTGTCTGTGGTGTTGCTTGCAGACAACGAGCAACAGTCTATAGTCTGTAGTCTGTAGTCTTTCTTCACAGTCTGTAGACCAAAAAGCATTATTAGGACAGGAGCTTTCTTCATCCCAAAGATGAATTGTGTGCTAAAAGGACTGTTCTACCTCCAGTGACAAAAGGGAAGTCTGTAGTGAGTGGCATCTAGCTCACAGTTGATGTTTGAATGAAATTAAGTCCATCTTGAATAACTGCATCGGAGAACTAAATCTTGTCTTTTTACATCTCAGCGACAATAGCAGCTGAATGTCATTGTAGTAAGAAGTATAAGCAGGTTACATGTAAACTGTGAGGCTCATGTAGTCACAACAGAGCAAGGAGCAGTATGAAAGCCTAAATTTTAAGATTTCTTAGCTTTTCAGTGGTTAAGTAAGACATCATGCTAAATAATCACTAAAATAATAAGCATTTGCGAGTAACATATTCAGTTGATAAAATTTGATTCATACAAGATAAAAACAATAAAGTAAGTTTAATTGCAGGACCCAGTGCCTTCTAAAGAAAATACCAACCTGAAAAATCTACCAAAGCATTTAGTCTCATCCTTAGTTTTGGAGTAACAGACTCTGAGCCAACAGGGAGTGTCAGCACATATGGATTTCATCATCCTGGCCTTCCTTTCTCCCTTCCTTTTCTTCTGTACGTAAACCTTCACAATGGTATGCTAAAGGTAGTACAGGCTTGTCATTTTGTCTTTATTTGGCCACAAACATTGAGAATCACATAAATAATTCCTTGTTTGTCCAGCAGGTGATTTTCAAGGACTTCCCTTTATGTGATTTTCAAATACTTTTTGATGTAATTAAGTAGAACACCTGTAACTTCTTTTATTAAATATTTCAGAAGTTACAGTTATTTGAAAAATAAAATAATTTTTAATTTTAAAAAGTGACTCTTCCTTAAGCATTCAAAGAATTTATTCTTAGGCTTGATGTAGTTTAAGCATTTTAACCATTGAGTAGAGGTTGTTTTGCTTCTTGTCAACTGTGAAAAAGAATTATATCAGAAGAATAAACATCAGTGATGAATCAGAAGAAAAAGCCCCAGAAAAATCATGTTTTGTTCTAAAATTTCCCTTGTCTGAGAACCTCTATTTGCTTTGCTTTATTTACTTGCTTGCTTGCTTGTCTGCTTGGATTCCAGGGCAGTGACAGTGGATGACAGATACAGTAATTGGAAGATGCTCTCACAATCAGTGCTGTATTTCTAGGGCACCAAGTGAACTAAGGGTGGTGTAATGTAATCACAACCTGTTTACCATTCTCTGCAATGGGTATTGCAGTAGGATTTAGACTGACATGCTATTTTTATAGCCCTGTCTTTTCTTTCTTCGTATTCAAGAAGTAACTCCTGAATTGAACACTAGAAAGCATTTTTCCCCCAGATACATTTAGTTTTTCTGCATATGCATGCTAATTCTAAAAGCCTTTAACATTCAAGCAGCATTCTTGTTGACTACCTGAATATTGCTTTCCTCTAAAGCACTGGTGGTGTTGTAGCCAGTTCCCAGTGGACTGATGTACATGAGCATTTATAGGGCCTCCACTTCTTCACTCCTGACTTTGCTTCGTCCAAACTTGTTAATTGTGGTAGGAGTCATGCTGATGGATGAAATTGTGTTCATTTCCAAGCAGCTCTAGTGGGATGAAGGTTTCAGTCTTTTGCTTTGTAACAACAGGATGTTTATTTGCAGGATCATCTTTTATTTAGAGATTGTTGATTTTGTCTAGACAGAGAGAATTAAGATGCCAGCAGTTCATATGCCTTTCACAGGATCGAAATACATGGGTTTGCAATCTTGCTGCAGAAGGTAAAGCCTTTCACACGTAGAATCTTTCCCAAAATTAAAAAAAAAGACTTATTTCTTTACAAAGGTATGCTGTAAATCAGAAGGCCTATGTTCCTTCAAGTCCAAGAGTCATCTAATATAGACATCAGTTGGAAAAAACTGCACTTTAATCTGCTGTAATATGGACAAAGTGTGAAAATGCACCTTTTTCAGGTTGTCAGATGGAAGAAAATATAGTTTTACTATTTGAAAAGAAACTGTAATATGAAGCTTAAATTACTTTAATTGCCTTATTTTCTGCATTCTGTGGAATATTTACCAAACATCCCACTAAAAAGCTCTCTGAGTGTGTGCTACATCTGATGCTGTTGTTAGTGGGACCATTCTTTAGGGAAGCATCATCTGGTATTTAGGGCTGAGTGATGTTCATGTTTCAACTTTTGAATGATGTAAAGGCAAGAACTACTAAAGAAGAGTTTGGACCCTGGGTTAGAGCCAGAGTTGGTTTAATTTTAATCTCAGGCTGGGTGCCTCTGGAGAGTGACCCTGAACAAAGAAATCCCTGTGCCTTTACACCCTCACAGCCTGTGCACAAGATGTTCCTGTGTCCTGTGTACATCTCTTGGTCCAGTGGTGAATTATCATCTGGGGTCCTCTANCGTGCCCTGTGTACACCTCTTGAATTATCATCTGGGGTCCTCTAATATCTCATTGGATTCTTTCTCCGTGTCTATGTGGGCAGGCCATTAACTGCTCTTGTCTCCCAGCTTGAGGCCCTCCAGGGTCTCAGCCCTTATCTGAAGGCACCCAGTCCTTGTTTCCTCCCCTGCAGAGCCAAGGGAAGTTCACCTGCACCAGGCTTTGAGTGGGACATGCTCGTGCTAAGCTGTCAGGAGAAATGTGTGCAGTTTTGGCAGCTGAGTCTCTCTACATTAGCTGGGGGTGCATTGGGCACATGTACTTAACTGGTTTGTGTTAAAAAACACAAATAATTGTACATGCATGTGGATAGTCTTTATAACAAAGCATAACTGTGAAGAAAGTAGTTGCAGAGGAAGAAGCTACTGCAGATGAGGCAATCAAATGTGTAGACGGGTGCTTAGTTCACTTTTCTTCAAGAATTTTTGTTCTCTCTATACATGTTTCTTCAAATTCCCATTACCCTCTTTGAAGTCCCATGTGGTGACCCTTCAGAAAAGTGTTAACTCTGTTCTTTTGGGAAACCTCAGGATAGCAATATTTGATCATGCTGTCACTGAAAGGGCTTTATGTGGAGCTGAATGTTGGTAGCATGGGAAAAAATGAAATCTTGGACATTTATTTTGTTTCTGAGAGTGAAAGCATTTTGACATCTGAAAGTCTTTGGAGGTTTTATATTTTGGCTCTTTTTTAGGTTTTAAGGCAGAACAGATAGGATGGATAGAGGACTTGATGACATTCCTTAAGCACTGGATGCATATTAGAAAAAAAAAAGAAATTAATTTGGCTGCTCCCTCACAACACCAGCATAATACATAGTCAGTGAGATCATTTATACTCCTGTTAATCCAGAGCTAGAAGACTCTAATAAATAATTTCTGCTTCTTTGTGAGCCAGTGTTCTCAATTATGAAATGGAGTGTAAAGACATGTTGAAGAATACAGCTTTTATACTCTCACTTTACATATAAACCTATATATTATAAAATTCTCATGCATATAAGCCACATCTAAATATACTAGTTGAATGTTAAGAGGAAGTATTGCAGTCATGACATTTTTTTCCCTCTGACCTAGTCATTGAGGCTTTCTGAAATTCTAAAAGTTCAAAAGATATATAGCTGTCTTTTCCTCCCTTGTATAAAGCACCAGTGCACATTGTTGTATTTTCACTATTCAAATTGACAGATTATGTTAAGCTTAATGTTTCCAGCTCACACATCCCCTTTTTGTGAATTCTTTAATGTCTGATGTATTCCTTAAGAATATCTTCATAGAGTTATATTCCAAGTAGCAGTTCCAAAATATTTTATCTAGGGTAAAGACCTCGATACACATTCCAAAATAAATAATGATGCTTTTTTCCTTATTCCTGAGTAAATAAGCCATTGCTTCAAGAAGCCTATATGGTTAAAGGAGCCTCAATGAATTAGAATGCTACTTTGGTGCAAAGTATAACAGAATTCTCTGTATGGACCTATCTGTGCACAAATGACAATTCAATTCCAAATAACAAAAGTAAGTCAGTTTTCAACCACAAAAAATACCCCTGAAGTCCAATGCTAAAATATCCTGAAGGAAGAAACTTGGTCACAGGTCTGTTTTTCTCCCTCTGCTCAATAGTTTTAGGGAACAACTACAGTGCCTTTAGGTGAGAAATCCTCACTTGTATGCTGTCCATTTAGTGTTCTGCTTCTCTTATGTTGTTGTCTGCTGTTACAGGGATCGCAGTTGAGACAAAATATATATATGGAAGAAAATGAGACTGTTCAGACTGTACCATGACCTCATTTACCTGACTTTGTGTGCCACCTCAACCATTTTTGCAATCACTGTTAATTCAGTATCAGAGGAAACTGGTCTGCAGTGATACAGATTTGCAGTGTACCAAAATTCCATCGAGGCCCACAGAAAGGGTTAATTAGTGCTGGACTGTCCCTCCATTGGCTTCATTGACCCAAACATTAACACTGCCAGGCTGCTGATAAATCTACCTTGTCCCTCTGAGTGTCTGTATGCCAAATCATGGTGATTATTCATGCTTTTATCAGCTGTTTCTGCAGCAAGAGGGCACTTCATCCCTTTTTGTCTTTAGGATTCGCTTGTCAGGAGATTAGCAAAATTTGTGTCCCACAGCTAAATAATCTAATTATGCTCACATTGCAGAAGTAGTGGGATTAAGATTCTGCCTGTTTTGTTGATAATATTCTGTTGTGTTGGGAGACAACCTAGGCTTGGAGTCAGAAAACACAAACTGTTTCCACCATGCTTTTCTTGTGTGACAGGACTAAGCAAGTCAGAGCGATACCTACAGCGAAGTGTAAGTGGAACAAGGCTCACTGCCACCACCTAGAAAAGAGATTGATGATAATCAGCATGCTGCAGGAGGATAGATTGAAACAGTAGTCTTTGGGAGTGTGTCTGTATCATCAGGCTAGAGACACAAAGGCACACAGTGATACGCTACCTTTCTTGCTTTGGCAGCCAAGAATCCAAGATACAGCTTTAGAGAGAAAATGCAGAACTTCACTTTTCTTTGCAGCCTGATAATTAGGACACTGCTGAGAGATGCCATTATGGACATTCTGGTTCATGCTGTGTTTGACTTTTAATTGCAAACATTATTGACAATATGATAGGTTTAGGTAAATGGAGTGAGACAGTTTATGCTGGGAGATGTCAGGGATTGCTGACAGGGTTGAGTATCCTGTTCTTGGATTTGGAATGTCAAAATTCTCAAGAAGTCCTTCAAGTTCTTAGTGTTTTGTACCTGTGTCCCAAAGGCATAACATGAGCTTGCTTCTTAAGGGTACTGGACCTGATAGATAGGAATGAATCAGGTAAAAGGCTAGCAGCAAAGCTGGAGTTGTGTATCAGTATTTTGTGGCATAGATCAATGTGTCTAGGAGGGCTTGGATCATCTTCTTATGTAAAGGAAGAACAGAAGAGGAGAAAGAATTGTATTGAAATCTTCAGTTGAACCTATTGGGTGTTTTTTGCTCCCATGTTTCCTTTTCTTAGAAGTGAAGGTTTTGATAAATTGCACTGGGCCTTCAGCTGAAGATGACAACAAAATATTAACTGTTTCTGAAAAGAAAAGTCAGTGTCATACAGATGTGTATTGGATCAGCAGGAATTTAAGTTGGGCTTCCATTGTTCTTCTCATTAATAAACTTGGTAAATATTTGACTTGTATAGGAGTGTGAGTGACATAGAACAGTTGGAGAGACAGCAGGAAAGTTTCTGGCTTATATGGGAGATGTCACTGTCTCCCATTCTTGTCAGAAAAATTGGTAGCTCTGATAATAATTCTTGGTCTGGGACTCTGAGCACACAAATCTTAGCTGTATTTGAGGTTTTAGCCTACTGTAGCAGAACCATCAGACTTACCAGGTCACAGAGGATTCGGTGTCTCTTAGAGTGAGGAAAGTTTATCTTGGGTGTTTCCTAATGAACAAATAAGTACTATATTAAGTTTCATGGAGGTGTTTTCAGAAAGTGGTGACACATTTTCCATGCAAATGTAGACCAATTGGAAACATAGATAAATAATAATTTTTTAAAACCCACCTCCTTTAGGACCACTTTAAAGGACGAGTAAAACACCTTAGTAGTTCAGGTCCTCCTGAAACCAGATTTCCATGACTTACCATTTTTTATTCCTTTTCCCTGTCAGTGACGCCCTAGAAATCCCACAGTGCAGTCCTCTCACAATTAAAGAATAGCAGTTCCACTTGTCTTCTCCTCTCCCTGTCCCACAACAAATCCCACTGGAGTGGGTCCCATGCAACCTTCATTGAATTATTCCTCCTAGCTCCTATTAAAAGACCAGCCTTTTTTGGATAGTATTCTCTTTTCTGTTCACAAGTTGGTTCCCAGTACTGATTTATCACCTGCACAGGGATTTGTTCTGAATGAACAGCTGAGTTAATGTTTTCAAGCATTGCTCTTGCATCTGCTTCTATACATTAAGAAATTACTTTGCATAATGCATTTTCCACTAGGACACACAAATATCTTTCTTTTTGCCCATGATTCTTTTATTGTGATCTGTAGCTTGTTAAATTGTTGCCTGTTGTGGGTTTATATGGTATGTGGTTTCATGTTAGAAAATCAATGATTCATGCATAGCAAAGCAATTACTAAAATATTTCCTTAAATTAATTGATCTTGCGTATAAATTTAATCTTTTAAAACCCCAAAACCTCCCCTAATTTAAAGGGATTTCATATTCCTTTAGTGAGCATGTCTTAATGAGGCAAATTGCAGTGCAGTTTAGAGTAACTGCTTTCATCATCTTCCTAAACAATTCCATGAAGCAGAAATGTGAATGGAGGTTTGATCATGGCTGAGCATGTACTGTGATGTGCAGCTCTCTTGGACTGCCCTGTCTGCCTCTGAACAAGTCTCACTTTCATCGAAGGCATTCTGTACTTTTATCTATGTAAATGTAAATGCCTGGTAGCTTCAAATTCTCCATTATATCTTTTTTAGTACAATTTTCTCTGCTTTGCAGATAAGTCTCAGATTTATCATCATCCTTCTTGACTTTAAACTTCTCCAGCACAACCAGGTCATGCACTTTTCTTAGTTCTGCCCTCTCTCGATTTGCAGATATCTGTCATCTCCTATTTTTCTGTTACCTCACTGGTAATCACTGGTTCAGTTAATGCTCCTTATCTTTCATTCCCACCTCAGAAAAGAATTTGGGAGGTTCTGTAGTGTTTTGTTGCTTATTTCTCTTCCTTAGCAGTTCACAAACTCTGGATTCTGAGTAGAGTTAAAAGCTTCTCAGAAGATCAGGTGTTTTTGCTTCCACCTGCAAATTAAGTTGCAACAGGATGCTTTTGGGTGTTGCAATTCATGGTCTGCATTGCTGTCAACACGGATTTGGTGACTGTCTAGTGTGCAACTCTCAAAAACTGTCTTTCCTCCCACGTGCTCCTTTTACCAGCCTGAAATCCCTGTGTGTATTTGAGTCTTTTTCATAGATACATTTTGACACATTATTACTTATTATTAACATGGAGCTCTCAGTATTCTTTATACACCTTGGAATTTTTCAGCTACTCAAAGAGCTCTTCTCCTATTGCTTCTTACATTGACCAGTGTTTCTTGTGGTACTCAGTATTCCCAAGATCAGATCTTGGCACTCTGGTGTCTCAGCTTTTACTCAGGAGGCCACAGAAGCACGAAGGAGCTTTGTGGAATTTATGCAGACCTTGCCAGGAAAGGATGTTGAATGGCAGCTAGGGCTTTTTGGAAATAATTACAATTATTTTCTTATCTACACGTTGCTAGGATTTTAAAGATAGAAAACTTTCTTCATAGGGAGACAAGCTGAGAGAGAGAGAAGATAGCATGCATATAATAATAGAAGATACATAAAGATGAATATCACTGATTTCATTCTATTTTATTTTGGTGGGGGCAGATAGTATTTGTTTACTTTTTCAGCTCATCTGTCTGAGGCAGGTTATTACTTATTATAGTAGCCCACTGTAAATTAGTTACTTTTGCTAAAAGGAAAAAAAAAAAAAAATAAAATAAGAATGAGATGTCAATATAAAAATTACACTCAATCAAGAATGACTGAAATTAATACTCCTTGTATGAACAGAAGTCAAGTGGGTTCCTCCCTGAACCAGTGAAACTACTGTGAGTCTTCCCTGAAACTCAGGGAAGTGTTATGGGGTTGTCACTTTAAAATGTTAGTGTTAGTAAAGGGAAATTGAAGGATCACATTTTTATGAATTCTTTATAATTTAAAAAAGTTAATCCCCAGTAACAAACATAAGCATAGTTTATAATTTGCCTCTTTTTCTTTACTGTCCCTTTTCTTCTCCTGTATTTTGTATTTCCATTACTATTTTTTATGTTGTCCAACTTTTAACTGAACATGCAAATTTTAAAGAAGAATAATTATTTTTTTTCAGAGTGTTGGGAAGAAATTACCTCCAGCCACAGCAACTCAGGAGCCAACAAAAATAGAAGTGGACAGCAGAACAAAAAGTAGGTTTCATAGGTTTTTCTTTTTTGCACTTTGTGCTTCTAAAAGCAAGCTGAATGCTTTTCTCTGGTTTTGGTTAAAAGAGTGTTCTGTATATAAGAAAAGTGAGGATGGAGATAGATACATTTAGGATAATCTTTGAGTAGGTGGTACCTAGACAAAATGCTTTGTTTCATGGAATCCTCTGAATTATTTTTGCTCTGGTGACCCTAAATCATCAAGTTTTCTGCCACCAAAAATCAAATTAAATTATGTGATCAACTTTCAGCCTTGAGGATACTTTGGAATTAATCAGAGCTGAATAAGATCCAAATTCAGGTTGTAACATGGAGGTAGGTCATAGAAAAATTTCTCACATTGCAAATGCCCTTGCCTTTTTCCTCTTTTTCAAAAAAATATTTTTAACTATTTTATTTATATTTCTTTATGTAGCAGAAATAAACTGTATGCATGGTATAGTTTGTATGGGAAATTAAAAGAGAAGGCTTCAGGGAGACCTTCCAACAGCCCTCCAGTACCTGGAGGGGACTTACAAGAGAGCTGGAGAGTGAATTTTTACAAGGCACTGAAGTGACAGGACAAGGAGAAACTGCTTTAAACTGAGAGAGGGCAGGTTTACATTACATATTAGAGATTTGTTACTGTGAGGGTGGTGAGGCACTGGCACAGGTTGCTCAGAAAAGCTGTGGTTGCCCCATCCCTGGCAGTGTTCAAGGCCAGGTTGGATGGGGCTCTGAGCCCCCTGGGATAGTGAAAGGTGTCCTTGCCCATGGCAGGGGGCATTGGGATTAGATGATCCTAAAGTTTCTTTCCAATCCAAACTATCCTTTGATTCTCTGACCTTCAGTTCTTTTTCAGCATTTCAGTGCTTAGCAATGAAAAAGTAATGATTAAATCTTTCAGGTATGTCTCTATGCTGTTCTAGGGGGGCACATGTAACTAGCTTACCAAATAACATACATATATGTTTCCCAGCTTTTGATTTTATTTATGTAAAGTTACAACTAAAAGTCACAGGTTCTGGTGGAAAAGAATAAGAGGGAAGAGAACATAGCCATACTTTAGAAAAGAAGCTGGATGTGACAATTGATTTTCTTTAAATCTTGCATAGTCCTTTTTCCCTGATGTGTTTATCCTTTTAGATAGTTAGTGGATAACATTTTGTCTCAGAACTGAAACACATACAGACATATGTAGGAAAGCATCTGGATCAGCAGAGCAGGGTCTGTCTGATGGAATTGTGTGGTTACAAACTGGTTTGTGCAGGTTTTCAGCTCAGAGTTGCAAAAGCAGCTTAAAAGAGCTTTTAGTGAGTTATTGTCCATTAGCTCCACCACAATCATTGACTTGGTACATCCTTTTATCTCCTGTCCCCTTGCCAGCAGGCTCTAATAGGAAATACTGCAAGACTTCAATTGCCCTGAGGAAGTGAAAACTTGAAATACTGGAAAATGTGTGAACTGGTAATGCAGAAGAGGGCTCCTGAATGTGTTTTGGAATTGCCTTTGCCAACCTGCAGGTTGAGCAGTTCAAGCTGACCTGAGTGCAGGTGCCATCAGAAGGGATTGGCCAGGGGCTTTCCCACCTGCAGCATTAACCCTTGTGTGGGAAGCCAGGCTGCTCCTTTCCACATCAGCTCACACTTGTGACAGCTGAAACTGCTCACTAAATCCCATCCCAGGGCATGGGAGGTTTGAACTCTCACATTAATACACTGAGTGTGGAAACCTTCTGACCAATGGTTAGAAAACTGTATCTTCTACTGTGATCCATTGAGCTCTGGCTGACAGAGACACGTTTCCATCAACACTTTGGGGCTCTGCATGGTCCTTCTTTCACTTCTTTGTTATTTCCCTTGGACACACCTTTTTGGCCAGAAAAATCCCTCTTCTTCTATCACTGTCTTCATTCAACATCCATTTTGCCAGAGTTGGTGAGAAGGGTGGGCTACTTATTTGCACAGTATCTTGTTGAATTTTAACTAAACTGTATTATTTATTATTTTATCTTTCCTGAAATCTCTGGGGCCTCAGTAGAATTCTTGGCATCTCCGTTCATGCTTGGGAAAGAGAAGCACATCTATAGGAAGGTCTGATGTAATGTAATTATATATAATTTTCTTAGCCTCCAATGACATCATTGAAGACACATTTTGTTCAGCTGAAGTTGTCCTTCACTTAAATTGAAAAACCTTTCAGTGCAAATGAAACATGCTCCAGTCTGGTTTGGTGGTTAATATAGACAGAGGACTAATTTCTTCATAGTAAAGTTAATATCTGATAGTTATAAATAAGGAGTATGATCAGACTCTGGCATAGGACTATAATCTGTCTAGTATTTGTCATTTCTCAAAAATTCAATTATTGCTTTTTACCACAAACAAGCTTGGAAAAGCATTTAGTCCAGGGAAGTTTGCAGTCTCAGAAGACTGGTGAATGTTCCAATTGCTGTGTTCAGCACAAAAGTATCCTTCCACATGAGACCTCAAGTACTTTCATTTTTGCCTGGGATGGCAGTGTCCTAGTCTTTCTTGAAGCCTTTAACTGCTGAACAGAACAGACACTGTGCCATTCTCCAAGGAAATAGCAAGAAACAGAAGATCCATAGACTAAGCTCAGTGTGGAGAGGGAGCTTTTGGAGAGATGGTTTAGATTCCTTTGGGATTACTCTTGGAGATGAATCTGCAAATGAGACAGACCTTGTGTTGGGAGAGGAATAATCCAGGTTTTATTTGCCTCATTTCTTTCCATGACTGATGATGTTATTCCTTAGTGCCAGCTGGATTAAAAAATGCAGTTGCATTGAGAAAGAGTCAAGTGAGAGAGGAAGCATGTACCAGCAGCATCTTCCCTCTCTGCCCATGGGGCTTCAGCAAGGAGCCATGGTCGCTGACTTCTCTCACACTTTGATTCCAGTCTGCTTTTTTCTATAGCATTTCTGTTGTGATAGGGCAGTGATCAGCAGTGGGGCACTTGATGTGCCATCTGCTCTTGGAACATGCAAGATGGGCTAAGCTCTGCAATGGCGTGAGTTGGTTGAAGCAAAAGGCAGAGGTCTGTGTTCTCTAAGGTGCATCTCCCAACAATATGCTGTGTAAACCTCCCCAAAAACAGATTGCAGATTTTGCAGCATAAACAGATGACCCTTCAGGGCCAAAGAAGACTTTTTGCAAGAGCACAGTGAAGGCACAAATCTTTACAGGGTTTGAGTGATCCCTTGGAAATTATCTCTGAACTTTTACAAATGAGAGAATGCATCTTTGAAGAGGAAAGGGGAGAGCTGTTTAGTTTAGATTTGTGAGTTCCTAGATTTAGAGGAGTACTCTGCTTTTGAATGTTCCATCTCTGTCATGTAGATAGAATGGCACATTAATGCATGAGTGTTTACAATCCTTTTTCTGGGGTGAGATGTATTCTTTTCTATGAAATATCTTACTTTTAGTATGAGTAGCTTGTGGTAAAAAGGATATGTTGTAGAAAATATATGTAAGTTTTGAAGTAGCTCTGTTGGATTCTAAAATTTAGCAAAACAAAAACATGCACAACATCTGAGAGTTATTGCAGATTACTGAGACTGTATATATACTCCATATATAATGGAGTATAAATAAGGAGACAACAAAATAGCAAGGACAGTAAGTCACAGGGTGCATTGACCACAGCACTTAATTTGATTACTCCACTCACTCTTTAAAATTTGTGTTAAGCTATTGCACAGGAGTACCAAGATCATAGCAAACAACTAATCTTTTTGCATGATGTAGAAGGTGGAAGTAATAGTGAATATATATTAATAGGACCATAGTTACTTCTGTTTCTGTTTTTTTAATAAGGTGGTCTTTTGATAGTTTACATCTTACTAAGTTCTGTGAAAATATTTATTAGTGCAATCTATTTATGAGTCTTGAGTAATAGTAAAACCAAATTCTGCTGAGTATAGTGTTTGAATTTTTTTTCATCTGGTTTGTGGTTTTGGTAATAATTATGTAGTTTTTTACTAGGTTTTTTATGTTTTACTGCATTTCAGAAACATTTTATGAGTGCTAGTCAAAGAGAGGAAGTTTAAGCAAAAAGGAATACTACATTAATGCTGCTTGTTTTCTTGCTTAGTATTACTGTTTGTGTCCATGTTGATTACTGTATGATTTAGACTTCTGATGGAGAAATATTTAAGCCTCAAAAATTAACAATACAAATAAGCAACAATAGAAGTAAAAGGAAGGGATTGTGTCATCCTGCCCTAAGAGGAAAAGCAAATTCCAGAGTCACTGTCCCCTTTGAAATTTAAGCTTGAATGAATGTTTGTCTGTGGACTGCCTTCTTGAAGGTCTCAGCTCTTCCTAAGAGTGTGGCAGGAGAACAAACAGAAGAGTCACACTTTTGAAGTGAAACAGGGGCACTGTTACAGTAAATGGAGTTTGCTCAATCTGGCTGGAACAGTATAATATTTAACCAGCCTCTCAAAATACAAACAAATGAATTTGCCTGCTATACTACTGCAGGACCCCAAGTCACAGAGCAGTTCTGTAGATTGGCATCAGTTCTTTACCCTGCAGCTGTAAATACATATGGAGCCACTGGATTCTGCCAGTGAAATACTGTCCTTGCAATGGAGCAGCCACATCCTGTAGGAAGGTTACCCCTTGCTGTTGTTCTCCCTCTTGAGGCAATAATTTTTTGGGGAGTTTGAGACTGTATCAAAAAGGCCACATTTTCACCTTGGAGACTGACAGTGTTGCAAAAAGATATGTGACAACAACCCCTATAAAACATCTCATTCTCTTTGGGTTTATCCATTCACTCAGTTCCTCGAGCAGTGCCCATTACCCATGGTTGGGAGGAGCTGTGAGTTTGCAGTGGGAGACTGTGGTCTGATAAAATACTGCTGAATTAATAAAATAGGACTGAAACATCATGGGTATCATCTTTGCTCCTCCCTTACTGTTTCCAAGATATCTGCTGTTGTGGGTTCATTAACAGATATATTTTTATCAGGTCAGGAGGAGAAAAAGAGGCTTCTGGAAGAACTATCTTGTGATTTATAAACCCAGCTTTGGATGTCAAATTTAGAAGGAGATTTATCATCTACAGCTGTGGGATGCCTAGTATTGGTATCTTAGTCTGAAGTTTTAATTTGGTTTAAGTTTCTATGCGAGGCATATAATAGGATATATTGTTTAGACTTTTAGTATTTTTCTGGGGTTTTTTTCTCATTTGGAAAATCCCAAATTCAGCAAATTCCAGTGTGGTCTATATAATGCTGTGTCTGAAATTAGTTTTTTCTTTTATCTTTTCTTCCTTCCTATCTAAACATGACTGTTGACATTAAGTGCTTCTACATCCTCCTGCGGTATTGCGCCCTGCTGAGTAAGGACAATTTTAGTACTGATGTGACACAGCCTATAAGATTTTTCTCTGCTTTTATTAATCTGATTTTAAAAGTTCATATTATTCTGAGTTCTGTTGGCTTTGTTTTTGCTTGCTTAAATCATGTTGGTCTACCTTAGGAGAAGTTTGAAAGCTGACTTTGTCCAGTTACTTGCATTGTTCCTAAGGCATCTGTGATGTTGAGACCTCTGCTGCAGCATGATCCAATAGGTTCAGTGATTTAGTGTATGTCTGTCTGAATTGTACTCAAGAAGTCCAGACTTCCACTATACATAAAACATATTCTTTTTCCATGGCTGTTCCTTCGCTCTGTGTTCCTGTGCCAGCATTCATAGCACAGGGGACCATGAGCCTCCCCCAGCTCCCTCTTGTGCCTCTCATAAGTTTGTCCCCTGGCTCTTTATGAATCACATCATCATTTGGTTGATTTTTGATATGTTTCTATAGTTTAATTCCTTGTTTTGCTGCTATTTGGATTTTTTTTTTAAGAAAAGTTAAAGAGTTTGGTGAGGAGAGCAGACAGGTCATGCGACAATAGAGTTCTTGACATCAAAACTAGATCTCAAGTCTCTGCTGGAGGGAACTTACTTCCTGACCATCAACTGATATTTCAGATGCTGAAACCACAGCCCTCTCTCCACTCTTGTGTATAAGGGTCTTCATCCTGAAAGATAATTCAAATACCCAATCTTCAAATAGCAAGTGAGACCTGAAGGAGGCTTATCTGTTCTAGGATTCAGGATACCCAGGCCCTTGGCTATCCAAGGCATTTTCTAACCTGAAACCTGTGGGATTCATCCACGCCTTGAGCAGAAGCTGCATTGCAGACATCCTGTCAGAGCCATGCTGTAGTCATTGTTTGCAGTTTTTTAGCTGTACTTTGTGCTTGGCTTCCCACTTATCTTGTGCTGATGCTGTTATTGAATGGAAGATCAATGTATATGTCTAAGAATGGATGTTCTGGAATGAGCCTTCTTGGGCTCAGGTGTTGTTTACCTCTGGGAATCCAGCCAGTTCTGTATCCCAAAAAAGAAATGCTAAGCCTGTTCCCAGTAACAAGACACTTGCCTGTGTGTGCAGCTCTCAGCTTCTTTAGTGCAGTATTACATCTACATTAACTCTGGACTGATTCACTGATCTATTATTTAGCACAGCTGCTTTTCAGAGTGTGGATGTATTCGGAATAGGGAAAAAACCCCACGATGATAATTTAAGGTAGCATGCCACTGAAGTGTAAAATGTGCTGAATCTCATATTTATCTACATGCTGCTTTGCATCCACCTAAGTTAGTGTGTGTCAGCTTTCTCCCAGCTTTTACATAAAATGTTGTTATACTGTCTCAAAGACAGGGCAGTGAGCAGGTGGAACATCCTAGCCAAATCCACAAAGAGATATCCCAACCCTTCCTCAGAATGCAGTAAAGCATCAGTTGGACACCCCTTTCATCCTCTGAATCTGAGTTGTGACATGATAGTTCTCACATGCTCGGTGATTTGGTGGCTCTCACACGCCCAAATATTTATTTCATACTGTTCTCTGCTTTCAGAACAGAGTAAAGCATTTTTTTCCTTGCTCACTTCTTTTGCCTCAAAACTTTTGTTCATTGTCTTCATCTGAATTTTCTTTCTTCAGAGACACCAGAGGAGGTGTGGTGAGTTGACCCCATCCAGCAGCTATGCTCCACCCAGCCCCTTGCACCCTATAAGGGAGAGAGCTGGGCAAACACCAGCAAGAAAATTCAATAATAAAGACAGTTTGATAAATAAATGAAAGAGAAAGAAAAAGAGACAACACAAAGGCAACCACCTACAGTGGATCAATGTCCAGCCAGTCTCCAAGGAATGGAAGTCTCCTGGACCAACACCCCCAAAGCCCACCCATTTTATTGCTGAGCAGGAGGCCATATGGCACAGAATATCCCTTTACTCATCTTGGGTCAGCTCCTGTGTCCCCCCCAGCTTCTTGCCTACCCTGGCCAACTTGGGGGATAGAAAAGGGAAAAAAAAAAGAAAGCTGCATAGGTGTGCTGGCCAATAGCCAAAACACCAGTGTGTTACTGGGGTGGTTTAAGTCACAAATCCGAAATACAGCACCATGTGGGCTGGTGTGAAGAAAATTAACTCCAACTCAGCCAGACCTAATACAGGGCATGGCCAGAAAACCAACTGTAATGATCATGGGTAAATTCAAACATTTGTGTTCAGAATAAAAATCTGTGAAGAAGTTCTTGTTTGCTTGAACCAATGACACATAAAATTCATGCTGTTTCTCAGTGACAGAGTGTGAACTGAAGAAGAGCTTTCCTGTTACCTGCTAGTACTATTTAATTTCTCAAGCTGATAGTGCTTACAGAGAGCAAACTTTCAGATGCACATTTCTGGGCTGCTTTTTACGGTTGATGTTCCTCTCACTAAACTTTAAAAGTTTGGAAGGAGCTTATGTGTCAGAGCCCTAAGTTTGCATTATAATCATAAGTTGGGAATCTGGACTTTTAGGGGGGTGGTCCCACTGGAGATCTGTCACTGCTGTCCAGGGAGTTCAAATCATGGCTCAGCTAATCAAATGTAGGTGTCTGCTCTTCGAGTCAGGAGTGGCTCTCATGGTTTCACTCATTTTAGTGACTTATCTCCATTGACTGTAGTGCACTGACCAGGTTGGTTTCAAACATCAGATGCCTGCATCTAAAATTAGACACAAGACCAAAGCTTGGGGCTGAAATCAGTAGCCTGCATCTGGAGCTGTTTGAGATACCCCCAGGGTATTTTGTTTTCCCTTGCCTCCAGCTGTCAGACCAGAAGGACCTGGCAATTCCATAGATTCAGCTGTACTATGCATGTGTCTTACACACCCACAAGTGTCTGAAAAGGCATTCAGTGTCTGGACAGCTGAACTGAGTCCCTGGTGGAGCCTCAGATACCCTCAAGTGTGATAATGCAGATTCTCTTTATACTAAGTGTAAAAGAATAAGTCTTGTTATTTCAAAGTAGTTTGTATTTCTGTGGCCTGCCAGTACTTCTCTGTATTGAATATGGAAGGTGACTAGACACAGAGGTCATCAAAACTGAGGCATTTAAAGCGAGGTGAACATTTCTACAAAATCACATGCCCTTCTACAAAGTCAAGTAATTTACTTGGTCCTTTAAGAACTGCTGTGTTAGAGTATCACATATTTTTATGCATAGCAGCTGTAAAACGTATTCCCTTTTTATTTGTAAGGCACATTGACATACTCATCTGTTGCACAGCAACATGTAAGTAACTGCTTTTCATGAGAACTGCTTTTTATGATTTCTGAGTAGGAGTGCTGGCTTCTGTATTTTCCAGATGAAAGTTGAGATGATGGGGCAGTAAAGGAAAAAGGATTGAGGAAACCTTGGAGTAATACTCAAAACTCTTACACTGAGTGTACAGGTGGTTTAGTTATTATTGCACTAGCATTTATTAATGTATTACTTATTGTTGTACCATCTTTCTAGATTCATAAATATCTGCTTTCTTGCCCATAAGGGGATAGATAAGCTATGTCAACCTACTGCATCCTTTATGCTTCCAGTTTTTGTGATCCTGTGGGAGGCCATACCAGTGGAACTGTGGAAGGAAGTGTCAGATACAGGCTTACTCTAAGGGAAAGAGTTTGTGGCAGGTTGCTGTCTGGAGCAATTTCATTTGAGAGAATGGTTCTAGGGGCTACAGAGCTGACTCCCTGGATGACGTGTGTGGGAATGTGTACCAGCATGCAGTTTTTTAAATATTTCATATTGTTTATGAAGGTCTAAAATACAAAGAGAAAGATGGCAAGGAAATAAGGTAGCACAAAGAGACACTAATGGAATATTTTATGAAGATTATTCACCCTTGAATAAGCAGTTGTTATAAAGTGATAATTTATCACAGTGAATGTTCTTTCTTTCAGACAAGGAGTATTGCAAAGTGATATTTCCGTATGAAGCACAGAACGATGATGAACTCACGATCCGGGAAGGTGATGTTGTCACACTTATCAGTAAGGTAAAAGCAATATTTTTCTCATATAAACAGTGATACAGTTTTCAAAATTGACATAATTTAATTGCCATAAAATTAGTGTTTGTGCATATGGTGTTTTTGCTAACCCAATGCTAGTTTGACAGTGAAACATTACACAGACTTCAGTGCCTTACATCTTCCTTCCTCTTGTGCTTTAGAGCCTTACCCTGATAATGAATGTTAAGCAAAGAACAGCCAATGTGTACTCTTGAGTCTAGAAATTTATACAATTAATTTTAATTTGAATTTGCTGGCAGATGAACATAAATTGTAAATTGACCCCCGTAACAAACATAATGGCTTAGAGAATAAACTGGAAGTTTTTCAGGAAAGCAGCAGCTTTGAATATCTCTCTTTGGTGTATGAGTTATTTTTCTTGTAGGAATTGTAAATTAGATTTTTGTGTTAGATTGAGGCAATGTGCCTAAATTAACTTACTGAACTAAACACTTAAAATTTAGCCACCCGTAACATTCTGGTAAAGCAGAAAAAGAAATAGTTTTAGATCTATGTTTTTTCTAAAACTATCTGAAATTATTTTTCTAAAATTATGTGAGATTAGAAATGAAAGAAAAGTGCCAAGATTTATACTTAATCTTCAAAAGCCATAGAGTGAGATGGTGAGTAAAGAACTGGGTTTTCTTCAGAGAGAGAGCTGTGCACCATGTTACAAAGAGCAGATTATAATTTAGGAGCACTTAATTTCCTGCTCCTCTTCAAAGACTTTACAGTTTGTTTAAAAGTTTTTGATTGCTGGACATAAATATTTGTGGGGGGAAAAAATCCATAAACTAGAAAAGGCTGTGGATTTTCCATGGGGAAGATGAATCATAACAATGTACACAATACTGCTGCTTTTGTTTGTGTTTATATGAAAGTAAGAAAATTAATTCTATAATTTATGTGTCATAAGAAATTGTTACTTGACTGAACAATTTGGGACTGGGTGAAAAAAATACCCAAAATCTTGGGAAGTACATCTGGGGCAGTGTTTGCCACATACTAAGCTATTTTCAATCCTAGAGGACATCTTCTTTGTCCTGAACAATATGCATGTAACCAGATAAAAGTAATCAGACATTTGGTAGGAAGAAAAACTGCAAAGGTAAAAAAAATCAGGTACATTAAATATCTTTTAATGGCTTGCCCTCGTTGACTTTTGTTTAACTTGTTTGTAGAGCTGTGTAGCTTTGCCTGCTTTAGAATGTTCTCATGTGAGTATTTAACAGTGTTTCTGATCATGAAAATGGCTTTTAAGATGTTACTCCTGTCCACTTTATGCTTTATTGAATGATTTGATTCCCCAAGATGACTGGTCTCTGGGTGGAGCTGTGTTTATCAGCAAGCATAGATAAAAAGACAATTAAATTACTGAGGTTTCTATATGAGATTTCATTTGCTTGCTTTTTCCCATTTTCTTCTTCCCTCTGCCTGTGCCCTCACAGTGGAAAGATATTTGTCTTTTATAACAACTAAGCTGATGATTTGACCATATTGATCAGTTTTCCAAACCATGCAGAGAGAATGGTTTGGAATAGTAAATACATTATTCTCTAGCCCTGTACTTCTACTCTCCAGTGATATCAAGCCATTGCAGATCTTTTATTTAATTTTCTTTTTTTTTTCTGTGTCATGTCATGTCTGTGAACACTTACATAAACCCATGCCTCTAGAGAGTGGGGGAATCCCAATGCACAAAAGCCTGGAGTTTCCCTATGGATGCCTTTTTTATGCAGTGTCTGAACTGATCTGAGCCACTGAAGAAATGGTCCTTAACAAGCAGTCACTTTGCAGATCCTTTTCTGCTTTGCAGACCTCATTGCAGTCAAACTTGTGGGGTTTCTTCATCTGTTTTAAACACAGTTAAAAAAATAAAGTTTTGGCTATGTGGAGTCAGGGTCTTTGCTGTAGAGTTCTGAAAACAGTGAGGTCTCCTTTATGCTCTACCACATCATACAGTAACTTTATTTTAGTCTGGATCTTCTGAAGCAGATGTCTGTTGTCACCTTTCTTGTAGTCAGCAATAACAAAGTCAGCCTCACCTTTCTGCCCACCGATGGCTTCTGCTAGAGAGTTACCTGGAGTTCCAATCACACTTACATGGCCAGTTGGTGAGCAGTGCTGACTAAGAGGCATCGAAGAGAAACATATGGAATGCTTCAGAAATTATTATCATGGCTTTACTTTGCTATCAGATTACAGAGTTTCTTTTAATTTATTTGTAATGAATTGTTTTGCAGGTTTTGCTTTCTATGCTGGAAAGCATTAGACAGCATTTATTCTTCCCAATTATGTAGACTCAAAGAGAGAAGATTGGTATTCTTAAGGAAACAGATGGATGTCACAGTACTTCCTACAACCACAGATGCATTATAAAATAAATTAGTAAAATAATGCAGTGGCTGAAAATCACTAAAACCAAGAAGTGATATAGATTCCCAGAATAAAAAATCTGTCACTAGACTAGTCTGTTTTTCCACAGTTAGATCCATAGGAGTGCTGAAGACTCATAATTTTAACTCATGCTGAACTTGCTTTTAATTGAAAACAATAGCATTGGTGAGAATGTGTGAGAGTGGCTGAAGTAATGAGTGACAGAGGAATGGGAGAGAAATCTCATAAAATGGATATAAAATGCATTACAAGAATCTTAAAAGCATGGAGATGAGATAGCACTTGATAGGTGCTAAGACAAAAGGGGATGGATCAAATGAGCTAAATGGGAAGTTCCTGCAAGAGGCGGTGTACAGGCACACACAAGTGTGACAATGGGTATGTGAGGAAGCTGTTAGTCTAATATTCATCTTAAAATGCCTGATTTTGTGGAAAGGTGTAGAATGAGTAAATGCAGAATTCAATACCACCATTTTAACAGTATCCACAGATAAAAGGGATAAGAGTATAGCAGATTCCTCTTTTATTCAGTTTAATTAGTTATCGAAGTCTCTTTGTCAAGATCATAAAATCAAGATCATGAAATATCTCTCTAATATAAAGAGCAAGCATTTTTTTTTTTTTTTCATGGCCTTTGCAAACAAGTCTCACTGTTTTGATGGATGTTGAGATCTCGGTCTGAACTTCCCAATAGGTCTCTGTGATAAGAGAATTTGAATATCTGAGGTTTCTTTGAAATAGCTAAAGAATATTTTGAACTGATTTGCTGAATCACAAGTGACCCCCCTAATCACACATAGAATGTGCTGGAAAGGTTTATTTAAGTGCTGAAGAAAACCAGTAGGGGCTGATCAGGTCAGAATGGTGTCTGTTTGGGGAGGTATAGGGTGAAGGATGGCATTATACAAAACTGATAACCAAAAATACTTGCCAATTATTTGGAAAATATACACTATGAGACAGAGTCCAAACATATCTTTGTTAAAATGTACCTAAAAGACTGAAGAAAAGCAGGAACTTCACATTCATCTATTCCAAAAATTTCTGGAGAAGGTTTTTCTTTCCTTCTTTTCCCCAGTGAAGCAAATACCCTCATGAAAATGTAGGAAAGGTTTTATTTATTAATAAGTGGAAATAAAAGTGGGCAAATTGTAGTCTTTTAATTCCTTCATGCAGAATAATGTAAAAAGCCTGAAAATATTGGTCAGAATTGCAACAGAAGGTAAAAACTTCATCTTCAAGGCAATAAACTAATAGACTCAGTACCTTTGCTTTGCAAAAAAGGATTTTAAGAAAAATGCACCTCTGAAAGAAAGAGTAAAAAGCAAAAGCAAAATAAATAATTTTACTTGTACAGTTAAGGTGATGGTTGTGTATTTTGATGATTAGATGTGTTCATAAGGTTAAAATTATGAATGGTAAGAGGCCATGAGATTGACACTGTCGATTATTTTTGTATTAGCAAACATTTGTGTTCCTTAGGTATTTTTTTTTAGTGTCTTCAAAATATTCCTGAAAGCATTTGGGTATGGCCAAGAGCACTGGTAATGACTGCACCCTGCAGCTGAAGGAGAGTGGCAAACAGGTTTTTTATTATGCTCAAATATTCATTTTGAAGATTGTGTTCATAATAAATACAGTTTCTTCTAAGCAGCAGAAAGTTCATGTGACGTTTTCAACTGTCATCATGAAAATTTTACAGGACTTTTTATTTCAGCCCTCTTAGACGTAGCTATTGTAAGCTGCTTTTCTACAAATTTATTAATAGCTTTGACAAAATGCATAGGATTCTGAAGTCTTCACTAACACATAGAAAATCACCTATGTGAGGAATCAATAGAAATAGCTACATCATTTCAAAGCAAATACATCAAGCACACACTGGCAGCTGTGCACTCATTCAAAAGCAGTTTTACTTGCAAGGATGTAAAGAAGATTTCATTGCAGTGTATCACTCCACCTGGGCTCTAGGCAGTAAAGACCACTTTGTTCCCAGGAGTGAAAATGGTCTGCATAAATAAAATTAGCTGCTTCAAAAATCATTGCAAATTTGAAAAGCTGGCAGCAATAGAAAAATATTCTCACCTGAACCCTTATTATCAATGCATGGCAATGACATCTGTGGCAATTCTCCTAAGTCTGAATTTATAAGGTGATTTTACTGATGCTATTCAAGTAATACTGGTAAAGTTACTGCATTGATTTAATGAAAAACACAACAGGATAATTACTAGTGAAAAACTTACATGACCATTTATCTGGTCTAGATATTTAATGAGATATTTAACGGCAACCCAATTTGTAGAGCTTAATTCTGTGCTGGGGGGCAAAGAGCCACAAACCTAGTTTTAAAAATAAGCATAATGGCAATCACTTTTTACAAAGCTCATATTTGCTTTTGATGTTATTGTTAATAATTTATTGTAAGACTTGCAAGTTTTGTGGTCCAAAATGCTGTACATTCAGCGACTTCCTGCCCTGAAGCATGTGCAGTAGAGTGATAAGAGAGATAAGTAAGTACAGGTGAACAGAAGAGTATGAGGAAACCATTCAATGAGATTCAGGCTTGGTAGTCTCTTTCAGGATGTGCTTTCCTCACTGTTGCAGTGGTGCTCTGTGTGTTTGTCCCTGTAAGAGCACGGGCTCTGGCCTTATGCAGAGTGTTTAATACTGCCCAATCCTTAGGGTAGCCAGGAGGCAGTTCATTTAACCCTGACTGTATTTATAGGCAGTTACTGGAGCATAGCCCTTTTGCCAAAACAATTTTTCTGCTTTTCTCTCTTACAACATCTTTAAAAGCTCATCCTGGTGCAGGAGGTAATTGTCCAGAGCGCTTTCTTTAGCTGAGTGATTGGAAAGGCAAACTCATCTGGGCAGGGTTGTGAAGGAAAACAGCTGCTCTGATGGATGCAGGAGGCTCCTAAAGGGATGGAATTAGTAAGTGCTGTGTTGAAGAATCTTGCCAGTGAGTTGAGGCCACGAGCAGGGGAAGGAGCAGGATGCAGACAGTGTGATAGAGAAGGACACTCTCGAACGTTTCTCTGGGCTGGGGAGTCACTAGGATTGCCAGAAATTGTTTCTGTGGGGTTTTATTCATTGCTGAATTTTTCTGTACACCTTAAATTACGAACAGCACACACGCATTTTACAAACCTTGGCTACAGAAATATGTGAAGGAATTAAAAGCTTTAATTTTTTCTTTAAATATGAGCTAATAGGTAGGTATTACTAATTCTCCCTTATTAAGATGAAATCTTCACTATTTTCCCCTCTATGGGTAAAAACAAACCAACAGGGTGATAATATTTGAGGTCATTAAAAGTACACCTAATTGGCAAGAAGACAGAATTTTTCCAAGCAGAAATGTGGTAGCTTAAGACTGTCTCTTTCAAAATAAAATTTTATCTTGTCTCTTTCTTCCTATGAAAGAAAGGAAAAAATTAGTCACATTTCATGATAGGTAATTTTGTTTTTCCTTGATTGCAAACAAAAATCAAGCTTTTATCTCATTTTTAGATATTAGTTTACTAATATAACCATGCAAAAAATTTAGGTTATGCAGGGGAAAGTATGATCTAGTTTATTAAAACAAAAATATGGCTCTCTGTCAGAGCAACAAAATGGACTGAATATTTGGTCATGCAGATGCCCCTTTTCCGGGTTTTAATACAAGATATTTCATATTACATTTGTAACTTCTGCAGCAATCTTGCATACAAAAACTGAAAGGAATACAGTAAGTGAGCATTTAATAATGCCCAGGTTTAAGAAGGCTTTTATGATAGCTTTTGGAAATGTTTTGTGTTTAAAGAGAAGCATGTAAGCAATAAAGGCACTTACTTCTAGCCTCTGGTATTTCCCTCAGAGAGAACATTACCATGAAGGCTCCTGAGATAGCCATGAATTATTCATCATTGGCCAGACCTAATAGCCATACCTAATCTGCTTTCTGTGTTCCTTGTCCCTTACCCTTCACTACTTCCCTTGGCACCAGTTTTTCCCCCAGGACTTCCTGCCTCCTCCTCCTCCTCTGATTGGGACACCTGCTTGTATCACCCTGATTCCATACAAGAAGTTATTTTGCACATTGTGCATGCTGAGGGTGCAGTTTTACATGATGGATGGTAGGTGGCTGCTAAAAGGGATGGTTCTCCTGCCCTTTCACCTTGCATCTGGCAACCACAGCACACACAGGGGGGCATATGAGGAGGGACGAGTGATGGAGGAGTGGGACTGTCCCAGCAGCTTGCTGAGAGGTTGGTGTAGCAATGGGGTCACTTTTCCCTGACCTGAAACTTTCCTCTGTCAGTTTTGACTGATAGGAATCAGAAGGTTTGGACTCTTTCTGGATTTCAAGCCATGAGGGGTGGCATCTGGGGTAGGTCCTGCAAAACGAGCCGTGCTTGATGTACCTCCAATGTGTGCAGCAAGTGCCTGGGGGATTCCCTGTGTCATTGCACAGAAGCATGAATGCTCCCTCAAATGAGTGATAGAAAGCAGTCATGTAAAACCTGCAGGCACACTCATGATTGAGTAAATAAATGTTCATTTTCTGAAATTATGTAATATACTCAGTAAATTATGGAAAATAGACTCTGAGTAGTTCCTCTTGTTTGAACCTTGTCCTTGGCCAAGACTTTTAAATGTTTGTAAATAATTTTGTAACAGTTATTCATATCTTGCAGCATTTCTTGGCTGCTATGATTAGCAGTGGGGCACTAAGCTCTCTGTAGAGACAAAGCCTGACAATGTTTAGTTGGGAGCCAGGTGCAGCTTACTTTCCATTGGTATCTTTAGAAACATTACTGAATTACTGAAACACAAATGTTTGAGCTAAGCACTTAAATAAGCTGTTAAGCCTGTGATTAGTCCAGGGAGAGTGGAACAGCCAGCACTCCAATACTGATCTCATTAGTATATTTATAATACTATTTCTTTAAAGTACACATTGAAGTTCTCTTTTCCTGTTCTTGTTACCAACAATTGTGGTGATACAACAGTGACTTCAAAAGAAGAGGATTCTTTAGTTCGTGGGAAGTCCCAAATTTGAATTTTGACAAATGCAAGTTCATGCCAAGCTATGTAGGTGAAGTGGCAGGATCCCTCATGCATGCAATGCTGCAAGATTTGCATCATTTGAAAGGCATTTTGTTTGTAAGTATGTTTAACACAGCCAAGCTATCTAAGAAGATGACATATTTTGAGATAAAAAAGGAAAGAATTTTTTTTTCTGCTTACAAAAGATATTGCTGAAATGCTGAGGTGTCTGGAAAACTGTGATTATTGCTCACAGTGTGGGCTTTAGATTCACTGCTTAGCTTCATCCTTTCTTGTATTCTGAATGTTGGGTTCACCTGCTGGTTTGATGGCATTATCTAAAGTCCAACCTTTTCAGGGCAGGGAAAGCTATTTCAAGGGGAAGTAAAAATGCACATACAGTGCCAAGTAATTAGTAATTGTAATTAGGACCCTGGTCCTAAGATGTCTTCAATCTAAATAGTAATAGCATTAAATAATCTTTCAAATACTTGGTTCTAGGTTTTCATAATCTTTCTAAATACAGAAAATGTAATTATGTAAATATTTTATCTTGGCTCATCAGAGGCATAAATTATGTCTTTTACTAGCACCACCTTTTATGTTTGTGTTGGCTAATTTAGTTTTAATTTGAGTATTGGAGTATTAGAGTTTTATGATGTGGAACATATTTATTTCTCCACGATAATTCTGCTGACTGAACATTGCAAATGAAGTGAATCCTCAGAAGAGATTGTTTTGTTCAATAAGCAACTTAATTCTTCCTGTTTGTACAAATATTTCATCAAAGCTTTTTAGCCTCATTACTGATTAAACTATTTAGTCACAGAATGTAAAGTCAAAAGATTAGACCTAGCCTGAAACAGTTCAACAGAAAAAAATGCATCTGCTCTGTTAGATTCTCTGCCCTAATGTCCTGGGTACTGCAGGTCATTCATTATCCTCAGCCAGTTTGGTTTTTTGCAGGGTTCAATAACCTGGGCCAATTTTTGAACAGACTTTGTCTTTGGAAAGGTGTCTTCTGGTTGTGCCTTCCAGTAAAAACCACAGCCTGGAAAGAGCAGTGTAATCAGAGCTGAAATGATGTCTAATTTCTGACTGTCTCTCCTGTCTCCTTCCATACAAGGTCGACATGAGGATTTCTTAGGAAAGCCTTGGAGCTTGTGGATAAATGAATATTTTCCATTTTGACTCCTTAAGCTTTGAAAGATGCAACTGGCATTATCAGATGCAAGGTTCTGTATGGCTTGGGCTGACAGGAGCTGGGAAGGATCCAGGCAGGGTTTGGGGCTTTCAGGATTCATTAAGGATTTGAGCAGGATAGAGCTCCGGGTTAGGGACCAAACAGAGGTTAGGGGCCACACTGGGAGGTTTCCTGTAATGCTTTTCTTTCAATATTTCATTATCTATGTGTATTTGCAAGTATGTAAAGGGGAAATAGGTTTTCTCCAGGACAAGTTTATTGTCTGTTGGGCTCTTTCATCTAAATTATCTCATATTAGGTAGTTGTTGAGAGGTTAATTCTGTCTTATTTACAAATTTTAAAATCATGTTTCTGCCAAGGAATACTTGATTACTAACCAGATTCTCTAAATCATAGCCATGTTCTTTAACAGAATTTAACAAATTTTGCACTTTTTGTACTGTAAGGTCTCAATCCCAGTAACTGAGCTTATAGTTAGTAACAAATCTTGATCATTTGGAGAAGTCCTAGGTAGCACAATTTGAGTGGAGTATAAACCTCTGGAGAGAGGCTTTCCCTCATTCATAGTTTTCCAAGTTTAACAGGAATTGATGAAGATTCTAAAATCAATTATTTTCTAACTCTTAAAATAAACTTGGATTTTGAGAATGACCTGTCTTGTTTTCAGCACCCTGACATTGAATGTAGCAGAGCTGACACGTGAAAGCTCCCAATGCAAGCATAAGAGGGATTCATGGCTTTCTGAATAATGAGATTTTTCCAGCTCAACATTCTTCTTGATTAGAACCAACTTTAGAAGGGCAGAAGGAAAGCAGAGGTTTAAGAAATACAAATACCAACTGCTGGGAATTTTAATTATTATTAATAATTATTTATTTATTGTTATTTATTATTTATTATTATTTTCTAAAGAACTATGTCTTCTAAAGGAGATTTCCAGAAAAACATTACTTTCTCAAACCCTGCACCATTATGGTGTCTCTCAGTACAGATACTACTGTATTAGCTTCACATACACTTTTCTAGGGGCCTGCTTTTTCTTGTTCTTAGTGTTGCTTTCTGTCTTAGCTGTAATGATGAAATCTGTGTGATTATTCCTGAATCAAAAACTTTTAATCAAAGAGCTGAAAAATCGAGCAGTTGTGGGTTGATGTCTAAACTATAGCTTCAGATTTTAGCAGTATTGAAATACCCTCATGTTCAGAGGACCAGACTGTGCAGCAATCAGCTTCCTCAGAAAACAGAAGTCCTATTTACAGATGAGAAGATTGGCCTTTCTCAGATGTATTTCTTCAGGAGTTTACACAGCTGCAGTTCAAGTCATGGTTAGGAGAGAAGATAGTTACATAGCTTGTTACTCATTTTGGGACCTCGGGGAATAGAAAAAATCTCTCATTTACTTATACTGACAAAAGCCTTCCTCTTCACTAAGGACAGCTTGGAAGGCAGGTTAGGGAGGGGAGAGATGAACTTGGGCCACAACACTCCCTGAAATCGTCACTCCTTCCAAAAATAGCAAGAGATGAGGGGAGTGGGTGCTGCCTTGGAGGCCTGGCTGCTTTGGAGGAAAAGGCAGGAAACATCTCTGCCCCTAAAGTGAAGTGGAAATTATGGCTGCAGCAGTGGATGCCTGCTTCCTCTCAGGCTTCCTTGTGTTTTGGTAAAGCTGCAGAAAATGCTCAGCTGCTGGTAGATTCCCAATATCTTCAGCTGTTAATGCTGGGGAGAGCAATCTTGATGTTCTTGCAGCTGGCTGCAGTGATGGTCGAGGTCCGAGTCCAATGGGCTTCTGAACACATTATAATGTACACACAGAGCCAAGTAGCTACAGGTTTTTATTTAAGTGATTAAGAACAGTCTCATAGCATACAGGAACTCTCCTGTAAGTGGCTTCAAGAAAAAAAAAAGAGTTAAAAAAAGAGTAGAATAATGCATAGTACTTGGAAGAAAACATACACTGGAGCATGTCTGACATTTAAATTATAGTAATCTTCCATCCTTTATCGACTCCTAGTAAAATAATGAAAAAATTCCAAATAGTAGAGTTTTATTATAAATATGTTCACAACCAGAACTGCTTTGCATTTTCAGCAAAAATGTTGGTTTCCTTCATGTTCTTTTTATTTGGCTCAGGCCTAGAGTGCAAATAGCAGTGTGGGCTGGAAATAAACCCATCTCCAACAACCAAGCCTGTTTTTTTAAGAGAGAGAGCTTTATATGAAATAAAAACCCCTCTGTTTTTGGGGCGTATTTTAAACTCCCACCTCCCTGGAGCAGAGGGAGAGGCTGTGAAGCTGTAAGCATTTCCAGCAGGGAGAGTTCAGTCGTGTTTGCATAGTGGGGCAATCGGTCACCACCCAGCGTGTAGCGCACGAGCTGTGTGTGGGACACAGCTTGGCACGAGAGACACGTCACCTGCCGGGCCTGAACCTGAGTCTTTTAATTTCATGGTCTTGGATGTGATATCAGGTTACTAAAGGGGACTGATAGCTCTGCCTTATCCACCCCCACTGTCCCCTCTTTTGCCATCCAAGAAAACCAGCGATGGTGTTTGACCGAAGGGAAGTTTGTGTTCCTGGCTGGTGAGCAGCTGGACTCCTGTGCTGGGGACATGACATGGGCCAGTGTCATGTCAGAGGTGTCTGTCTGGGTACAGCTGCTTCTGTGCAGAGTGGAGTATTTCTCAGACTGCAAAGCATAAGGTGCTTTATTGCTGGGCTTTTCGTTCAATCTCCACCATCTTTTGCTTTCTTCCTGTTGAGAGCACCAAGAGAAGGAGCAGTTCAAGGTTTGCTCTAATACAGAGCAGTAATTCTGCTGCTAAGAAACCTTTTAATGTAGGATGCTGTGTGCATAAGAGACCAAGCAATGTCATGATTCTTTCACCCAGAAGAGGAGAAAGAATGACTCTATCGTTTTATGACTTTTCTTTGTCAGTATGAGAGTGGCTGCAGGATCACTGCAGTTGCTAAAAGCCAAGATCTTATCTTATGCTGCCAGCCCTACTTATGTATCTCACTATATTTCCCTTCCATTCAGTAACAATGTGATAAATCTGGTGTTCCGAATGGAAAGTTTCTTTGCCTATGTAAAAATATCTCTGCATGGTTTTCAGCTGCTCTCTCTACTCAGGTATCTCTCTCTTCCCCCTTTCCTCTGTCCCTACTCTTCTAGTCACCACAGACATAAGTTTCAGAGTAGAACTGTGGTTTTGCCTTTCTTGTTTTACCATTGGTTCAGGTTTGCATTTTTTCCTTTTTGATGTTCCCTTCTGAAAAATCTGTTTTCTCTAGATTCTCTCTTCCAATTTTATTCACAGCTTGCATGTCTCACTGCTAATTCCATGAAGAATAGTTCTTACTCTTCACATCAAGTAAAGGACTGATGTCTTCTAGTTCACTTGTGTATACTCTTAAAATTCTTGGCAACATGTTGACAATAGGTAGCTATATTCTGATTTTCTAGTAGTTTCCATTTCTCCCAGATTTATCCTTTCCTCTGACTTATGTAAGTGTTCCAGCCCAAGCTGACATTTTAGTACCTTATATTTTGTGTAATATTTATTTCTTATAAAGTTTAAACATCTCAAAAATTCCTCAACAGTTTAGTCTTTCCTTTCACTATGTTTTGTCCAATTTTAAACCAAATATTTAGCACAAAATTAATGTTGCTAATAAATACAGTGTATTCAGTTTTTTATCCTTTATTTGGGAAATGCCAAGCTTGGAACTAGAATGATTGTTGAATGGATGTGAGAACTGGAATCACCCCCTGCCTTCCCTGGGGCAGGCCCAACAGGCAGACAGGATGGATGCCATGGAGGATTCCCTATCCTTGCTCTGCCTGGCTGAAGTGGCTGAAGGGACAGGGGCAGTGGCAGCAAGTTCCTGCCCAGCACAGCAGGATCATCTCCTGTGTGACTGTCCCACCTGTCCAGGTGCCCTGGTGCAGCTGGTGTGAGGCTCTCCCAAGTTACAAGCAACAGCCTTGAGCTGTGCCAGAGGAGTTTCAGATTAGATACAAGGAAAAAATTCATCCCCAAGGAGCTGTCAAGCACTGGAAGAGGCTGCCCAGGGAAGTGGTTGAGTCTCCATCCCTGGAGGTATTTAGAACACATGTAGATGTGGCACTTTAGGGACATGGTTTAGAGGTGGACTTGGCAATGCTGAGATAACAGATGGATTTGATGATCTTAGAGGTAATTTTCATCTTAAACTGTTTTTATGATTTTACTTCACTAGAAATGATGATAAAACCAAGATTTGTATTTTAATGAGAAAATACCAAAATCTCTCTTAGGATTTTTGATTTCTCTGTTTCATGACTCTGCCTCTGCTTGAACAATCAAAGCAGGATTGGTAATGTGAACCAGCAGTGGATTTCTGTAAGGTCTTTGATTGCACTGTCACTGCAATGAGAACATGGGTATAGTCTTCAAATTAAGCTTTGGTAGGAGCTGATTTTTGCAATAGTTAAATGTTGACCTAGCTACCACTTAACATGATGATATTTCAATATCTGGAGTATCTTTTTTGCCACGTCTTACTCCTTCAGTTTTATAAATATTTTGTGTTTTTTTTTTTTTTCTTAAAGGAAACCAAAATGCATTTCTAGTACTTGGAATACTTTTTCTTCATGGGACTTTGGGAATGTTTCATCATATTATTTTTTGTTTGTTTAAGTTGTTATATGAGTCTGACACAATAGCATGGAGATAAAGCAGAGATCCATTTGGTCTGTTAATAAATTTCAGGTTATTAATAAAGATTTGTCAGTCTTGACACTGGATTGCTTGGCAATTTTTCTATAAAATTTGCATTTTCAAATTACAGCCAATTTGCTTTACTTGAACACATGAAGACAAGATATCTTAAAAAAGACAATATGGTTGAGATTGCATAACTGATGGCAATCTGGAAGAATTGGAGTGGTTTTTGCTCAATGTTCACAAGCAGACACATTGTTTTAATTGTGCTTCATGGCTCTGCCCTTTGTCAGTACTTGTGGCAGCTTGTGCAGCTGTAACTCAGGTGTGCCTGTGTGCTGCTCTGTCCCACAATTAAGACCTACCTTCTGTCAGCACCTTAGGCTGGCTTCCAGAGGTTGCTGGGGCATGGCAAGCTTGCAGTTGTGGGTAGCAGGAGGGCACCACCATTGAGATTCTTCACCAGTAGCTTTTAACTTCTTAGTTTTTTTCTCAGTGACCCATAAGCCTCCTCTTGCAAGTGAAGTAAAGGAGAAAATTAAAGAGAAACTGCCTAAAGAGATTTCCTTACTGTGTGAAAATCCACCGTGGTGATTGGCTGCATAAGCCTGAGTGACAAGCTGGAGGGGGAAAACCTGCAGCTGTTTGGGATTTATGAATGTGTGACACAAACAGCAGCTTCATGAAAACAAATGAGCTTTCAAAAATTCACGTGTTAATAAAATGAAGAAGTAGGAGTAATATTTGTGTTTCCTAAGAGCATAAAAAATCCTACCTAAAAAAGCATATATGTGATGTCTTGTGCTGTTCAGTCAGGATTATTAGCTAGTGCTAAGCTGTGCAATCAGCTGGAGCACAAGCTTTTCACTCTGGAGGCTTGAATTATTCTTAATATTTTTCAAAATCTAAATTGGGTCATAAATGTTTAGGCAATTTCAGATTAGCAGCGTAGGGGGTGGAGGGCATTATAAAACACACCACGTGATAGAACAGTTGAGTGCACTGATTATTAGGCTGTGCAAGTAGATAGAGCCAAGTGGGTGAGTGCCTTGACACCAGGAATGAGGGGTGCTGGCTCTGCAGCAAGAGGAGAATCCTGCATGGTGCCTGCCCAGGCCATGCATGACTGGCTGATTATCTTGGTCCTCCATAGAGCCCTTGAGAGCCCTGTAGGTACTCAGCAGATGTTTTGAAAACATCACCTGGTCAAGAATCAGCCCTGGTCACTGACAAAGGTCTGACAGAGCTGGTAAATATCTCCTAAATAACCATGGGAAGGCCTGGAAAATGTCCTCCCTGGTGGAGGCTACCCTGCTAAAGAGAAGGGAGAATACAGAAAAGCAAAGATTAGGCTTTCTGACAGAAAAGACTGTCAGAAAAGGAATGAAAGAATTGTTTTGTGCCTGCATTACATCAGAGAGGAATACTGAGATAGGAGGAGGGAAAAAGCCAAATGCACCAAAACAGACATGATGTAAGAAACCAGGCTCTTCAGCTGGTGTGTTTAGTTAGCACATACTCTGGAGACCAGGAGGACTAAATAAGCTAAATAAAGAGTCTAGAACAGAAAAGTTACAAAAACCACCCCCAAAGCATATAAGCAATCTTTAATGCTAGTCTGTTTTCTCTCAAATATCATCCAGAGTCTGTCTATTGTAACTTACAGAAAAATACCAATAAGCACAGTCATTGTGAACAATATTTTAAGGCTCAGTATTAAGTACACCTTACTAAGTTAACCTTCATTTTTCTGTCATCCATTTAGCAGCTGAAAGAGAAGATTTTATGGAAATTGGGAAAGGTTGGCCAGCCTGATGTTGAGCCAACTGCAAAAATTGGCTGAAGTAGTTTTAAGACTGAGCAGACAATGGGTGCCTTTCCTGTAATTGTATTTTGGAAAACAGCTGAGCTGTTTCAGCTTGAGCTTTCAGGAAAAAAGAATGTGGAAAATCTCAACAGGAAGCATTCTATGTAGCAAACAGACACACACAAAAAAGTGAATATGGAGCACTGAGGACTTAGGGAATAATTTCAACCTTCTCTAAAATGTCGTGGCTTCTGTTACTATTATTATTATAGATAACAAAAATAACTGTGCTATTTTTTTTATCATTTAGACTCACTGATGTTACTTATTCACTTATTTATCTGTACATTGTTTTGCTATACACTCTGCAGTGTACTGCTCAGAAATGCTGCAGGAAAAGAAGGTGATGCGTGATATTAATCAGGTGCATGATGCCTTATTAATTGTAGTGAGATGGAATTGAATGATTCCAATGTGTCAAGCTTTTTTTGAAAGTATGGGAAATGAGGGAGCTGTTTTATCTCCTGATGTATGATGTTTAATTAAGTTATTGTCTTTCTGCAGAATGAAGTCAGAGAGACATAAGGTCATGCATGCTCAAAATGCTGACTTGTTTAATAGATCAAATGGTGAACTAGCATTTTCTTTTAGACACAGACAAGGTCTTGAGCTCTTACAGCATGTTTATTGTTCTTTTCTAGCTGCTATGTGTGATAATGGAATGCAGGGTGGTTATTGAAGTTTTTGTCTGATAGATTACCCTGTTAACCTGGCACTCCAGCAAATTGTCATATTCTAGCAAACAGGGAGAGCATTATGCAAGAGAGTACTTTGGCTCAAAAATCCGTTCAGTGCACAAGCACACTGTGGTTTTCATTATATTTTAATGTTTTGTAGGATTGCATTGACGTGGGTTGGTGGGAAGGAGAACTCAATGGCAGACGAGGTGTCTTTCCAGATAACTTTGTCAAGCTACTCCCTTCAGATTTTGAAAAAGAGGTAAGCAATATATTATTTCATTTACACTTGAAAATTCAGAATGAAAGTAGAGCTGAAAGAAATCCTCTTTCAGATATGTGATTTTGACAAAGTTGTAGTTCTCATCCAATAACATAAAACCATAGAGGAAAAAAGTTCTGGGTGAAAGCATCCATGAAAATAATTTGTCTCAAATTGCCTCAAAGTCATATTATGGAGGTACTTGAAGGGTTTGATTTGCCCATCCAGTCACCCACCTCCACTATGCTGCTCTGAAAGCCCTCTGACCTCTGTCCTACAAGTTTGAGAGAGAGAAGAACTGGAGGTCCCAGGACTGAGTCATGTTATGCAATGATATCCATAATTCTTTAATCTTCTCCACTGTTTTTGTGGTGGAATATGAAAAGTTAGGGTATCACCTGCATGCTGATGGACAGCAGACAAGCACTGTTCCAGAACAAAAAGGGTGAGATCTAAACTGTGAAATTTGAAAAATAATAAGCTTTTGGTATCTCAGAGGCATGTTTCTTTACCTCACAGAATTACTAAAAAAAAAGGTATAAAACCTTTGCAGAAATTCAGCTCCCATTTATTTGGAAAAGCTGGCATTGTTATTTGTCAGACAGTTTTTAGAAATCTTGTGGTTTCCTGGCATAAAGTAATGGATTACTTCCCCCAAAAGTCCATTCCATTTTTAGGAACCTTTTGAGTCATCAGTGGGATATTACAAGCTTGCAATCAGGCTTTTGATGAGTATTTCACAGTGACAGTGTGAGCTGCCTGTGATAAATCCAAAACTTACTGACGCCCAGCTTCACTCCCTGGCAATAAAATTGGATGCCAAAGGCAAAAATTAAATAACTTGGAAAGCTTAATAAAGCAACTATTAGACAATGCACAGAGGCTAACATGATAATTATTGAAAAGGAAAGAAGAGCAGCAAAAACCGTGGGAGATGAAAAGGCAGTTCCATAGCAGAGTGCATGTCCTGGCTTTAGGCCTAAAAGTAGAAGAAGGTGATTTTCTAGAAGAGACAGAAATCAGAAACCTGGACACATAGTGAGCCTATTAGAGAAGAAAAAAAACCTTACTTGTATCCATTTTTTGTGGTGTAGTGATTGAGTCTTTTTGAACCTAAAAATTATTTATCTTTAAAGTGATTTTTAGAGTACAATTGAATATAATTTATAGAGTAAATTAGATATTCAGACACTTGGAAATTGCAGCTAGGTTCGCTTTAACCATGGAGAATAAAATTTTATTAATTTTTTAAATGCCACAGATCTGGCCACTTGACTAAGTAACTGGTAGGACTATGGACCAGCTGTCTTTGCTTGAATCAGTGCTAAAGGGGAAGGAGATAAATACTTTACCAGTGATTTTGTTAGGTATTTTCTGATGTGATCCAGAAACTTTGGATTCCATCCCATGGTCTGAAAGTATTTGTTGCAGTAGTTCTTCTGTCTGTTCAACAAAAGCTTGGGATCTCTTCCCATCTTGCTCAGTCCCCAGTTTTCCAAGTCTGACTCTTTTCCACACGTGCCTGTTTGTTCCAGGCCTTTTCTATTCACTGCCTAGTCCCAGCCTCCACCTCTCAGGTGGTCTCCTTTACAGGATTTTCCCCTGAGCTCACTACCTGAGTCCAAATCACCATCTGGATTTCCTTTCCATCCCTACACCAAATTTCTTTATACAGCTTTTTTTCTTCTCCTCTTTTACTCTTTTCCCCTGCTCTGTAGTTCTGTTCTCTTCTTGTCCAACCACTCCTGATTTCCTTTCTGTTGGCTTAATTTCTAGTCTGTCTCCCTCACCTTCTTGGTTATCTCATCCAGCCACAAATCCTTGTAAATCCTTCTTGCTTCTCCATGTTTCCCTAAGGAGTTTTCTAAGGCTCCTTCACACTATGCCTTTTCTGACCTTGGTCTGTCCTTTTGAAATAACCTATTTCCCTCTTCAGCTTTCATTTAAAGCCACTTTGTCAAATGAACCATTGGACCCTTTCTCCTCTGTGTCTGTCTGCATAAGTGCTTTGGTTTTACTCAGGAGTGACTGTAGTGAATCTGTCACTTGTCTGTCTGTGCTTGTGCTTTGGGGACATCTCAGGGGACATAACTTAGACCCCTTACAGGAGAGAACTAGGCCAAAAGATGTGCTGAGGGCGTGCATCTCTTGTATTCCAGCTGCTGATGTATGGTCAGTCGATGGGATCAGTCTCACACCACTCCACAATAAAACCCCAAATGCCTGGAATTGTACTGTTGAATCTTCACCATCAACTATTTCACTCTGCAGCCATTATCAACACAACTCCTAATGCTATCACAGGACATTCATTGTCTCTGTCTCATTTTCTTTCCAAATTATTATTCACTTTTCTGCATTTAAACCCTAAACCATGTTGCCCAAATTCTTGTAGAAGTGTCTCTGAGGGTTTAAGGGACTCTGTGTTTGTGGACAATGGCCCATGGCAGCCAGGCTGTAGAAGATCATTCTGATCTCCCGGGTTCTTGGCCACAGCTTTCTCAGCTTGATGACAGAAGGTGATCTGGTCAGGGTAAGATGGTGGGAGAAACTTAAAGGCTGTTGGATGACAGCTTTGAGATTCAGGATGTTAGGGTTACCCTGTCTGGGCAAAAACTGGTATTTTTTTCTCTCCAGAGAAAAACATTTGCTGGATTTGAGAGAGATCCCTTGGAAAGGTGTGTGGCAAGCACTCAGCCTTCACAGCAAACCTGCTCTCTTTTAACACTCAGACCAAGATCTGAAAGTTCTAGGGCAGACACTGAATTAATTACTGCAAGTGAACAAAGTAATTGATCTTTCTCAAGAGCTTTGGCAGATAGATAGAAAATAATTGGGGGCAGGGCAGGAATCAATAAAAATTTGAGAGAAAATACTTGTCTAAGTGGCTGATTGAAGCTTGGCAATGCTGTGTATATCTGGAAAAATCATTTTATTCCACATTTGTTCCACAAGACAATATGCATTGCTACATAGCCAGCAATGTAGTGAAAGGGATTGTGATCAATCTGTAGCAAAGGAAAGAAAATCCTTCCAGAAAAAAGGATGAACGTATAGAAAAAAAAATATGGGTTGTTTTATTTTTTTTTTTCTCTTAGAATTTCTTTACAATTACCTTGATAGTTTGGGGGTTTTTTTAAGTGAGAGATGAAGTATGTCATTTGATCTAGCATGATGCTCCATTTGGTTTTGTACTCATTCCAGCACACACGTGCTGACTGCCAGTGTGCTGTGCATGCATTCACACACACCAGCACAGAAGAAAAGCCATCAGTCCCCCAGCCTGCAGGTGAAGAGGAAATTTATAGCACTGCCAGAAGCATTGGTGGTCATGTTTCTCAGTCTTATCATTACAGATATATTAGGAAAATTATCATAACAGAGCATATATAAAAGTATAAAAAAGGCAGAATAATTTATTTCATTTCACCAAGCACCTAAAATTCTGATCTTTCACAACTGGAACTCTAAATATATCCTAGTAAGTGAATAAAGAGTAACGTTTTCTGTATTTCCTGGGTTCTGCATTTTTGCCTTGTTTATGGGTCTGAAAATACCTCAGGTTTTGCAAATGTATCTTGGAGTTTCTTTGTGTTTGTTTCTTTTTTCAGAATGGGTAGGAATATTTACAAGGTTAAATTTTAAAGAAATAACTTCTTCATTAAATCAAAGGTCATGTATTCCTCCAGTCTTAAGGTACATAAAATGAACTTTTTTAACCCCTCAGCAGGACATTTCAATTGCAAATATAAAAATGATATTTTATTTTTCAGCGCTATTTTCTCTCTTCAAATTCATTTTAATGAAGTTATTTCAGGAGAAATATGTGACAGATCTGTAGTCTCATGACTTGTAATTATTAATGCTGAGCACTTTATGAATAACTCCAACCTCTGTATGAATGAGATTTACAGGCCTTTTGAAGCAACCTGTTTTCTTCTGTTATTAAATTTTAGAGACCGAAGAAACCACCCCCTCCATCAGCTCCCGTCATCAAACAAGGATCAGGTAAAGTGCAGTTGATTTTTTACAGTAGGTGTCAGCAAGCACATCTCAATCTAAATTTAGTGTATTCAAATTTATATAGAATTCATCTGCATCAAAATTGTCAAGCGTATGTCTAGACAACAACAAATAAATCCCAATCAAAATGAAAATAGTTGGTAACCCTGAAAGATTGTGGTGGGCTTTAAATGTATCCCAATCAACCATTTGTACCATTTGAAAATAACCTGTTTTGCCTCTTAATCATGTTAAATCAGAGCAGGTGTGATGCTTAAGTTTTTTAATTTTGGGGGTTTTTTTTCCTAACTGAAGTTGATTGTGTGCATGTCCTTGCAGTACAGACACAGTATGTGGAGTCTGAGAATACCTGCAGGAGGAGACTGCATTCACTAGAGATCTGATTTATTCTAGAGACACAGAGCTTTTTAGAATATTTATAAAATAGTGTCATACAGCCTCCTCTGAGCTGCAATCTTAGTCTTACAGGTCTGTATGAATGCTGGATCTGGCTGGCTGCTCCAGGTTATAGGCTCTAGATTCTTGGTTTTCAATACTTCTGTAGCCCTAAGTATGAAACTAAAAGTTACTTTGAGTGGTTATGTAGATAAAGGTGTTGCAAATTTATTAAGGGGCTGGTTCTGTTTTCCAAACAGATGAGTGCTAGCAAAACTGATTTTGTGATATGTTATACTGGATTGCGTGTAGATACTGAAAGATGAATATACTTCTATTTGTAATCTTGAAACGACCTCTCCATACTAGTTTTCTAAAGTACCTGCATGATTTATTTTTATCATGAAACTTAGAAACAGTTAAAGAATCTATGCACTTGACAGTCCTGAACTTGGAAACCAAATTCCAGTTCCATTCATGCAAAAATACAAATCGCAGGGCAGGGGATGCTCTCAGAGTTTTCATTTGTATTGCATTTGTGGTGGGAACATAACTGTGGCTGGAATTCTTTAATCCCTTAAGTCCAGTCAGTTTGTAAAAACTCTGCAGCAGCACTACTGCTTCCCCCACTGCAGGCACACATTAAAACCAAAAAAATATGTCCAATCTCCAGATAGTTTTCTTGTTACAGTGATGTGTTCCAGCTTTTGGTGCTTTAAAAAGTAAATTTTCCTTTCTTACAGTCTTAGGTTGTTAGTAGAAATGCAGTTTACACCAATATGCAATTTATGGTGACTCAATATGCTCTAACTAGTTTGAATTTTTCATTAAGTTTTTTGACTACAGAATCGTGACCATAAGTATTTGTGTTTCTTATTGACATCCCTGGTTATTTCTTCACTCTGTCTTTAGGCTCAAGGAAACATAAATTTAATTTTTTATCAGTAATAATGTCCAGAGAGAGCAGTATGACTTTGCCATCTAGTGGTGGCTGTATAACAACGATGTCTTAGTGACCACTGCTGTTAAAGCCTGACCTGTTTTGTAAAAACTCTATAAAACTTTGTATTTATTTCAATTTGTACTGCTATAATTAGAGAATTACATTTTTAATAGTACCTGCTCACATACAATGCTTTAACTGTGTCCCCATAGCAGGACAATATGCCCATTTTCAGAAGGGAAAATGGTTACAAAGAGGATGCAGACAATTTGAATAAGGCCTTGTAAGTCTATGTCAAAGCCAAGACTATTGCAGTTCTTTCTTTTCATACTCAGTCTTTGACAACTCCTGGCTGATCAGGCACAAGAGTTTCTTCTGAGACACATTTAGATCTGAAAATCATCCGATGTTTATTACCATCCTGGAACCCTCTACTCTGTCAAATTATTTCTTCACTGAGATTATACTGTATTTTACCACATCTCCCCATCAGATCTTACTGTTGATAGTAGGTAACAACTTCAATAATGCTTCTGCATATTTGACCAGTCGCAGTGTGATGAATAAATTTAAAACTGTCAGTTGCAACCTACATGATTAAATGTCATCATCTTCTGATGCAGAGCATAAAATCAAAGCAAAGAATTTGAACTTGTCTTTGTAGTACAAGTGGCATATGTGTAAAGAGGTGTCTATGTTATATAGAGATAGAAATATATAATCTCCACTGCAGTAAACTGTGCTGCACTACTTTAAAAAGCAAGGTGAAAACTGGAGAGCTGAATTTAGGAGCATAAGTTCCTCATATATAGTCACTGAAGAGCAGTAGGCACTGGGTAGGCGGGGATGGCAACACAACTGTGTCCAGACCAAGGGGTGGGAATGAGTTCCTCTTGAGTTCCTCTGGGAGCTGATACAGAGCTTCCCAAAGCTTTTTTGAAGGTGACAGTCACCTGGGATCATGGTGCCTGCCTGAGTGTTGATTAATTTGGGGGTCACAATCCAAGCAGGAAGAAGAACTGAGTCTGGGAGCTCCTCAGTGGCTGTAGGCTCATTGTTCTGGGCTTGGCCTGAGAATGTCCCTCTGTGTTAATGATGACTGTTAATCATACTGTAATTAGGTATATAGGCTTATGTGCATTTTTGAACACACTAGTGTGTGCAAGATTATCAATATGTTGACTTGTACTTTGCATAACTTGTGTTTTGAAGGGCTTTAATTACTTTGGAGCAACAGCTTCTCCTCTCAGGAGTGAAGTCTTCTTCATAGAATCATTTACATTAAGGACATCTTAAGGAAGAGACTCTTAAGATTATTGAATCCAGCCATGAATGAGAATTTAGTATTATTTATTGACATGGTATGTGGTACTATTGCCTGTCCAACAGCATACTTGAGCAAGGAAACAATGGCTGGTGATCACCCCTGATGAGTACTGATTTCTAGGAATCAGCTGCAGAAGGGAGTTGCAACAGCACATTCAGAAAATGTAAATGCACTTGAGAACTGCATATAATAGAATAGATTGAAACAAAAAATTGCCTTGTGCTCCTTGCCCTACGTCCTCTACTTTTCTTGGATTTCATCTACTGTAATTTTTATTGAAATGCTAATAGTGTTACCTAAAGCGGTTTTCAACACTACTAAGCTGAAATGGCATTAGCACCTAGTGGTTAGCCAATGCAGCAAAGCCAATATCCAATAAAGTGTTTCTTATAACATGGGGATTAGAAGATTTTTATCTTGCATGTGCCAGGAAATTTTTGCAAAATCTTCCCGTTGTTGGTGCCACAAGTTCCCATATTTCTTGGAGCAACAGAAATCCATGTGTCAGGGCCTCTAATACAGAGGCAGAACGAGCCAGGGGCTTACACCTCCAGGCCAAAAGCTGTCAATTAAAATAGTCATGCAAATAGTCATGCAGAATGCTGCCAGCACTGCTCTTCTCCTGCCTCTAATATGTGGAAGTGAACAGCTACTAGAAGTGGAGAAAAAGAGGAGGAATGTGTTAATTTAATGTAAAATAACCTCTGTGTATTCAGCTCTATCACATATTCTCTTGACATTGCCCAATTAATTGATTTATTCCTATTGTTTCTGCACACTGTTGAGTTGCTCTTCATTTATGTCTGTAATGACAAAGGATTTGTCCACATTTTAAAATCTGCAGTTATGGATTTTTTTTTTTCCCATACCATAGAGTAGTCTGAGAGAGTCTATTCTTTGGGTGTGCACACTTTGGAAACTGTGAACTGTGAAAGACATAGATATCCAATTGCTTTTTTGTCATTATGGTAGAGGCAAATATTTGATGTAAAGTTTTGTTCAGTTTTGCAAGACATTTTCAAATTGGGGAATATAAAAAGCTTAAAAAATTGCAGAATTAAATCTTATGTCACTGTTTTGTTGGCTTTGTCAGAATTCCAAATTGTTCTGTCTCTGACAGGGACCACAGATCGAAAGCATGAAATCAAGAAGATACCACCTGAAAGGCCAGAATGNCCCACTCTCTGTTTCCATTGAGTGTATTGTTTGGATATTTGTTTGCCACTATGATAGGCATTTTGGAAAGGCTCTCCTTGCTTTTGGGCTAAACTCAGGGTGCTCAGTTGTACCCGTCCAGAGCTGTTGAGTACGCGCAGCCACAACTGAAGTCAAGGGGAGATTTGCTCCCAATACATGAAAAACTTTATAAAGCCCAGTGCTCTGTAAAACCCAGGTGCTTGATCGAGTAAAATACCCCAGATTAGTATGTACTTTTTTCTTAACATCTGTCTGCTTTGGTTCTCTAGTTGAAAGCTGGATTGGTGGTTTTCCTGCATTACAAAGGGATTTTTTGGAGATATAGTCTTTAATGCTTATGAATCACCCCATTTTCATAGTCACAAAAGTCACTGGCAAGGCAGTGAAGGAATGAAAAAAATTCTTCAAAGCCATGTTTGAACATTGCGAGAAATGGGACACAGTACCACACAGAGCAGGGGCAAGCAAATTAAACCTTAAATGGTTTCATTGTGTTCATTGNGAATGTCCCTCTGTGTTAATGATGACTGTTAATCATACTGTAATTAGGTATATAGGCTTATGTGTGTTTTTGAACACACTAGTGTGTGCAAGATTATCAATATGTTGACTTGTACTTTGCATAACTTGTGTTTTGAAGGGCTTTAATTACTTTGGAGCAACAGCTTCTCCTCTCAGGAGTGAAGTCTTTTTCATAGAATCATTTACGTTAAGGAAATCTTAAGGAAGAGACCCTTAAGATTATTGAATCCAACCATGAATGAGAATTTAGTATTATTTATTGACATGATATGTGGTACTATTGCCTGTCCAACAGCATACTTGAGCAAGGAAACAATGGCTGGTGATCACCCCTGATGAGTACTGATTTCTAGGAATCAGCTGCAGAAGGGAGTTGCAACAGCACATTCAGAAAATGTAAATGCACTTGAGAACTGCATATAATAGAATAGATTGAAACAAAAAATTGCCTTGTGCTCCTTGCCCTACGTCCTCTACTTTTCTTGGATTTCATCTACTGTAATTTTTATTGAAATGCTAATAGTGTTACCTAAAGCGGTTTTCAACACTACTAAGCTGAAATGGCATTAGCACCTAGTGGTTAGCCAATGCAGCAAAGCCAATATCCAATAAAGTGTTTCTTATAACATGGGGATTAGAAGATTTTTATCTTGCATGTGCCAGGAAATTTTTGCAAAATCTTCCCGTTGTTGGTGCCACAAGTTCCCATATTTCTTGGAGCAACAGAAATCCATGTGTCAGGGCCTCTAATACAGAGGCAGAACGAGCCAGGGGCTTACACCTCCAGGCCAAAAGCTGTCAATTAAAATAGTCATGCAAATAGTCATGCAGAATGCTGCCAGCACTGCTCTTCTCCTGCCTCTAATATGTGGAAGTGAACAGCTACTAGAAGTGGAGAAAAAGAGGAGGAATGTGTTAATTTAATGTAAAATAACCTCTGTGTATTCAGCTCTATCACATATTCTCCTAACATTGCCCAATTAATTGATTTATTCCTATTGTTTCTGCACACTGTTGAGTTGCTCTTCATTTATGTCTGTAATGACAAAGGATTTGTCCACATTTTAAAATCTGCAGTTATGGATTTTTTTTTTTCCCATACCATAGAGTAGTCTGAGAGAGTCTATTCTTTGGGTGTGCACACTTTGGAAACTGTGAACTGCGAAAGACATAGATATCCAATTGCTTTTTTGTCATTATGGTAGAGGCAAATATTTGATGTAAAGTTTTGTTCAGTTTTGCAAGACATTTTCAAATTGGGGAATATAAAAAGCTTAAAAAATTGCAGAATTAAATCTTATGTCACTGTTTTGTTGGCTTTGTCAGAATTCCAAATTGTTCTGTCTCTGACAGGGACCACAGATCGAAAGCATGAAATCAAGAAGATACCACCTGAAAGGCCAGAATGTCTTCCTAATCGAACAGAGGAGAAAGGTATGAAATGTGCTTTCCTGCCTGTTCTCTGCAGAGAGATGAGGGAAATAGAACCAGTGCACATCCTCATTTCCCACTCTCTGTTTCCATTAAGTGTATTGTTTGGATATTTGTTTGCCACTGTGATAGGCATTTTGGAAAGGCTCTCCTTGCTTTTGGGCTAAATTCAGGATGTTCAGTTGTACCTGTCCAGAGCTGTTGAGTACACGCAGCCACAACAGAAGTCAAGGGGAGATTTGCTCTCAATACATGAAAAACTGTATAAAGCCCAGTGCTCTGTAAAACCCAGGTGCTTGATCGAGTAAAATACCCCAGATTAGTATGTACTTTTTTCTTAACATCTGTCTGCTTTGGTTCTCTAGTTGAAAGCTGGATTGGTGGTTTTCCTGCATTACAAAGGGATTTTTTGGAGATATAGTCTTTAATGCTTATGAATCACCCCATTTTCATAGTCACAAAAGTCACTGGCAAGGCAGTGAAGGAATGAAAAAAATTCTTCAAAGCCATGTTTGAACATTGCGAGAAATGGGACACAGTACCACACAGAGCAGGGGCAAGCAAATTAAACCTTAAATGGTTTCATTGTGTTCATTGTGAATGGTGAATAGACTCAGGAAAATAGTTACATCTATTCTCTGTTGAAGATGGTGTCAAGTTTCATATTTTAAGGGGAATATTAGATTGTATGAACAAGTTTGTTTATGGGATTTCTTAATGTCTAAGCATTTGAACTTGCAGCCTTTTAAAAGGCACGTGTATGCACATGACTAAATGCAATTATAATTTAGTGACAGAGTCTTCAGACTTTGAACCAAGATCTGTTTCTGGATATACATCTTAGTGATCTGAGAGGTGTTTTAGCTGCTTCCTCTATTTAGGTTTGCTTTTGGTTATGTGTGCTGCTTCTTGTGGTTATCTAAGCAATAAACCCCTTTGCTTTCCATTTTTGTATTTACAAAGCCAAGCACTAAAACAGAAGAGGAAATTTAAATATGTTACTCTCCTGGGCTATAAATATCTGTAACTTTTCTAAACACTGACAAGAGGCTGTAGGAGTCATGCCTGCATTTCAGGAGTACCAGGGAGTGGCAGGAATTGCTCATGTGGTGTGGCAGCAGGGGTGGCTCAGGAACGTCCTTTGAGCTGTGGGTCGGCACAGTGCCCAGCCTGTCCCTCAGACAATTTAGATTCTTGGACACTGACACAGTAAAAATTGTCATAGGATTAAGTGTGTAAAAATTACATAGTATGCTGGAAAAGCTTCAGTGTTACTGAAGACCTGATGACTACATCTCCTCAGAGCACACTGCCTGTGAACAAGAGTCACTAGCTGGACTATTCCAAACCTAATGTGCATTGTCTTTCTGGGGATTTATTCCATGAGCCTCTCATTAATGGGTTCTCATTAAGAACCCACTGAGCAATAGCCTATAACATTCTCAATACCTCTTATGTGTATACAGAGGTGTAACATTCATGGCATATCGTAGGCAGCATTGTCAAGGGAAGTGGGGTGTTGAAATAGTAGGATATAGAGATCAGAACTTTAGTGCCTTGGAGAGTTTTGTCCTTTTTTTAAGAAAAATCAGGCCTTCTCTGGTGCAGCAAGCATGTTTTCAGGTTTGTTTTGTATTAGGAATTTAGAGCATATTATTTAGAAGAGTTATTCCCGTGTATTGTACTTTACACACACACAGGTGTTGCATGTTTGGCACTGGATTTTTGCGTGGTGGCACTCCCTAACTATGCATGATCAGTTCTGCAAATGATCTAGGTTTTCCTCAGCAATCCAAAAAATTCAGCATATAAGTCTGTGCTTAAAACCTAAATAATAGGTCTGATTTTTCTGGGGGTTTACATCCTGCTAGACATTGTTATATTTTTGTGCTTGTATTTTATTTTCACTTAACTGTAGTTCACTTGAAACATGCTTCCCCCCTTCCCCAAAAATAGTATTACTCTGTTTGTCCAAGAGATATTAAGGATATCCAGGGTAATTACTTTTGTGAACTTCTAAATTAATATTTTTTCATATTAAAATTTAATATAATTAGTGCTCATGGGAAGTTGTACCATATGGTATATAATTTCTTGCCATTCTTGTATTTTTTTCTTGTCAGAAACAAGTAAGTTACTAAAATAAAAAATAGTATTCCCATTAAGATGCTGCACATGTTTTGGCTGAGAAGTTGCAGGCAGAACAGTCAGATAGGTTGAACAATTGATTTGTGGCAAATATATTAAATAAAGAATTATTTCAAAGAGAAATGGAAATATTTTTCTTTGTATACAGTCTATCGACAGTTGAAGATTTCTTCTTTGAATGTAGAATGGTGAGTGCAAATGAATTCCACTTAATAATATCCCTGTTCTTTTTTCTGGAAATGATTGATTTAAAGAAAGATCAGAGAGAGAGCAAAAACAGTTAGACTTGCAGAAGCCTTCAGTTCCTGCTATACCTCCGAAGAAACCTCGGCCCCCCAAAGCCAACGCTGTGAACAGACCTGGTACCTTGCCCCCGAGACGACCAGAAAGACCAGTTGTGCCTGTGACTCATGCAAGGTATTGCTTCTCTTCCATCCAGTGCTTTTGGGATTGGTGGGAAAAACACACATTTAAAGAATTTAGGTTTTACAGTTTATGTCCCAATTTATCTCACAGTAAGCTTTAAAGAGCAACAAGAAAAAAGAAAATCCTTATCGTTATCCGACTGGATCACAACTATCTTCTCAATAATAGCAGTCTTAGACTGTTCATGACTAGTTCATTTCTACTGATGAAATTCTACTCTTACTGCAACAGTGCAGAATGTGTGGGGAATACCTGCATCAGAATGTTACTCTGATCTTGACTTCTTAGTTTACCTCAAATTATTGCAGCTTAGCTTGGGTACTAAGTCAGTGCAAAAACTTGGATTGTGCTTAGGAATAGCATTAGGCAGCACACATTTCAAATACTGTCAGCCTGGTTTCAGTCTGCTTTCTTTGATCATTTTAGATCAAATTTTAGCAAAATACACATCTTCAATGCTCTTTTAGCTGGTTCCACTGCCGAATAGTGCTGTCAAGTATTTATGCTCTCATGTTGTTTGTCACTCTGCAGTTACATGATGCTTTTTATCAGAGGTGGTTACAGCCTCCGAGGAGCACTGAGAAGTTGGACTTGCCAACACAAGTCCTTTTATTCTCTGCTAGAGCAAAGGGTCCAGAAATTGAAGGCCTCATTGTAGTCCTAATCAAGTCTAGGTGGCTACATTTTAGTCATCAGGATCTGGGTTGTGCACTGTAGATTTCCTTCATGCGTAGAATAGAGTTGGATGAAAACCAGAATAAAAGCAGTTGCCTAAAATGGGCAAGCTGGGCATCTTGCAGAAAAACTAGATTATAGGCATGGAAATATTTTTACTATTGTCCTGTTAGGAAAATTAGCTGCCATTGAACTACTGGAGTTCAAGTATAGTATTGGTGAATTAAACACCGGAATAGAGTACAGGTTAGAGTAGAGGAAAATGCTGTGCATTGATTCCCTTCATTCCTCCACATGGGGTTAAATGAAAAAATGTTCTTAGTGAGAAATCTGGGGCAAATGAAAAGAAAAAAGGCACCTGCCTCATGCTCCCAGTTTCATCTTACTGAAATGCTTTGGTTGTACATCTCTGAGAACTTACCCTTCTCTCCAGATGCTATTGCCACAGCTTCTTGTGGACTTGGCTTTGAACATGCCTGCCCAGTTGCTCCAAAATACAGTCCATACCTGCAGATCACCAGGCCATACTTGGAAATACAAGTCTTTGCTACAATCTTCAGATTTAGCTATGTGATGTCTCAGAAAGACCAATACATACTCTAGTGTTCAGTTCACTGGTGAGACATGCAGTGGAGGAGCTATTTTTTTGTTCTATCCCTTCCCTGAAATATTTTAAACATACTATTAATTTTTAGCATTTAGAATTTTGGAAGGGTTTTTTGCTGCTCTTGTGTTTTTCTTTTTTTTTTTTCCCTAAGTACAAAATTGTATGAAGTAACCATGTATTTTTTAAAGATATTTCTATTTTCATGCTGTCAAAGGCAAAAGTCAGTAACCTTTTCATATTCTTAATTGTCCAAACTTTGCTATGTCTAGCACAGAAAAAATGGAAAATACTTTTAATTGCTTGGATAATTAAGAAATATGAAATTTCAAGTGGAAGCAGTCACTTCAATTAAGATGTTTTGGTTTTCAATTCATTCTGTTTAATAAGATAGTAATTATTTTAGGACCTACTGGTATCTGTCTCCAAGATCTGAAAAACCTAAAGCCATTAGAATAAAAATTGAATCAGCAGAACTTTTGCTGACCTGCTGTGGTTAACCCTGGTGGGCAGATGAGCCCCATGCTCACTCCCCCACAGTGGGATGGGGATAAGAATCAGAAGGGCAAAAGTAAAAAGATTTCCATGGCAGCTGCTAAGCCAAAGAGGGTTTTCTTCTGTCCTGAGTAAGTGGCTTGTGCCACATAAGATCTTATGCCTTTCACTGGCTTTTTGTATTTAGGATTGTTTTTCCATTTAAATATAATCCTCCTTCACTGGAGGCAGAGTAGGGCTTCAAGAGCAATAGGACAGATAAAAACCATGTGAATAGCTCTCAGTTTGTTCCAAAGGCTTCACAACTTACATGGAGACACCATGATTATACAATTTACAGATACATCAATTCTCTGGAGTAGGCAAGACATAAACACCTATAGAAGGTGCATCTTTACAATCAGTTTTACCCAATCCATGTCCATGGCACTGCTAGCAGGGCTCCTTCTCCTGGCACCCCATTCCCACAGCATCCCTTCTGTTTAGCACCAGCATTTTGCAGCTGCACAGCCAGATGGGTCAGGGAGTTGCTCCAGATGGCAATTAATCAGTTTGCAGTGGGACTTGTATTAGTGTGGGGTCTTTCCCAGGCTGATCATGTGTCTGGTCAAGCTGACAGCCTGTCTGTATGGGCACGAGCAGGGAGGGACACAGTGTGAATGAGAAGGGAGGGCTCCACTCCTTTCACAACAGTATGAATGCAGAGTGGCTTAATAAGCCTGTTGATTCTTCTGGCAACAGGGCTGGGGTTTTTTTGTGGGGCTGTTGCCATATATCTTGGTATCTTTTGTAGGCAAAAAGTAAATGTTGTGACTTTCAGCCCTAAATCATGCCATTTTAAGGATCTCACCAAAGCCATACTCACATATTTCCTAGAGTGCTTCCAACTCACATTGTGCTCTCAGATTGCTGGGAAATGTATGTGTGCAAAACAGAGTATGCAGTCAGATGCTCATTGCTGTCAGCCAAGAAACTCTGTTGCTTCCTAAAGGTTTACAAATATATAAGCAATACAAGAAAAAATTAAAGACTAAAAAATAAGAAAACTAATTGTCCAGGTAGATCACTTGGAAATACCCTTATTTATCATCTTGCTTATTACATTTTTCTATGCATGTGTTAAATTTCTTCTGTGTTCTTCCTGCTGCAGACCACCTGCCATATTGAGAGCTGTGGAGGGCTAGTTTGTTTTAAATCTGATTGTCTATTTTTTTGTTCACTTGTCCTATCACAGGGTTTAATGGCGTATATACTCACTTAATCTATGACTTCCTCTGGGTTTTAATAAAATTTTTCAGCTCTTTATCACAGCTTTCCTGAAGTCTGAAGTAGGGTTTCCAGCCACTTTGTGTTTTGCTCATAAGCTGCTGCCATGAGTTGAGGTTCAGGCCATCTGTCATCAGCTTATGGTATCAAAAACAGAAACCAATGAAAAAATCAACAAGATTTGTGAGCTCACCATGTATTTTACATATTTACACGTATTGTCAAAAGCTAATTATTGCTAATTATTGCACTGTATAGTACAAGTTGTATAGTACTGGGTTGTTTTGGGGCAATATTATATTTTTATCCCTGAATTGGGTGCCTTACATACATCATAATTTTTATAGTGTTACACTGGGAATAGTCATTGTGGAAAAACTGTTGTATTTGTCAAGGGATCTGATAATGAAGGTGAGTACAATGTATGGCATTAACTGAACAGTTGTTATCACAGTAAATATCAGAGATTTGAGTGACCTGTGCAATACTGAGTTACTTGCCTACCACCTTTTTTTTTAATATTGTTTCAATTGTTTGATTATTTTAGTAAACTCAAGTACTTGTAGGATAGAATGTTCTTCAAAGCAGGGATAGTTTTGTTGCTTTTGTTTTATCTCTTGTTTGATTTTAAAATAGCTCTCCTGTATAAAGTATCATAGCTCCTGACACTTGACTATTCAAAAGACATTTCTGACAAATTAGGTGATCTTGGTTCTTTGGAGTGTGGACACAGTATTCATAGTCCAGTGTTGTAAGAAAAGTGCAGAAACATGGTGGGGGAGTTGCATTTATGAGTAAATACTCAGAACAGCTGAAATACACAATGCTAGCTCGAGGTTCTCTCGCTTTCTGCAGCATTCCAGGTAGACCACTGCTGTAGTTTGTGCAAGCCAATTAATTAGAAAAAACTACAAAGAAGATGTTGAAGAATGTCCCCTTGCCCTTAGGTTTCCTTCGTGTTGAGATGCTGTGAACATCTGAAGAATTATTCCGGACACCACGGTGTCTAAAACAGGCTTTTTGGACAGGTGTTAAGGAGAAATGGGATAAGGTTAATCCATAGAGAATGTCGACTTGCTAGAGATTGCTCTCACTGACATTGCTGTTACTCTGGTGCTGCAAAGGCAGAATACTTTGCTCTCTCATTATTAATTGCAAGTTAGCTATCAATTTACTGTAACCCACACAAAAACTCCCAATAAAACATCTCCTCTTCTTGATCCAAATGCAGGAGTGATAGTCCAAAAGTGGAATTAGTGGGCAGTACAGTATCCGGCACTCTAGAGAAAGACTCCTCTGAAAGAAGCAATGACATCGGTAAGTTGTAGTGCTTTCTACAGTTTGCCTAAGAAATTTATGCTGCAAGTTTCTGCTTTTTAATGACTTTTGTATGATTCAAGAGGTGGATTGAGGATTTGGCAATTAATGTGTGTGCTTTTATATCAAATTTTAACTGCAGGATTAAAGGATCATTTCTACTTTACTTAAAATAGTTTTGTGGGTGTTTTCTGTTTGAAAAAAATTAAAAGCAAATATAGAATAGTGAGCTATTTTGAATAGGAAGGCTCTTGTTATTTTTGTTTAAAAGTCTGAAACAAGTGAGAAGGCCAACAATAATAAGGCATACTTGTTTAACTGATGTAATAGTGCTGCCATGGTTTTAATACTGCAAAAGATTGTGGGTTTGGTTCAGTTAGTAATCTTTACACTTTCCAATACAAAGGAACACAAACCCAGTTCAGGTCAATTTGACTGAATTTTACTGCATACACCAATTAAAAGCAGCCTAAATTTCTATTGTAAACAACTTGCATTCCTGAGCCATGAACTGTTTAATCAGGAAGTCACCTGGAAAGGAACAACAACAGGTTATTTGTCGATCTTCTCTCACCCTCCCTTCCCTCCTCCTCGAGCTGGCCGAGCCGGAGCGCTGGGTTTGCTGGGTGGGTGCTGCAGTGCGTGGCCCTTGGTGAGCAGGGTGCTGAGACGCTGTCCCAGGGCAGTGGGCACGAGCCCCAGGGCAGTGGGCACGAGCCCCAGGGCCATCTTCTGCCTCTGCCCAGCCAGCCCAGCAGCTGCTGCCGTCCGTCGCTCTCCGCGCTCGCAGCTGTGCCCGCACAGCCCCGTGTTTGTCCCAGGCACAGCCTGGGATCCTGCCTGTGTAAGCACTGCTACCTTCCACCGGGGTGTGAAATGTCATTTTGGTGTGCTGGTGTCTACCCAGACTGCTTTATTAGCAAAGCATTTTTGTACAATAGCGTCCTTTCTACAGCCAAACGCCTTTTCCTCAGATTTGGAAGCAGACCTTTAGGTTATGAAGGAATTGTAATTGCAGAGTAACAGCAGAACACTAAATGCATTTCACATAGGTCTATGAGCTTTCCAGCACACATATATCTGCTTTCTGTACAGCTTCTGCTGTTGCTTCTGGAGTAGTAGATAGTATGTCTTTCCCAGGTTTTCATTTGGCTTAAACATGGAAAGCTAGAAGCACGTGACAAATTGCATGAACATTTCTATTGTAGAGATTAAAAAGGAATGCCGTGGAAATGTGGACAAATTCTACCATTTAGTGTTTCTTAACTGTGTTTACAAATCTGCTTCAAAGCACATAAGCCTCTGCTTTCTTGAAAGTGATGAGTGCAGGTGGCATATGCTACATGTGCATGATGGAGAGAAACTTTTATATTCCTTGCTCTAGTTTCCTTGGAATCACTATCAGGATAAAAGCTTAGAGTGTTTCGCATTTTTTAGTTCTGTGGTTATGGTTTTGTTTTGTTCTTAACATATTAGGTAGGAAATCTGATTTATAGGAATTCTTGTTCATTTCCACAACATGGAGGAGGGGAGGGAGGAATTTGGGCTGTTTTGGGGGTTTTTTTTAGATGCAGAATAGGAGCCAACAAGAATCCATAAACCAAACCACAACATGTTGCAAAGGGTTTAGCTGATGTCCTCCTGTTTCCACTTACACAGAAAACTTATTGAGCTCAAGGATAAAATAGTGTGAATGCTTAAATAAGTATAATTTGATAGGGTCAAACCAGAATGGCATTTACAAGGGCAAATCATGTCGTTCTAGCCTGTTAGACAACTTGTTAAAAGAAAAAAAATAAATAAATTATGGTTTTGAATTGAAAGGAGATCCAGAGAGCAGAGCTGTTATAAATTTTCAGGCGGCTTTTGACAGCTTGTGTAAAATATTGTCAAATAAATAAAGGACATTTTAAGAGAGGGCAGAGCAATAAATCAAGGCTTAATAAGGAAAACCAATTCAGAGTGGATTAATGTCTTTTCCTATGAGGAGAGGTTTGGAGTTCAGAGCAGTTTATGGTGCAATGTAATTGTAGATATTTCTGGTAAGTGTGTGATTTTGTTTAATTTATTTACAAAGAGAACAATGGGTTGGAGAAGTCTTGTGGCTACATGAGTTATTAAAAAAGATGATGGATGTGTGAGTGGAGTTGTCCAGTGTATTCCAAAGCACTGGTAGATCCAGCTGTGTGAGTCCAGATAATATTTAACAGTGATATGTCATACTGGTTTTGCCCCTAGGTCATGTGCTCTGTAGGAAGGACAACCTCAGCTTCTCTGAGGCTCATCCATCCTGTCAAAATGGATTTGATTAAATCTACCATTTGGGGTCTTTTCAGAAACTCAAATTTGCACAACAATTTAGAGTGGACCTATGTGACAGACAAGGTGTGACTTAGCAGTAGCCTTTGAAGACAATTGAAGTTAAATGACCTTTGTAGCAGCTTGGATGCCTGACCATTCTGGTTACTGGGCTCCTCTTTATTGTTCCATTAGTCCAGTGCCATTCCCAGTCACTCAGGGAGAACAGGGGGAAAAACAACAATCACTTGCAAGTTGCCTCATCCTGTTTTATGCTTATGTCAAGTACTGATGGTGAATTGAAAATGAATACCACAGCATCTCCTGGCTACTTTGCACTAGAGATGTTAAGCAGGGTAGTGGCTGTCACTTTCTTAGTCCTATAGCCAGTCTAAAGCTCTTGTTCCTCTCATGCAGAGCAGGGAGATGGAGAAAAACCATGAAGAGATAATTTTGGTTATTAAAGTAAACCGAACTAATGTTGGATGGAGAGCAGTTCTTTATTCTGTGAAGCCTTTTAGGGATTTTGAAGTTGCTTCCTTTTCTTTACTATGATGAGACCAAAAGCTCTGTGGTAGGGGAGGAGACGATACAGGGCTCTTCCATATGCCATCTCTCAAAAAACAAACAAGTGGTCAGCAACAACAAAATCAGTAATGCCAGCAACAACTGAGCAGCAATATGCTGAGCTGAATTGGAAATCCAGACTCAAAATTTGCATTTTGTCTGGGTCCCTTGGAAATGGCTTTTTCCTGTTTATTTTCTGAGTAATATTCTACCAGTGAATCCGTGTTGTCTAACCAGAAAACCCCACACCATTAAAAACATTCTACCCCCCCTTTACCAACTGGGAAAATCACAAATGCTTGAGCAAGATTGAGGTGATGTGTAATACTGTTAATAATGTGCTGTGAGTTGCATATATAAAAAAGTTATTTGTATGTAGATATTAGCTCATGACTTGGTTTCCTTAACATGTTGAGCAGAGCTGTGACTTCACATGTAAATTTCTTGATGATAATTCAGTACTGATTACAATTTTCCAAATTGCACTGATGAGAAAAAAGTCTGCTTAGAAACATCACTGCTGATTGTAGATATAATGGCAGCTCTTGTTTCTGTTGTCCATGCATTTATTTCTTTTCACAACCTTTACAAAAGCCATTGGAAAACTAGCCTTCAGAATATATTATTTAAGAGGAACCATTCCCCATTCCTCCTCACTTTTTCTTTTGTTTTCTTTTTCCCTGTTTTCAGTGATGTCTTTACTTTCCTTACCACACATCTTGCATTCAACTTTTTCTATTTACATCTCTTTGCCATGGCTAACTCTTCTTCATTTCATGAGGGTAAGGCTATGTTTTTTTTCCATTTCTTTTCTGTCCTGTCTTTGGTTTAGTTCACGATGCATAACAAGCAAATACAAAAATAATTATTTTGTAGAATGCAAAAGTTTACATGGATATTACTGATTTTTTTTTTAATTAAAATTGAAATTAAACATACTGTGACAGAAAATCTTGCATCATAGCACTGAAATGAGAAACCATTGTTTAATGTATCAGAAGAAATTTTAGTGACAAAAGTGACATGCAGTTTACATGTGGTAGTTGTCAATGCTCTGGATTCATTAACCTATTTTTGCAGACAGATTTTGTCATGACAAAGTGTAATATATATATTTCATTGTGCAAAAGCATTTAGAAACATACTAGTATGGTCTTCTAGTCTGAAAGAGGATAAAAATCACAACAAACATACAGTAAAAATTTGAAGACTGTTTGGAGGCCCTCAGTGGAAAATGTGTGGTCATGTACCCAAAGCTGTGATTAAATCACAGTGGTTACTCACATCTGTTGGTACATGTCTACCAACAACTGGTCTGGTTTGGCAGTGGTTTTTTTGAGCTTTTAAAATGCTTCTAAAGCAACATAAGCTACAAGGACAATAAACCCTGTTCTACAAACTGTTGTTCCTACATAGAACTACATTGATTTCTACAGTTTCAATTAATGCCTTATGGCATAACTTGATCTTTCTTTAGGTGACATGTTTCTTTTTAATTTCATAAAAAATTTTGTATATGAGGGCCAGTGTGATGACAGAAACATCTAACACATATAATAGCTTAATGGATGTAGGGTTGAGCTCTGGCCAAACACCAGTGTACCTACCAAAATAGTTGATCAAAAACAAATGCTTTCCAAAAAATGGTATTGAGTTATTTCTGCAAGTCAGGATCAATCCCAAGTCTTCTAACTATACACACACACATGCACACACACACAAACATGCAAACACACTTTGGAATCCTGGAATCCTGAAACAAGTCTTGTCTATCCAAAGCAGGGTTGCTTTGGCATCATCTAATACTTAAAACCATATGGGTTTAAGCTAAGTGATTTAAGGGATAAGCCACAAAGAATTGAAAATACTGTATCTACTGTGGAAATGATCACTTAATCCCCATAAGAAGCAGTTTCTGTGCTTTGCAGAAAGACTGAATTGCACAGAGCCAAGTGGACACATCTTTCCAATATTCTTCCTGGCTCTTTACACCTTTTGCTTAGCATTTATGAAAGCATTTACCAGTGCCAACCTAAGGTACATAGGCTTCATTGCTAAGATTTCATTGGTTCCTACTGCAGCATCTAATGATGGTATGAAATATCGTAAGAGCTTCCCTGTGCAAGTCCCTTTTTTAGCATTTCCTCAGACTTTAATCTGCAGAGGATTTGCTGCTGGATCATGGAGTACTGGCCAAAGCTATGTGATTAACCCATTCTTGTTTTTTTCTGTCCCTCCCTGCAAGATGGGCACTAGCTTGCCTGAAAGGATAGTTAAAAATACCCTCTTGAAAATATCTAATAAACAAACAAAAAAATTCTTCAGTAAGTCATGTTCCCTTGAACTGTATTTGCAGTTGTTCTAGAGCTGTATTTGTCAGGAGAGGTGATTGCTGTGCAAGAAAAAGTGATCTAATAAGATTTGGCCCACACTAGGGAAAAAGATGGATATTTCCAGTAAAAGGTTATTGAATGGAGCAGGTTTGTCTTTAAATCACAGGCTGTTTTACTGTAAGATATTATAATTATTTTGCCTAAAAACACAGAACAAAAGTTGGAAAATCAGAAAATACTGGTAAATATAAGAGTTGAAGGACAAAATGTGGCTCACATAATGAAGATCAAAATCTGCCTAAAACTCTTTCTATGCTGCTATTCATGCTCATTTTAATAGGGCAAAGCAAAGGAACAGAATTGTCTGACTGGTTTAAGTTGTAATATATACGTCAGTGAGTCAAAATCACCCATAAACATAGTTCTGAACTGTAAATATTGTAATCAGGAATATGGTAGTGGTCCTTTATATAAATTAAGTAGGGCTCTTGCCCTGAGGGGTCCAGAAAAAAGCAGTAAACTAGAAATTCAAATTGGTTGCCATGTGTATCAAGTTGATACCTGAAGTCAAGTGCCTGAAAACAGCATATCCATTTCTTCTGGCTCCTCAGTTTTCTTGACCTTTCAGTTCTTTCTTGGCATGTTCCGAATTGTTAAAAATAAAATCCTTATGAGGCCACTGGCAAGTGGTTAGCAAAGCTCATTATGGCAGCTTTCTACATTCAGCTATTGAAGTGATAAAAGTCAGGAATAAAATGGGAGAAGATAATTGGGTGATTTAGGAAAGGTTGTCCTAAAGTCACAGCTGTCCTGACTGTCCTGGGAAGCCAGGTGAGCAATGCTGTTTTGCTCCAAAGGCACAGAACCTGTGCACAGACCTCCCTGACACATCATTGCTGCACTCCTGAACAAAGGAACCTTGCAGCCAGGGAGCTCTCCTCCTAAAACTGCCTTGCCCAAACCTTAAAAAACAGTCTGTGATTCATTATGGGTGAGATTTGCTGCCTGGACCCTGGCTGGGAGTATGGCTGTATTCCTCAAAGGGTACAATGCTGTTCAGCATGGAGGGAGTAGCAGAATCTGGATGCTTGGAGTAGTTAAAATAATTGTAGCCTTCTGAAAATTCCCAGTAACATTCAGATTATTGAGTTCTTTTTTGATTTCCACTATATATTGAAAGGGCACTAATGCAGAAGATTTTGTCTGCGGTGTGTGTCTCATTTGACAGCTTTAAGGATTATTGCATTTAAAGACAGTATATGTACTATTTCACGTACCTGTTGTCAACCTGCTAAGTGTATTGAAGATGATTACGAAATGAAATCCACTTCTGGCTTTTGTGACATAATCTTCTTCAAATGAACTGAATGCCAGCTTTGCCTCATTTCCTTCAGCCCTGCTGTATTTCTGTTCTGGGAAGCCTCACCATCAGCATTCTGAAAGTGTTGATTCTCTTATATATCACTTCTCATTTCAGTTTCTTCAAGGTGAAATCTCTCTACTAATTCAAAAGCCTTTCTGTCATCATTATGTATAAATGACTTTGCTCAAATAGTAAAAAAAACAAAATGGAAGATAAAACCTAGCCACATTTTATGCCAGAATAGTAAATGCAGAGGATAAAAGGGGTAGGGAAGGAAGGAAGGGGTAAGGAAGGAAGCATAACCACTTAACTTTTTATTTCTGGGGTCTTTTGGGGGGCAGGAACTGAAGGTCATTTTCTAGGAAGGTACAAGTCTAATGAGTTTAGAACTTCTTTCTCTAAATAATTTTTTCCTGGATGTGGACATTTTAAAAAAAATCATCATCCTTTAAATAACCACATTTTCAAATGAACATAGCAATGGGGAGGAATATTCTATTCTTAAATGGCTTGGAAGGATACCAGGGAATAATTCTTGCACGGCCAACATTTTTTCATATTCATGAAATGTGATTGCTCAGTAAGCCAGACTGTACACTGATATATTAAAATTATTCTGATGCCTTTCTCCCCATCTCATGATTTACTTCATTGATTACCAGCTTGATCAGTGAGACAGTAATAATGACAAATGCATCTGTTTATTTGTAGAACAAATATCAACTATTTTTTAATTAGGGAGTTAATTGATGGGTGCCATCTCTATGTTCTATGTGTTTAATAGAATCTTCCTTCCTGTTTGTTATTACCAGACAGAGAAAAAGCTGGACCAGTGCAGAGTCCAGGTCTGCTGGATGCTGATGTTGCTGTACTGGCAATATAATGTGGCTGTGAATACAGTAGACTGGACTTTTTCTTTAATGACATTCCATTTGGGCCCTGTCAGGAAGGCTGTACATTTTGCTTAGTATGTAAATTTAGGCTCCCAATTTCTTACAGCTGCAGAAATACAAAATAAAATCAAATCTCTGCATTTAATGACCTCAGTGAGTTTAATATAGTCAGAATCATATAGCCTTGCTTTGCACCAGCAGAAAATAATCAAATAACCAGCACAAGTGAATTACTGAATCCACAGAATATCTGACAGCATGGCAGAAATTTTGTGAGTAGCTCTGTTGCTCATTCTGCTAGTGACCAGTTCACTGGATGGGAATTTTCTTGAATGACTATCTCCACAGGTGATGATTGTGGAAGGATAGCTTTAGATGCAGAGTGGATTTGGGAGGAAGAACAACTTCTATACGAGGAGGACAAATGGAGAGAAAAAGGGCATATAAGAGTGCTGGAAGTGGATTTACTATTTTATTGTTATACCAAGTGTTGTCCATTACACTTTAATAGAATTTCATTTAGAGTATCAACAGAATGGCTGTGATTTCACTAATTTGGCAGCAGATACTACCTGTGGAGCCTTTAAAGCCTCTCTTCTACTCTCTTTAAAATTCAGTGCAGGTGTAGGCTGCTTTGCTTTATTTTTCTAGCTATCAAAAATGCATTCAGAATTGGAAAAAATGAAGGATTCCCAATATTTCTTGATAATAGAAGCTTTGCACATAAATGTTCATCTTTCATGGTATTTATAAAATGCATGGAGAAAATTATGTCTGCAAATGCTTATGGGTCTCAAGGATGCAAATTCATACACTTTCTGTTTATCAATACATTTTACAATTTAAACATGAGTATTTTATTGTTCTGATCAAATACAGAACTCTTGGTATTTAGTGGTTTATTTAAGCCAAAGAAACACATTGAATTAATTGACTTCACTATTTTTTTTTTCTTTGATTGTTTTCCATATGAGTGTAGATACCTTTTGTAAGAGCAAAGAAAAGGACAGTGGCACTTACAGAATCATAGAATCTTTAAAGTTGGAAAAGACCTCTAAGATCATTGAGTCCAACCATTAACCCAGCAGTGCCAAGTCCACTACTAAACCATCTCTCTAAGCACCACATTTACACATTTTTTTATTACTTTGAGGAGCACTGACTTTACCACTTCCCAGAGCAGCCTGTTCCAATGCTTGACCATGCTTTCACTGAAGACATTTTTCCTAATATCTAATCTAAACCCCCTTAACTAAACTTCAAGGCACAACCTGAGGCTGTTTCCTCCTCTCCTTTCACTTGTTACCTGGGAGAAGAGACTGACTCCCACTTCCCTCAATCTCCTTCCATACTCTTATGTAGACCACAGAAATGGAAAATGGAGAGAGGAAAGTCATGCACTGCAGCTTTCCTAGGCTGCAGAATAACTTCAGCCAGTTTCCTGTCCCCAGAGCAGAAGTCTGCTCTTCCCCTCAGTTTTAGCAGCTTGAATCAGTCCTGTGGTACTGGTAACTGATCCCTCCTTCAGTGCAAGTACTTGCATGGCTTGGCACATGCTATTGAAAAATGAGCTGGGTTAAAGCTTGCTCAGGAAAAAAATATTAAAAACAGTAAAGTGGGAGAGAGTGGCTGGGGCAAATGGAAGGGTTTCTTCAGCCTCCATTTCTGCTCATGTGCATGAATATCACCCATTTTGAGGGGAGTGTATGTTTTTGATGGTATTACATTTTGCTGTGCAATTTAGCAAAGTAACTCAGTAGTGAAAATGAAAATTAGACAATATGTTAATATATTGGTTACTGATTTGCTTTGTGAACCTGAGTCATTTGGCTATCTTAGGGGTCAGCTTCAAACTGGGTATTAATAGAAACCAGCCCTTACACTTGCTTTCCTTCTTCCCCAGAAAACACATTTTTCCTTCTGTTTCTGTTCTCCTGAAACCCTGAAGTTCTGTAGGACTCCAGAGAGGTTTTGTGCAGTCTTCTAAACTTAGCTCATTTTAACTTTCAAAGCACTGTGGCCTCAACTGAAGTGTTGGGTACAATTGAGGCCTCAGTTTGCCAAAATCCCACTGGCAGACTGGGTGGGTGACCTACCTTTGCACACAGGCTGCAACAGTCAATAAAAAGAGCAATGACAAAAATACATGGTAGAGGACAGTGGGGTCACTGGTTATATATAGGAAGAGTCAGTCCAAAAATAGAGTAGTATTTGGAGGTGAATAACCTTAGACTATTTCAGGGCTATTGAAAGAGCTCTCTTTTTTCCTTCCTTTTTTTTATCTCTTGGAGATGGAAGGATATTGCTGAATAAAGAATCTCCAATCCCATTTAATTTCTAGCTGACACATCATGAGTATTTGGAATCAATTCAAATGGCCTTCAGTGCATATAGTTTATTGTACAGGCCCATTAATTAATTTGTTTTTCTGTTGTGTAATTTTGTACAATGGTTGGTTGTAATATAGCAACAAAACTGGATCTTCAGAGATTCATTGTTCTGTGATAGTTTGGAAAATTAAGTGCCTCGTATATAGAACTATTAACTTAAGAGCTATTTTTTCCTACATATGTACAATGAAAAATAGTCTCTGAATAATTAATATCATTCCTATATTTGATTCATATCTGAAAGTAATTTTTAAGAATTTTGATTTATCTTGTCTAAAGTACCTCTTGTGTGTTTTCTGGCTCCTTCCTGCTCAACATATGCTGTAGGGCATTTTGAAATGAAGGTGAGTGAAACTGATACAACCCATAAAAATAGATGAATGGTATTAAGCCATTTGATTTATCCATGTAACCATGAGCTGTGGTATTCCTTGAGCCTCCACATCGTTCTTTCACGTAAACATGTTACCCTGTGGCTGGATTCAGTAAACACTTCCCCAGAGCTTTTCACTGGCCATGGAGATGGTTCCTACAGCACTCAAGCAGACCTGCTTTCCCTGGACTCTGCACAGCTTCGGGAGCCTATTGGAGCTTTACTTACCATAGCCTCTGGCCTACTGGAGGGAGATAGTTCTCTCACCTGCATTTACTGGAAACCATGGTGCCTCCAGCTGCAGGTGTCTGGGAACCTGCAGATCACTTCCAGCTTGATCATTCTCATTCTGCACTCTCCTGAGCAATTACTGCAATGCAGAGCTGACAGTACAGTTCCTGAGACACTGTGTGCCCAGTCTTATGTCTCCAGCTATTCAGGAAAAAAAATTACTAACCCCTTCAGTAGCCAGATGGAAATTTTGAAACTGTTTATTCCATGGCATAGAACCCATGATGTCATTTAGCTTTCACTCCGCTGAAAACAAAGCCAAAGGCTCCTCTACACATTCCCCCTCTGCTTTATTGTGTTTGAGATGGAAGGGTAATTGTTCTTGGCAAGGGTGACTGGATTACAGCTGCCTTTGACTTCCAGGTTTTTTTAGTGCCATCGTGGTGGCTAAATATGTGCAGAACACTGACACACAGTGGGGAAAATGGGATTTCATTTCTTTGAAATTAGAAAAAAAATGTGATTCTTTCCATTTGAAGCCAATTACCAAAAAAACAAATCGATTCTATTTTATTTTTAAGACTTGGAAGGTTTTGATTCTGTAATACCAATTGCTGAGAAGCTTAATCATCCAACTACAACCAGACCAAAAGCTACTGGCAGGCGACCACCCTCCCAGTCTCTCACATCTGTAAGTTAATTTTCCTTTTCTTTAAAAACTATTTTTAAAAATATTTTTTCTTAATTTTCCCCCCCTCCTACTTGTGTTCCTTGGTGTTTTTACTACTTTTACCCAGCCATTCCTTCACACGTACAATGAGGCAGAGAGATGCACATGAGGAAAATTACTGTCAAAAGGCTGCCAGTGTTTTGAATACTGATGTTTAAACCATTCCCTTCTTTCTAAGGTTTATACCCCCTTGTTTGGGTGCTGCCAAGTGTTCCTTGCCAGCCATGACTGAGCTCAGAAAAATCCCTTTTAAAAATCTTTGGAATAGACTGATTTGTGCGAAGTATTGAGGATTTTGAAAGTGATTCCTAAAAGAAGCATTTCTCTTGGTTTCTTGTGGACACTTACCAGATTTTGAGGACAAATAGACCATTCAGTCTTCAACAGTCCTCCTTGAGCTATCATGTGTTTCTTCTCATTAAGGTCACAGTTGTAAATATAAGGGTGATTTAAATTTCACTCTTCAAGATCTGTCTTTAGACAAGTTGGTCTCATAAACAGTACTTTGGAAACCACTGTTTAGTTTTTCAATGTCTTCTTCTTTGGGGTTTGGGGTTTGTTTGTTTCCGTGCCTTTTGCATTCTGAGATGTCAGAATGAGAACAACTGCTGATTGTCACCAGGGTCCACGTTGCTGAAGAAAAACGAAGTGGAAGGAGGCAAAAAGGATTATTGGGAAACTAACAGAACTCAAAAAAAGAGAATGCTTTCAAAATCGATGGCTGTCATAAGAATACAAATATAAAAGAGCAGTAGAGAGGTTTGCCTTCCCCTGTCACATCTATGAGGAAAGGATCAAGGGGTGGAAAGAACCTTCCCTTTCCGCGCCTTTACCGTGCACGAGGCAGCCCTGCAGTGCCAGCTCCGTGCACTGGCAGTGGCTGATGCCTCTGAAGAGCAGCAGGGTGAGACCTGCTCTGAGCACAGCCACCCCGGGACAGAGCTGGCACCCCCAGGGCACAGCACTCAGCCTCCTGCCTGGCACAGGAGGCTGCTTCCATCTCGTGATATCGTGCAGTGCAAAGCTGAAAATTAATGTTGAATTCAACTCTTAAGCATATCTTATTTCTTGAATGCTTTGAAAGCAGTCCAGCTTTGAAAATAAGACACAAAAAAGGGGGAGTAGGGGGACAAAGGGTCCTGATTTTAAGTATTGTTACTTTGAAAATTATACCTAAAAATGTTCTTGTACAATGAAAATATCTGTGCTTTCCTTTTTCTTCTTCTTTTGTGGTGCGTGTTTGTCTACATAGTCATCCCTTTCAAGCCCTGATTTCTTTGACTCACCAAGTCCTGAAGATGAGAAGGAAGAACACGTTTCCCTCACTCACAAAACTCTTGAAGTGTCAAGGAAATCAAGAACTGTTACAATATCACAAGTAAGTTAATTGGAATGCCTCTACTTAACCTTATCACATGCATCTTCTTTTTTTAAAGCAGTATTGAAATATTTAAAATTTAATTCAACAGTCACCTGGTAACTGCCCACTTAAAGAAGCTTAAAATGATAAAGGTTACTAAAGATTGTTCTGTGCTTGAAAGGCAAGCCTAAAGTGAATTGCACAGTTAAAATGTCTCAAGTAACCATACTGTGAAAAAAATCCTTCCTGTGTAAATGCATTTCACAGAATCAGAGAGGCTGGGAAATAAATTTTAGAAGCAAAGACCCTGTCTTTTTGGAATTTTAAATTGAGTTTACATTAGAAGAGTCTGTGAGCAGAGTAAATACAACTCTCTGACACACTGTAATAGCACGTGAATTTAAATTTGCAAAGATAATCACTTTTTATACTGGTATAATTGTATTCATTCTATAGGCTTTGCCATTCTTAATGTATATTGTATAGTGGTATATATTCCACTATAGCAGAATCAAATATTACAAAAGGAGTGTGTAGGTCAGGCTTTTAAGGTTGGAACTATTTTTTACTACATAAGGATACCTTTAATAATAAAAATATTATGTTCTAATAGTTTAACAAGTATTTGAAAGATGAAATCATGCGCTTCTGTGATCAAGTTATAAGGATAATGTTTTGCTATGTAGCTCCCTCTTCTGGGAGCACTTGCACCAAGGAATACTGCTGGGCCAACATTTCTGTGTTATATGACAAAACTGGAGATGATGTTCCTGTAAAATGAGATGGCTGCTATTAGAAAGCAGCTGCTTGAGGCTTTAATGCTGATAGCCAGTTAAGCTCTGGAATAAGATGCTCAGATTAATGACTCCAGTTGTGCCTTGCTTGCCTGCTCCAGATTTGAACCCAGCCTGAAATCTCTTTTCAGTCCAAAGGAAACTTGCACCTACTTATACATGGGGTTATTATCCATGAAAGATCTGTTTATAGGTACACTTATCACACCCCTGTGCCACTCTGCACTGCTGAGACCCCACCTGGAGTGCTGCCTCCAGCTCGGGGGTCCCAGCACAGGAAGGACATGGACCTGTAGGAGCAAGTCCAGAGGAGCCCACAGAGATGCTCAGAGGGATGGAGCACCTCTCCTGTGAGACAAGGCTGAGATAATTGGGTTTGTTCAGCTTGGAAAAGGGAAGGTTTTGAGGTGACCTAATTGTGGCCTTTCAGTACCTGAAGTGAGCTGACAAGAAAGATGGAGAGTATTTACAAGAATATGGAGTGATAGGAGAGGATGATGGAATGGTTTCAAACTGAAAGAGAGTAGGTTTAGCCTAGATATTAAGAAAAAAGTTCTTTACTGTGAGGGTGGCAAAGCACTGGAACAGGTGCCAAAACAGAGAAGCTGTATGTGCCCCATCCCTGGAAATGTTTAAGACCAGGCTGGATGGGGCATGGAGCAGCCTGGTCTAGTGAAAGTTGCCCCTTCCCAAGGCAGGGAGGTGGGAACTAGGTGATCTTTAAGGTCCCTTCCAACCCAGATACACAAACTAATTGATAAAATGTTAAAAGAATATTATTCAGGTCATTGAGTCAATTTTTCAAGGCACTACAGTGATTCAATTTTCTTGTGATTATAATGCCATTTTTATTTATATTTATGTTCAGACTTGGGTTTTGTGCAGAACACCTCTTGAATTCAGTGTTTTCCCAGGTCAGATGCTGTGCTCAATCATGGTTGTATCACAGGGAAAACTGGTTTTGCAGAACTTGGTGGATCCTGCTCTTTCTCCTCATCATAATTTTTCCTGATTTTCATCTCATTACTAACTTTTCTCTCAGTTACTTTGTTCAGCTAATGCCACCCTGCCAGTCTCCAAGTCCTCACTTACAGCATCTCTTTCCATTTCCATACCATTTATTCTCAGTATTTTGCCCTATTTGCCATTCAACTTCAATATCTCTTTTGCAAAGAGAGTTGGAAGGTTGCCTAGTGCTTTTTATTACTCTTGTCCAAATCAGATTTTCAGACATGCCTGGTAGCTGTCAAGTAAAGCACACATAGCACTGCCAATTAACTGTGTGAAGTTTCCCCTTACTTGCCATTGTGGTAACTGTACTTGTACACTGCTCTCATGTATGGTTGGTAAGCTTCAGATTTTCTAATCATCTAATAAGTATAAAATGTTATATTACATCATATTACATTATATACATTTCTTACATTATGTAGCACATGTGAGTAGAGGCTTGTCTAATAAGTAGAGCCCTGGATTGCAGTTGAGAAGCATGGAATCCATTTTAGCTAACCACATGATTCCAGGGTTAGAGGTTAATGGTGTGTTTTTCTGCCAAGTTCCTGGAGGAATAAAGAGCTATTGGTGGTTATGGTGATTCATGGAAGCTTTGATTAACAGAGGACAGTACATTTATTTATTATTAATATATTATCATTTTGAAGCCATGGGAGTTTTTTCTGTATATATCGTACCAACAAATGAACCTAATGAATATTTTTCTATTTTCGTAATGCTAGGGAGAACAAATAATACATTTTTTAATTTTTTGAAAAAGCTAGAAAAAGTCCTTCAATAGTTGGTGGGAAATTATAAATGTTATTTACAAAAAAATACAACTTGTATTTTTGGCCATGTAGTTTTGTGCTCTGTGGGAGACATCCATGGATGCAGATATGTTCTCACAAACATCTGAGAGAAACACTGAGCATCTGTCCCTGGTTTAATTCACTGCTACGTCTGAGATCTTGGAAATGCTGTCGCTGGACTTTTGCATCACAACTAGACCCCCCCTCTGATGTACACATGCAAAGACTAATCACTGTATTTATCATGCTTTTGCCAAGACTGTCCACGTTGGACTCTTGGAATTTCAGCATTACTGAGGAGCGGCTAAATACTTTGCATTGGTTAAAGGTTTGATTTTCATAAAGCTTTCTGCAGACATTAAATGTTATTCTTTTTGTTGCAGGTGTCTGATAACAAAACTTCCTTGCCTCCAAAACCAGGAGGTCTGGCTAGTGGCAGTAATGTACAGCCATCACTATCCCCTTCACCATCACCTGGATTTCACTCCATTGCTATGGGAACAACAGGCCACAGGTCAAACTCCCCGTCCCTGTTTGGTACTGAAGGAAAGCCAAAGACTGAGCACCTGAGCCAAGGTCAGACTGCCCTGGAAGAGCTGAGAACACAAATTAGGGAGCTAAGAACCATCATTGAAACCATGAAAGACCAGCAAAAGTAAGTACTGCAAATCACAGCTGTAGATGGGATGGATCCATTTGTGCAAAGTGGTGGCGGTTTCTGATTGAGTTTGCCTTTGTAGATGTTACTCTGCACAGCTGGCCTGTGTGTTTGTGGGTGATTTTCATGTGACAGAACATTTTCATGGGTGTGAACCTCCCCAAAAAAGACCTGCACTATTCACCAGCTTTTTTTTTCTTGTGTTATGACACAACTAGATGTTTATGGGGGTTAAAAAAAGTCAAGTTGCAAGCTGTAAGCAGTGAATGTTATTTTATTTTTCAATAACAATCTGGGAACTCATGTGCATTGATCATAATGAAAGAAGTGCATTTGTTATAGTAGTAGTACAAATTGCTACAAGCTCCTAAAGTTATTAAATGAATTTTTTATTTGACTGTTAGCACATTTTCCCAGGAAGCTCAACTGAATTGTGACTAGGTCATCTGAAGGCCTTTGTATTTATGGCCCTGAATCTTAATCTTTTAGTTTTGGGCACATTTGTTTTCCCTAAATTGCTCATTTCTTAGGAGAAACTGGGGCTGACATGTAACTTTTGATGTTCCTGAGAATATTTAATGCTTTGGAAGCTAAACCTTCACTTANGCTACAAGCTCCTAAAGTTATTAAATGAATTTGTTATTTGACTGTTAGCACATTTTCCCAGGAAGCTCATGTTACAAAAGTAGTAACTGAATTGTGACTAGGTCATCTGAAGGCCTTTGTATTTATGGCCCTGAATCTTAATATTTTAGTTTTGGGCACATTTGTTTTCCCTAAATTGCTCATTTCTTAGGAGAAACTGGGGCTGACATGTAACTTTTGATGTTCCTGAGAATATTTAATGCTTTGGAAGCTAAACCTTCACTTACATTGTCAGTTGTGTGTAGCCCAGGCAGGAAAAAGAAAAGGGCAAGCAGCGTGCAGAGACTGTGGCGGAACAGAGGTGTGCGGAGTTTGGGAGAAGATGCGGGAGGGCATGGTTCAAGCTGGATGTAGCCAGCAAGCCCCACGGCCTCGCCCTTAGGCTGACCCTGCTCCTCTGGTCTCCCCGGCCCTTCTTGCAAGGGCCGCTTCCACCTACTGGTATCTGTCCGAAGGTGAGATCGCTCAGTGGGAACATGAGAACGTGTCTGCTCCTTATAGCTATGTTCCCTTTCCCAGCAGAGAAGAATGACAGAAAATCCATATTTGGGATTGCTAAGTCTTAGAAATGAAGTTGAAGGTTACATTGTATTGCTGGCATAAACAGCTTTTAAGTGGCTTAAGTATGTGATAGGATGGGTAGGATTTGTGTTACCAGTTCCTATAACCTACCAACAGTCAATACCTCTGCAGTTTGTATGGAAAAAGGCAGCTGGGTGCTGATACAGTGTTGATACAGCTAGGCCAGAGCAGAGCCTGTGGATGCAGGGCTGGTAGGAGGCATTAGCCATTAGCCATGTGGGATGGGGCGGGCTACTATCCCAGAGTGAGTTTTCCTTCTCTCTACTATAGTCTAGAGTATACAAGAGTACACTGAATTCAATTAGATGTTCAGAGAAAAAAAAAACAACTAGTGAAGTGGGGCAAATATGTCTCCAAGAGATAATCTTTTATAGTTTACTAGTGTGTTCATTTCCATCCCAAGCTTCTTTTGCATTCTTTTAACAGAAAAGAGATTAAACAGTTGCTCTCTGAGTTGGATGAAGAGAAGAAGATCCGTCTACGATTGCAGGTACTTAGATTTTTTTTTATGTTAGAAATGTGTTGGCAGGTTTGATTTAGCCTGACATGGGACATAAAACTCTGCTAAGATACTTAGGTTCCAGTGAATGAAAAACTACCAGTATTTCTGAAAGAGATATACCTGTTCCTTTCATAGCATTACAGGTTTGTCATATATATTGCAATATTGGGTTTTTACTGAAAAGCCTGATAATTATCCAAAAATTTATCAGCACAAGTAGACAAATTTTTAAAAATTAAGCACGATACAAGATTCAAACTATTATTTTTTTTAATCTCAGTTTTAATTGTTTGATTTTGTCATAAATGCAATCATGCCTTTTTAAGTTACTTTCTGCCAAAGATTTCTATTTTGTAGAAGGCTTTTCTCAGTGTTAATATGCTTGGAATATTATTTCATCTAGCAAGATTTTAAGGTCTGCTTTACAGACTGACTCAAGTTGTCTTTACTAAAGCATCCTGAGCAATATAAAAGAAGGGGCTCTGATTAAGAGCCCAGTTACTGCTACCATAGTTTTTACAGTACCTTAGCTCTAGATGTTGTACTGGCTTAGTCATTTGCCAGGTATCCTGCTGCCCTGCTTGTGGCATTCATGGAGCTCAGCCTTTACTGGAATCACTAACAATGCTGCCTTAATGTGGAATGACATTGAAACTGCTTTTTTGGGGTTTTAGGGAGTGATTTAAATAATGCCCTTAAAAACGTGCTTTAACTTGGTCAGGCACATGGACTAAAGGGTCATTATGATCTCCTTCCAATCAAAATTATTCTATTCTAGACTATGCTATGCTATACTCTTCTATTCCATTTACTTGGTAAGTGGTTTGGTGTTGACTATATTTAATATTTTTATGGTGTAGGGCAACTGTACTTTGAACTGGGGATAGAAAATAGAACTGTAATTTCACTGGACTGTTTACTCTGTAAAACACTTGGGATCATGGCAAAGGGTGGCAGAACTGGGGATCCTCAATATCTGTGCTCCAGGGCTGCCTAAAGGGCTTTGTGTCCAACCACATAGCAACATGGCTTCTAAAAATCCACAAATCTTGTTCAGCTAAAACTGAAATTTATTCAGATAAAATCCAGTAAACATTTTAATAGCCATTGTTGATTTAGTCTAACAGGCCACAATATTCAGAGTTATCCAGAGATAACTTTACACCTTTATGCAGAGATCTGCACTGATGGGTTTAAAATTATGATCTTACAGCTGAATGCTTTTACTCCAGTTCAAATGCTGCTTACCCTGGTTAATGTTCAGATGCTAGCCAAGATGGCATTGTTAGCTTTACATGAAGATGAGAGTTACCAAAAAGAAGTAGCATTAGTTTCAGAGTGCTCTGATAGACATGACATAGCACAGCTCTCAGTCCACATATTAAAGAAAACTGCCTTGATGATGGGCAGTTGAACACAGATTGAAACAAATGGGTTTGAATAAATCTGGGACCCCTGCCTTAGGGTTTTCAGTGTCTGTCAGAGAGACCAAGTGTACAGCTGGGTGTGCTGAGGGTTTCAGCCACATCCTTTTGAGCATGGCTGAACATCCTTCAGAGCCTTTAAGGTGCCTGGGCACAGGCTTGATGCTTGTAGAAGGCAGCTACCATTCCTACAGCAGGAACCCTCCCTGTAGGAGAGAGACAATGGGTTTTGTCCCTCAGCTAGCTGTGCTTGTTGCCAGCAGTGCAGTTTATTGTGCTGGCTGTAAGTGCAGCTGCTGGTGCATGGACACAGTGCTCATTCTGCAGTAATGCCAGGCCGTGAGCTGTGTGGCTTGTGAAAGTTGTAATTTCAAGAGATTGAAAGGCCTTGCAGTACACTGAATGACTGTACTTGTCATGGTCTGAGGGACGAAGCTATGAATGGTCATCTTACACAGTTGAGAAGCACCTCAATTTGTGAAATCTGTGGAAATAAAAGTGGTATAAAACCTGTAGCTGACACTTGTGGACAAAAAGGAATGTGCTTTTCATGTAGCACCAACTGTGCCTCAGTGTGCTAAAGCATCTAATTTAATCAAATACCTTTTCTTCTGTTTGTTTTTAGATGGAAGTTAATGACATAAAGAAAGCTCTTCAATCAAAGTGAATACTTGATAGGTGGAATGTTGCATTATTCTTCATGACTGAGACTCAAATTTATGCCCCAGCCAAAATAACTTTGTGCCAAATGATTTAAGAATTGCCTCAACATCCCTTTATTTGAAGGATTAGCACAACAGTTTTTGATAGCACAACAAAAATACCAACGAGAACAAAATTTCTACCCAAAGCCGTGCTGTGCGGCACTAGTTGTGACTGAAATTGATCTTTTTGTGCTAAAGGCTCTCTACTTCAAGATCCTAGGTGAAATGAAAACTCAGGCAGTTTAGTCCATAGTGGTACTATTTTGATGATATTTTTCCATAAATAAAGTGTATTTCAGATTATCTGTTTACAAGCTTTATGATTTTGACTTTTGGTTTTTAATTGTCTTTTGTCACAGATTTTAAAATGTTTGTACTTCATATAGCCAGGAATGAATGTTAATGTTGGGGCTGGAGGGATTATTTTTGCTTCAAGATTGAACAGCCTACTTTTCGTTATGGTTTTAAATTCTGTTAAATATGCAATTTTATGTCCCCGAATCCCCTACAACTTAAACTTACATTGTGTACAGTAATGTATTTACAAGAAGGAAACAAACCAACAGAAGTCTGGTCTTTGCAATGATTTGTGCCTTTCTTTGCCACACACTGACTGGAGCCGGTTGAGGCCAGGTCTCCCTATGTAGCTCCCACGAGGACTCCTGTCCCCGGTGTCCGGCGGGGGTCACCTCCCCAGTGCTCAGCTGCCGGTCAGGAGAGCGTCTTTGTGCCACGTGGCAGGACAAAAGGGCACAGCTGAGAGCAGCTTTGTCTTGAGCAGCTGTGGCTTTTTAGCTTTCCTGGTTTGGATAGGCCTCTCCCTCAACCTGAATGTTCATCTCCGCTTGATTTTCATTAGATGATTTAAACACCCACCTCTGTCCCCAATTTTGCACAGAGTGAACAGAATATGCATTATTAAAGGAAAAATAAATAAAAGTAATCTATAAAACATGAATAAAAAGTTGTATTATTTCATACACAAGGTTCTCTGTCATGTGACAGTGTTTCATTTGCTGTTGATGTGGTATTGTTTGCTATATAATATTGTACACTTACAGACTGATACACTTTGTAGTCCTACTTTTGCAGCAGGGCTTTGTTCTCAACATTTTGTTGAACCTGCTGCTTACTTCAGTTTCTCTGTTTGCTTTCATTCTTTCAAAAGTTCACATTTTCCTGGTTGTGGTTTCATGTCTTCTTAACTAACCACAGAGTATCTCATATCTTGTCAGCATTCTCTGTTAAGTTTATACAGTGTTTAAATAACAGATATTTTTGCATAGCATGGAGTGAGTGGGTAGGTGATGTTGGTGATACTTCCAAGTAACAAAACCCCACACTCAAAGCATCTACTTGTCATCCCTTCAAATGCTAGAGCTGGCTCCAGCAGCACACCCTGTATCAACCTGAACCACCCTGCCTGCCAGGAGCTGGGGGAGATGTAGTATGCAGTTGGCTGGTCACATTGACAAATGGTTGGTAGTGTTCCCATAATCTTTTTGATATGCACAAATATATAAAATACACACTCCACCATACCCAGATCTGGTTTTATGAGTCTCAGCTGGCAGTACAGACTGACTGACTGTTGGGATGATTTTTCCTTCCAGAGCATCTGCTTCTACTGTAACAGTGGTGACTGAGATTTAAAGATTGGGTAGTGAAACATGAGAATTTTTTTTTAAAGTCACTGTACATTGCTCAATGTACTCAAACAGAAACACTAATAAAATATTTTATCACTGAAATGCTCTAATGTAAAATTTCTAAATATCTACATTAAAATATTTTTGTACAAAGAATGAGAGTCCTGCCATAGCTTTCCAGCAATAAGGATTTCTACATTACTTCCATGATTTTTGTAAAGTTAGTAGCAGAGTTAGGGGAATAGAAGGAAATGAAGGGAGAAGTAATAAGAATTCTGTTTGGGTTTGTAGTTATACATTTGCCATATTTACCCAGAAATTAACTGCTCTGGATTTCTAATGCCCTGGAAAGAGATAAAGTACTGTATCTGTGGTAAATAAAGTATTGGTTCCTGAGCTGTGCCTCAGAAATACATCAGACACGTCAGAAATGTTCCATCTTTTGAAAATTAAAGTCTGAATTTGGAACTAGATTCCAAAAGAGAAAAAAAATACATTCTATCTTTTTTTCCTGTTGAGATGATAATTTGTCATTTTATAAATCTAAGTTAAAGTCCAACAAACCATTCTTAGTAGAAGATGGTTAAAGAAGTTTTTGTGAAAATGCTTTGCTAGCAAGTTGGTTTTTCTGGGAGAGGACACTGTAGAAATACAAGCTCCTTTTGCTGCATTTCATTATAATAATACAAAGTATTTCACATAATTCATGGATTTTTCCTTTCTAAAGAATATCAAATATGCATTAAACGTGTGGCTATAAACTATTGCTTTTAAAAGTGTTTGGGTTTATATTTAAAGAAAATCAGAAAACACTGGTGAGGTACAAAGTGATTTTTTGTGAAAATGATTAAATGTTGTTTGAAGAGCTGTGTAAAATGACTTTTCACTAACATGCACATATCAGTCCTGTAGCAGACTTCCGTTTATGTGTAAAAGTGAAGTGTGAAATATCAGGTTCATACCTTTGGATGATAATATCCAAATTATTGAATTTTTTTGTTATTTAGAAAACAGTTTTATGTTCTCTTTTTGTTCTTCTTTCAATTCTAAAAGGAGCAAGTATTTTCTAAGATCATAGCCCTTAGAACTTCAAAAAAGTTCTACATGGAAGTAAAATGGCAAATACTTGAAAGTGTATCTTAAACTTCATCTTCTGTGGTTTTCTTCTTCATTCATTTGTGGATGAGCAAAAGTTTCAGATGAATTTTTTGCTATGCTAGCAGGTCAAAGGACTGAACACAACTCTATGCAGTAATTTTTATGGGCTAATTTGTGTATGAAACATCCGTGAGCACCATGCTCTGTGACAGCCAGGACTGAAATTTGCAGGTACGAAACAAGGAGAGACAGCGCTGTAAAACACCCTCAGAAGTTCATGCTGTGCTGAAGTTACAGAATCCTTTCCCTCCTGTCCCTGAGGAGCTGGCTGGGGAGTGGGCAGGCCCCGCTCCCCTCCCTCCAGGCTGTCCGGCCGCAGGGCGGCTGCTCCCCGCGCACCCCGTGCGAGGAGCCAGACCAGGCTGCAGGGCTGGCGTGGGGAAGGTGTCTGGTGTTCCTGTGCTTTCCTTGGCCTGTGCTGACACTTTTAGCCTCTGTCTGGGGTGTTATGCTCCAGGGGCCTGCCTTGGGAGCAGTGGTTGGAGGTTCTGCGGTTCATGGGTCCCACAAATACCGTGCACAACCAGCCAAGGAGAGAGTATGGCTGGGTGGGGGTGATGGGGTGTGCTCCTGCTTGCAGGAATGGTCAGCAGTCTCTGCAGGGCCAGGAAGAGGTGTGAGGGCTCCAATGTCTGCTTCTCTTCTGAATAAGGATCCTGAGGCTGGAAACTGGACAGGGGTGCATTGATGAGGAAAGTGTGAAGGCTGGTGAGAAAGATGATACCTTTCATACAGGAGAGCTGTGGTTCGAAAGCAGGCAGGAATTTTGTTCAAAGTAGAAACAGCTACTTTACAACTTAGCACTGCTGAGGTTTTTCAACTGTGTGGAGGTGGCAGCACTGCTGGGCACCAGCAATTCCCGTAGGCTGTGGCAAGGACAGGGTCCTCCAAGCATTGACTTCTGTTCACGGCAATCCTTAAGTTAAAAAGAGCCAGAAGAGGCAGAGCTGATTTCCCCACACAAAACATTGGGTAATAGTATCCATGGTTATTAATACCCTTCAGCCAGAACTTAGATTTTTGCTTGGCACCTTTTGCCTCAGCTGACTCTGGAGCTGGCCTAGGAATTAGCAGCTGGTTGTGTGTGACCCAGCCCATTCACTCCCAGCTTCCTGCAGCTGCTTCCTCCCCAGTCCAGTCATTCCCTGCCTTTGGAAAATAATCAACTTCTTCAGGTCGCCACACCTGAAGGTGAGAGGGTGCCAGCGCTTCCCAGCTTGGAAAAGAGCAACTGAGGAAGCAAAAGACACCATTTAATGCTGTCAGGAAGCTGCAGTGCTGTGTGGGTGCCAGGGAATGAGCAGCCTCAGTGCCAGCAGCCCAGGGCCAGCCGGGAAATGGCCCTGGGCCATCCTCCCCTCTGCTTTCTGCTCAGGGAACAAAGGTTATTGCACCTACCCCACACGCTGCTGTTTGGTGTTCTCTCTCTCAATGGAGATGATTTCATGTCCAACACAGACACAAACTTTTACAGGTAGTGAGTGTAAACCACAGGCAGCCTCAGGAAGAGATGCTTGAGAGACTTTCTTTATGCTGCCTCAGTCAGGCTTTTCTTGAGCCAATGATGCAGCTGAGTTGCCCCTTGAAGTGCTCCCAGTTCTACTATTGAACAGTGTGAGGGGCTGGAGTGCAAACAGCTGAACTAACAAAATGTTAGTTTTGCTCCTGTGTACTTTTATTTCAAGTATTAGAAATTAATTCATATTTTTAAATGTGTTAGCGCTGCAGGATAAAAAAATTTAAGATGCAAATTAATTTTATTATATTGTCACCCTATAAACTGGAGTGATTAGCATTTTTTAGCAAAATAATTAATTATAATTCTAGACAAATCACTAGATTAATGAGAATAGTTGTCCTGACCCATTGTAAAGGTTACAATAGAGAGGCAGGGCCTACCTATCAGGCCCCTCAGATAAATAGGTTTCAAATTCTGTTATTTTCCTTTTTTTTCATGTAGGAAAAGCAGCTGGGGAATACAGCTGATGATAATCACAGGAAAACAAAATTGGCATTTATCAGTATGATCTTAAAACATGTAATAGGCTGTTTCTAGGAGGAGAAAAGTTGAAAATTAGAACACCAAAGCAAATTAGATAAGAATGAGCAGACTTCAAAACCAATTTTGAATATCAGGACATTAAAGAAACATCTGTTCTCAAAACTGTCTCTGGTAAAACGCCTTCACGTCACTGAGCCCAGACCCAGCATTTTCACTTGGTATGGGAGATCATATTCCTCAGTACAAGCCCTTCCCAATGTCCTTCATCCCAGCTACTGAACAACAAATATCCTTTTAGCAAAGGGGCCCATCAGGCTGCTCTTCACCTCCTCGGGTAACAGCAATTGAAGGGTTTGGGATTTTGTGAAAGCACTTCTTGGGCTTATCTTAGAGCTAGTGAAAATTAAGCTGGGCAGCTGTCCCTTCCATAGAATGACCCATTACCTGGGTTTACCCCCTTCTGGGGATGGTTTTCATTGCAAAGGGCACAACAAGTAAAGGAGAAAGCTCAATCACACAATTTGTGCACCATGCTCTTTCTCCTAGCACAGAGCACCAAACAGAGAACAACAGCTAATGCAGGATAAGTAGAAAAGAAGGTGCACCTGCATGGAAATTGCTGCTGTTCGATAATTTGGCTACTCTGGATTCAAAGAGCCAAATCTACTGAGCTCAGCCAAATGTACTGTTGGAAGCACAGATGCAGCTATTTAGCAAATAAAAGTACTAGGTAGGGGGAGACATGATGTAAATTTTGAGATGCAAAAGCAATGCTGGCTAGAAAAAGCTGCCTCAATAATGTTTGGCATGTTTCTTGTGGGAGGTGCAGGTTGTTTGTGCCATGATTACACAGTTGTGCCTGGTGTGTCACTGATCTCAGGGGAATGGAAAACTGATGCTCTAACCCAAAGAACCTGCTCACCCCAGAAATCAGCTCTGTAACCTGTGCTTGGGGAGCTCTTAACACAGGAAGGATGCCACATTACTGAAATAACTACAGACATTAAGATTGGACTTGATCTGATTCTGATATATTAAAGTCAATAAGGCTGATTCAGTCTAAGTGCTGATTCAGAGCTCCCAGATGTCACCAGTGTGCTCTCTCCAGCTGAGTGCAAGTCTAGGCTGAGCCTGAATTCTCCTATTCCCATTTTCACTCACCTTCTTTGTGCCCTGACTCAGGCCTCATGCTTCTTCAGCCTTCTCCTGCATAATTATAAAAAGTAGGAATCTCAGACTCTAAATTTCCTTTTGTCCCAAATCTGACACCTTCCTGCTCTAGAAATGTATGTCCCACGACACAGAGGAGAGGAACTGCCCACCTAAGGATGCAGCCCACAACCTCTGCCTAAATGAAGGTGCTGATGCTGCTCAGGTAAGCTGGTTGCCTTCTGCAGGCTCTGGCTGGCATAATTTTGTAGGCTGGACCAAGATGTTGCTGTACCTCTGTTAAACAGAAAGCAAATATGGTGCTCCTCAGGTTGGTTTCATGCTGCAGTAGAGTATGTGTGACATATGGAAACCTGCAACCTGTTGGTCTTTCCATTTGGAGATGTAAGGAAGAGTATCTGATGTCTGTCCTATGTGCCTGTGTGTGCCAAAGTACTAACCTTATTTTCTACTTCTTTGTTGCTGTGTGAATAGTTGAGAACTCTCCAGAGCAATACTAAAATAATTTACAGTTTTACAATTGGATTTAAACTTCTAGAGGAAACAAGGCTGCCAGGTGACAAAAAGGATACCTTTTACTACTGCTTCTGGAAATCTTACTGCTATCACCAACTCAACCCTTTTCCTCAAATAGCTATTACTTGGAATTTCCCAAATAAAAAGAAGCAGTAGGTGTTTCCATTACAAGGTTATTAGCAAAGAATGTATTGGCTCCTACAAAAAGATCAGGAATGCTCAGTGCTTTCTAGGTGTGTTGGATTAGAACAGGAAGCTGGTTATTATTTAACTTGCTTTTTACTGTGAAGTGCAGGAAGAAACTCTTTGGCATTTTGACAGAAATGTGATTTGACACCATGATGGGCTGAAGGTCTTGCTTATGGCATTATAAAACTTTTCTGGAATGATTCCTATCATTCTGGCAGATAGATGTCTGAAAAGGGACTGCATTTGAGTGATGATGTGTCTGGCCATTAAATTTTCTAACTGTAAGGGAGTGATGTGTTATTTGGCAGAAACTTTAATAGTTTTGAGCATGTGACACTGCTCTAGCAGAGAATAAATGTAATACAAGTTGACAAAGCAGAGAACGCAAAGTGTCTGGCATCACACATAGGTCTTGCTGTGAAACCAGGAGAGCTCCAGGACCAGAGTGTTACACACATTTGGATTCCACCACTAAAAGTATTGAGAACTCCACCTGGCCAAGCCCAAATATTCAAGCCAGACCCAATGCTAATGACTTCACACCCTGAGAGTGTGCATCCTAAGCATCATGCAAGCTGAGAAAGTAATTGCCAGAAATTTCAAGACAGGCTGATGTTGCTCTGTGTCTCAATAGGTGCCTTAGCTGTGCTCCTACATATTACTGCCTGCTTCTCCCATGACTTTTCACCCTGCTGCTTCATGAAGGTGAATTACTTAATAGGACTTTTTTAAAAAAACAAAAAAGCCCCTATTTTGGACATTGGTAAATTTCTCTCTTCACATATCAAGCTCATTTTTAACAATGTTGCAATTTCTTGTCTGCCTTAAGATGGAGAAATACAGGTGCAACTAAAGAATTCTTGCTGAAGTTTTACTAAATTTCCATACTTGCTTAAATATATGAAACTTTCATTAGTATCTATTACAAAAGTGACACAACAGGTAAGTTTTTTTATTTGTCACTTTAAAGCAGTTCTTGCCTCCTCAGGACTCCTTTGCTGTAACTGGTAACAGTAAAACCATTGTGATTACAAATATTTAAAATGTTTTCAAATAGCACTGACAGCTTTGTTTTTTCCAGGCTTCTAAGCCCCATGTATCCTCATGTATCTGGCATCTAAAGAAATATAAAAATCACCTAAATGTCAATAAAAATGAGCCACATATTCTAGTCCTCTCCATTGTTTTTACAATAGGAGTGTAACCAGCTTGTCTTCCCTGCCACAGACAAAAATTTTCTGGGCTTTCATTAATCAGTAGATAGAACTGCTTAAATGGAATAAAAATTATTAGTCAGGTAGTCTTTACCATGAATGTTTCTTCAGTGAGAAACAACTCGAGAATGGCTCAAAGTTACAGTATTTTATTAAAAACGTATGAAAAACACTGAGCCATGACACATAAAGAAGTCAAGATACTTTGATCAAAGAAAATTTTGATTCGAATTTTTCTTTGATAAGAGGATTTATCAGTCCTGGTAAGAATATTTAATCTTCTGCCCATGCAAACATTTTAAGCCAGACCTCTAGAACCTGCTGCTTGTAAGCAGCTGCTTTTTATTCCCTAGGGAAATGTGTATTTCTTACCCTCAGGACCTGCTGAATTGGAGAGGGCTGCAGAGGAGAAAACATTAATCATGCCAAGATGCTGTATAGGTGGAGAAATCTAGGGCTTCTATTGTTATTTATTGATATCTAGTACTTGAGTATGAATATTCAGAATTTTATAGACAATCGGATCAAGGCTTCATCCTCCTAAGCTGAAAGTTTTCTTTTTCCCCAAGTTTTTTGAGGTTTTCTCTAACATTAGTCATCTTAGTAAGGGTTCAGAAATTTCAGGGTCCAAGGGAGGTCTTTCTGAATGGGGGCCAGGTTTGGTTTTCTCCCATCTGAAATATAAACTAGAAGTAATTTGAAATATGTTGAAAACTGGAGATAAGAGGTTTTCTGTTTGATTAATTGTTTAAAAACTGTATTTTAGAGAGCTTGAGTTAACTTCTGGCTCTAAGCTGGTTTTTTTGCTCCTCAGTTCATGAACTGAGTGAGAAAGTTCAGAGCCACAGGTACCTAAATCAGAATAAAGTTTTAAAACAGATTTTATAAATGCACATGCTCAAGTCTTGTGTCATTGATATGGTCTAGCTGTCTGACAGAAAGAAATATTGTAAATTATGCCAGCTCCCAGACATAGAGAAAGTGAGAGTTCTGCTTTGACAGAGATTCAGAAAAGGCTAAGTGGGTTCTTACTCCTCCACTTTGCTATGCTATTTACTGGTGGTCTGTTGGTTTGGTTTATTTTATTATTTCAAATGAAGGCATTCATATTTAAGTGAAATTCCAGTTTTACGGAAGCTATGGAGAATACCTACTTTTTTCACTGCTACCTTGCTTTCCTTAGTCATCCCTGCTCCCAAACTCTTGACATACAACTGCTCAAAATCCAAAGGCAAGATTTTCTGATTAGGGTGCCAGATTGCCTCTGTGTCCAGAGGAGGGCAATGAGGCTCGTGAGGGGCTGGGAACACAAACCCTGTGAGGAACAGGTGAGGGAGCTGGGGGGGTTCAGCCTGGAGAAAAGGAGACTCAGGGGTGACCTCATCACTCCCTACAGCTCCCTGAAAGGTGGCTGTAGTCAGGTGGGGGTTGGTCTCTTCCACCAGGCGGCAAGCAACAAAACGAGAGGACACAATCTCAAGCTGCACCAAGAGAAATAGAGATTGGATATTGGGAAAAAGTTTTTTATGGAAAGAATAATAAAGTACTGGAATGTTCTGCCTGGGGAGGTGGTGGAGTCACCATCCCTGGATGTGTTTACAAAAAAGACTGGATATGGCACTTGGTGCCATGGTTTAGTGGAGGTGTTAGGGCATGGGTTGGACACAATGATCTTGCCAACCTCGTGATTCTGTGATTCTGTGAAAACTAAAGATTAGGAATTTGGAGTCAAAGCCAATTTTGAATTGAGCACACAAGGCATATCTATAAAGTTATTATTCTCCAAGGTGGGTGGAGAGCAAAGAAAGAGAACAATCTCTCTCTGATGAACCTTGTCTGTCACACAGGGTGTCACTCTGTCCTTCATTTGCAAGGGGTGTTGAGGAGCAAATTCTGTGTGCAACATGCTTCTCTGTGCAAAACAGTGGCTCTGAACAGAAAGCTGTGCTAAGGATTATATTCTCAGACCCAGCAGTCACTTTCTTTGCCTTCATTCTTTATCAGGCCAAACGAGCTTGTGAGGTCTCACACTGTCCACTGAAAGAAAAGCAAGAGGAATCCCTGAGATCTTTGAATCCAGTACCAGTGATGATCTGGTGGCCAAGGTGTTTTGACTTCACGTGTCTCTGAGATATCCACATTTCCCCTTTGCAGAAGAGGTGTGCTTTGCTGCAAGTCAACTTTTAAAGCATTCTAGCATTTTTAAGTCATCTTCATAAAGTTTTTCTTCAAGAATTATCCCTGTTGCTTAGTTTCCATTTATACAGAGCTAGTATTTTTAATCTGACTTTTGAATAAATCCAAGCAGTTTATTAGGGAGAATTATTCTTGGGGAGAATTCACAGAATTTTATTTAAAAGCTAGCAAAATTTCTACATAATGACTTTGAAAATTAAAATATATTTTGTATGAATTCAGACTTCAGAAAAAAAATATTCTTCCTGTTCATTAAAGAAATCAAATCTTTTCCTTGTCATCATGACAGCAGTATCTGTAGGGTTACCTGGAGACCTGCTCACTGTGAATGAAAATAAATGGGGTAGCACACTAGCAGCATTAACACCAAAAGATCCATTAACAAAATGTTTGCTTGGAATAGTTTAAATACCACAAATTGCATTATCTTGTGGAAAGCTGGTACAGTGGCTTGCCAGGAAGCAATACGGACTTGTAAATATTTTCCCTAATGCCTGATATTCACAATACAGAAAAAAAATCTCATATCTAGGGTATAGAGTTCCGACTTTTTGGGTGCATGTTTGTGCAAGGCAGCTGTCACTCTGACAGAGCACCTTGGGGAAGATTGTCCAGGATGCTGCTGCTTGCCTGAGCTCGACTCTCTGCCTGAGACACAAGGGCAGGGGAATGTAGCCATGGCTAAGGATGTGCCCATAACTGAGGTCTCAGTGCCAGGTGCCTGTGGATGGACTGCCAGGCACCTCTGCAGCAGGAGTGCTGGATGCCCTGGACACTGGGCTGGTGGGTGTCCTTCAGCAAGTACTGCCAGGGCATGGCCAGGTGGGTTTGCACCTCCGTGGAACAGCTCAAATCTGCAGGTTCCCATGGACCTCGATGTCTTCTGGTTTATTTGCTACTTACCTGAGCCAAGAGAGCTTGGCTTTCCCTGATGCTGCATAAAATGGGAGGAGCTCCTTTATAGGTGAAAATGTCAGAGAGCAATGAAATTGCAGACTGACCTTTATGATAATTCTAGTCTGTGTTGTCTTTAAAAAAAACAAACAAGAAGCTGTAGCTATATATGCATTAGGGGAAAAGGTGACACACTTGCCTGTGGAGTCAAACTTTATATAAATTTACAGTTTGCAATTTATATACCTTTACAGTTTAAACTGGAAGTTTTTAGCCCGGGGAAAAAAGGAAGGACTCACTTCCCTTAACTCAGTTATGCTGCTCAGGGATTTACAAAATG